>WAAE01006286.1:34089-235207 GCA_013400495.1 Nicator chloris | reverse complement strand
CACACCTGTCACACACCTGGGAGCACAGCTGGGAGCACATCTGTCACACACCTGTCACACACCTGGCACCTTTGGCTCTGCCCCTGCACGGACCAGAGCAGAGGGCCTGAAGGGAGCTCCTGCCCCAGGCAGCCTCTCACAGCATCACACACACTCCTGGGGAGGCTGCAGGGCTCTGTGCCCTGCTGCTCCTGCCTGGTGCCTCTGCCCAGAGCTGCCCTGACACACAACACCAACAGGACTGCTGCACAGCTGAAGGGGCTTGATTCACAATGCTGAGCTTTGCTTGTAAAGTAATTCTAATACAAAGCATCTATTACTCCATTAAACAACATAACATCAAGTTAAATTAAAAAATAGAAAGCCCTTAAAAAAACAAATCGTGAAATTAATGAAAAAAACCTGCTGGCTAAATAAAATGTTTGCACAGACAGCACTTCTGTAGCAATTCTCAGAATAGCCTGTGCTGCCTGCTGAACAGCCTATGAAACATGGTGATTTTAGGAAAAACATCTTTAAACAACAAATCCATTAGTTTTAACTGTCAGGGGTATGAAATGGAGTAAGAAAGGATGCCCAAAAGTTACAATTTTGCAAACCCTGAGCGGAAATGACATTTTAAATGTCACAGCCAAAAAATGACAGAAACAATGACACACCAAAGGTCATATTCAAAGTAACATTCAAAACCAGAGACAGCTGAATATAATGCCGTTAGTACATAACCATTCTCTGAGGGAAAAGGGAATTTTTAAATTGATTAAATTAGAAAGATGACATTGGAAGAACAAGAAAATAAATGTTCTTGGGAAATCATACAAGTCACTTCAGTGACTTTAGCTAAAGAGGCATTTGATTTAAAAGAATGTAGGAGCAGCAACAAAATTTATTTGCCATATTCTCCTGGCTTGATGTGTGTGAGTGCTTCTGCTTCCATCAAGGTGATTCTACATACCCATTGCCTCAGCCAGACCAGAAACCTTCTGTCCATATATATCTGTCTTATTCCAGGCAAATGTGTACACCAAATTGGCTGCAGCAGGAAACCATTTCTGAAGCAGACGACCTTCAACAGCAACCATGAGATGGACCTTTGCCATTCCAGAAGGGATGGTGGTGTGGGTCAAAATAATGCGCAGCAAAGTTTTGTAGCCCGGGGTCCGACTGCTGAGGTAACTGAGCTTCACAAAACTGGAAGGAATGGTGATTTCCTCTTGGACCACCTTGGAAAAAAACACATCATTGTATCTATTGCCAAGAAAAACACAAAATGATAATAGAGCACGTAGTTATTTTACGTTTGACAATGATGATGTGAACGCAGCGCCACAAACAACTGGGATTGTTTCAGCCATGCAGTAGTCAGGCACATGACAAAGTGTCCAACATCAGACACTGCTTGCTCAACTTACTGGATGGCAGGCTGTCTGTTTGATAGCGAGCCTCTTCCTCTGATGCTTTTCTCTTATCTACTGGGGAGGAAATACTGCACCCGTGCACATATTCTTGCACAGCAGCTGTACAGCTTTACCTTGTCTTTATTACTTGGTTTGCTTAACAAGCCCTCTTAACTGGAATGCAATTAAAGACTTTTTTAAATATACACACACCTTCTATCATATGCATTGGATGTTAAGATACTATCCTGCTTTGGAGACTGTAACTTTAACTTGGGGAGTGCTAAGAAAGAAAGAAGCCTTGCTGCTGAACCATCAGTGCAGTTAGGCCAAGCTCCAGCAGGAAGGGGCCCGGGGTAGGAAGGAGCAGCAGGAGGAGCCCAGCAGGGTGACTGGGGACACAGGGCAGTGAGGAGGAACCAGCCTGAGATCAGGGGCATGTGGCTCACAGCTGAGTCCCCAGGGAGTGCAGGTGGGCTCAGAGCCCAGGGCCTGCTGGCAGTGCTGCTGTCTGAGCCACCTGGACTGAAGCAAGGCTGGATGTCCCCACTGCAGGCTGTGTCTGTCTGTCCCCAGTGCCATGGTGTCTGTCAGTCCTCACTGCAGGCTGGTGTCTGTCAGTGCCCAGTGCCATGGTGTCTGTCAGTCCTCACTGCAGGCTGGTGTCTGTCAGTCCCCAGTGCAGGCTGGTGTCTGTCAGTCCCCAGTGCCATGGAGATGGGCCCCCAGCAAGCAGCACTGCAAAGGCTCTGAGCTTGCCAGGGGAACAAAGACTTTTGGCCTTGACCTTTTGAATGATGTGGGCTTGGAGCTACAAAAAGGGATTTGGCTCCTGAGAGAAAAGAGCTGTTCAGACTGTGAGGAGGAGCAGACAAGAGATGAGAATGGCTTCTTGGAGGATGCTTCCACAGTCACTCAAAAGCCACCTGAACACTAGACTGTGGTGAGCAAGGTTAATGATGTCAGTGCATTTCTGTACTAATGAATCGACCTGTCACAGTGTTAAATCCATTGTGCTTGGAAAAAGACAAACTGTTTTGTTTATATTTTCCAGTTTTTAAATTCTCCTTATTTAACAATAGATTACTTCACTTCAACCAATTTTATTTACACACTGCAACAGTATCACTGTCACAGCATTGCTGCAGTACAGCTGGAGGCCTGCCAGCACTTGTCACTTCAACATATGAGATGTAGTGTTGCCAGGGAAATCCTGCTCCCTTTATTGCTCCTGATCTGCAGTGTTCCCCTTCTTTCCTGCTGACATCCCAGCTGCCCTCTCTGTCATACATCTGACATTCCTTTCCATTTTTTAACAGACAAGCAGGGAGAAATATTCATGCATTAATACATGCTAATATATCTGTCTCCTCTTATTCTCAGTTAATTTTTGCTCAATTCCCAGAACCACACAATCAAACTCAACACTCTAAGAAACCTCCAATGACAAAAAAACACAACCCAAAAAACCACAAACCAAAAAGGAAAGAACTGGGGAGCAGTTTCTGAGTAGAGGCACCTCTGAGTACCCTGCTGTTCAAAGGAGACCCAGGCATGCCTCCTGTGGAGCACTGTGACCCAGTTCTCTCTTCCTGGTGTGCAGCAGTTACTCTTCCTTTATGCTCATTAGTTTCACTTGGTGCATTCTGTGAAGCAATGCTATGACCATCACCTGGATGAAGCATGGTAACAGTTATGGAGGTGTCAGACACAATTCCCTTCAAGCAGAGCTCTCTCACAGGTAGAATAAAGCAGCAACACTTTTATGAGGCTACAGGTACCCTCCAAAGTATCTCCCAGGCTTGCTGGGTGAAATCCAAAGAGAGCCCAAAGGGTCTCATTCTTTAAAATCTAACTGCTCAAACAACATACTAGAAATGAAGGGCTTTAATATGACCTGAGCTGTGTTTGGTTGTGTGTTCCACTCTCACAACCTCTTTTAAGTCCCAACTAAAACAACAGTTAATTATTAGGTTCATTAGAAGTTACTTTAAACACTTACAGGAGTGTCAAGAAAAAATACACTTAAATGAAAAAAGAAGTCCTAAAGATCATGGTAAAATTGGTCTACCCTGGAAAGGAAGTAACAAACCCCAAGGATCTGGCATAAAGCTGTGAATGGATGAAAGACCCCAGGGAATGTTCAAAGGCTCACACTGATGTGTGGGAAGTTGTACTGTTCACCTGTAACCAGGAATGGGTTTGTGCACCACTATCAACAAACCAGGGTTTCAGTAATGATTCATGCCAGCATTCCCCACCTTCTTCTACTTGAAGGTAAGAAATAAAGCACCTTTAAACATTAAAAAGTAAAGAAAGAGTAAAGACAACAGAATCTTGTTAAACAGTACTGAACAGACATGCACTGGTGCTATTCTGTCAGGTGATTGACATTACAGCAGGTATTTGCTCTCTGTCTTTGAAGACTGTCTGGACCTGGTTCTGCACAGAACAAACTGGCAATTCAGAAGTCTTTTCCTTACCTGTAGTTCTGGAATAACAGTTCCTCTTTCAGGACAGGACCCTCCAAACGCTGTCAGGGGGGAAGGGAGTACAATTGGGTTTGGACTGATGAAACCACTGATGTCACAGGATGGTGTGTCCGACTCTGTTCTTTGCATTACAACTTTGTCTACAATGATAAATCTATTCCAAGGCAACCAAAGTGTTCTTTTTTCAGATATGAAAGGAGATCTGTCAAAAACTAGAGTGACAGAGATTCCTCCAACAGCCACGAGGTCAAAACTGGAAAAGAGAAAACAAATTGTTTTGTTTATTTTGGCTTTTTCATTACATTACCACATCTTTCAACGGATCACAAACAAAAACTTTATGTTTGTTATTACAGCTCCTAATCTAGTATGTGAAATCATTCAGGTGTACATTCCTTGCATCACCTTGGTATCCACAAAGAAGATTTACTTCTATGTGCTTTCTCCCTGTATGCACCAACACCAAGGCACAGAATGTCACTGTTTCTTGGCCTCTGTGCCCTCTATTTATCAACTGGCATCAAACCAACGAGCCACCTGAAACACAAGTGTGAACCCAGTTACTTTGGTTTATATGAGAAGAAATTCCTATCCCAGAAAAAGGATGCCACTCATCATCCCTGCAGGAAGAGCAGGCAGGATAAGAAGGCTTAAAGCCTGTCAGGCTCTATGAACATCACCCTTTCCCTTCTCCTGAAAGCAGCAGGAGGAAAAGGCTGAGTACACTGAGCACATGACCTCCCTGCACAGGATATGAAATTTTGGGGAAAGATGGGGATTAACTGCACTGAGAACTGAGGCAGCTCTGGAACACAAGGAGGGTGATCCTCTGGGAGCTACTGTGAAGAACCTCTGGCACATCTGGGCTGAAAACAGTGGGACACAGAAGGCACGAGGTCCAGTCTCAGTTTCCAGAGCTTCTGACACCCACAGTCAGGCAACACAGGGTAATATGTAAATAGCTGCTTCACTCTCTCTATTACTGAATGCATCTATTATGGAGGATTTTGATGGTAACAAACTGTGATAAGAAGTCAGACTTAATTATGCATATCTCATCACATTTCCCAAATGACACCGATTACCTTCACAGCAAAATACAGGTAGCATATTTTAATGCAACAACTTTATCCAGGCTAGTGTAAGGAGGAAATGATAATTACTAACTTTCAGTAGTGCCATTTGAAAGTCAATAAACTGAGGTGAAATAAATATGCACGCTCCTTACTTCTATAAATTGGCACAGCCAAACAAAAAAAAATTGTGGAAACAGTGACAAATTGCACCACTTTTTCCCTGCTGGAAGACAGCTTCAGGTTTCTTGTAATTCACAATCCAGCCAAGGAAGATGAAGTCTTAAACTGCCCTTAACAGCTTAATTGAAGTTCAGGAGCAAGTCATGACCCTACTGCAATGGGATGGCCAACCCTGGAGTGCAATACAGAATATATTGAAACCTCACCTGTCTCTGAGAAATGAACTCAGACCTGCCAGGCTGCTGAAGAAGGGGAAGCCAGGGCTGGTCATGGAACAGCAATTTAACCATCTGTCTTTGGAAAGAGCCTGTTCCCACTTTTCCTTGTGTCTCAGGTGATCAACTAAAGGATTTGACTTCACTGACACCTCAATTAACTACGTGGATGATTCATACTTAACAACAACAACAAAAAGTGGGAAGAAAGGGTATTTCTTGGAAAACCTGACTTGTGAAAATATTCCAGTATCAAGAAGGTACTGTTACAGCAGACCTGGCACATTTTGACTCCAGGAGTTTGAATGTCAGTGTAATTTTGTTGCAGTTCAGGTTTTATTTCTTCCCTTTCTTCTTTGGTCCCTTCACTACAGAGAGCCCCAGCCAAGTGTGCTCCCAGAGCAGGAGGCCAGATGCCATCCTGCAGCCACACGGTGAGCTGGGCTGTCTGTGAGAGCTTTGGACATGAGCAGAAGCTGGCAGCTGGCCGTGACTGCACAAGCCCCAAGCAGTGGAGGCTCCCACATGACAGGCTGACCTTCCATCCTGCCGGCTGATGGTGAATCCATACTCGTGGTGCTGCAGGAAGCTGACGTTCACCCCCACCAGGGGAGTTCCATCCACTGCCACCACCTGGCCTCGGATGACACACGCCCATCTGCAACGACAGAGAGAGCAACACCTCACAGCCACCAGCAGGGAGAGGAGGGCACTGATTCCAGCCACTGGGCTGTGCTTCCCCCACACAGACAGAGCCACTCTGCTATCAGAGTGACTGCTGATCTTTGGAAGAGAAGTCATACAAGCCCCAAAGATTGAATTGAAAAAGCATTCTCTCATAAGGATGACACACAGACTCTCCCATGGACTGCTGCTTTAGGGAGAATACATTCCCATTTCCTGCCATATTTTAGGTCACTCTTTGTTCTGTCACTGAATGGCACTGCAAAGGTTTTAGTGATAGTGTGATTTAGCTTGCTGCAGCTCTAGGGAGTGATGGTTTGTGAAAGCAGAGAATGAAGCCTCATTCTCTGCTGCTAGGTACAGGGCATTGCTGTCTATTAGAAAAAAGCTGAACTAATGTGATAAGGCAGCAGTGGGATCCATGGGCTTCACCCAACTTCAGAAAGTTAGACAGGCAAACTCACAGGGGGCCTAATCAAGTGTAACATCCATTTTTCTCAATCCCCCACCACACGTGCTGCCCTTCTCAATTCCCTCTGGGATGTGCCTGACTGGCAGCCACTCTGCCCTGCACCCTGACACTGCAGCAGAGGCTGGGTCCTGGCAGCACAGCACAACCATCCAAGCCAGGGCACAGGGAGGTGAACTTGTTCCTGAGTGTGTCTGATCGGAGGCTAACAGGATCACAGAACCATAGAGAATGAGAGCTGAAAGGAAATCCAAGACTTGATCTTGTCCATTCCTTTGCCTCAGGTTAGATCAACCATGCCTCCATCAGCCCAGACAGATGCTTGTCTAACCCTGTAAGCTCACCAAGTAACCCATTCCAACCCTCCCTAAGTGCTGCACTCACAGCAAGTTCTTCCCACTGTCCAGTCTGAACCTCCACCTTTGTCCTTCCAGACCACTGCTTTACCTTCCTCACAGAAATGGTGAAGAAATGACTCTTTTCCTTAGCTTTAGGCTTTTACCTATCTGAATAATGAAACATAAAGGAATCAGGCCTCCTAAGGATGAGGAGTAAGATGTAAAACATCCTTATGGTGTAGATTAGGACCTAGTGGGATTCTCTGAGGGCTTACGCAGCCACATTCCACTGAAATTCCTCCCAGGATTTTGCCCTGGGCTGTCAGGCACACCACACCAACACTCCTCCCCTGCCTGAACCACCCCAGGTCTTGGACTCCTGACTCTAGTGCACCTGTTTCCTGGAACTGGGGTTTGAGACAATGGAGTGAACAGTGCATGCAGAAGTCTTTTGGTAACATTAAGACATTTTGGGTCAAAACCAACAGAACTTATAAACAAAACTTATAAAGTGAACTGGCATTAATTACTCAATATAAATGACAAGCATAAATTTAGGCATTGTTATGTTTCTTTCTCAAATTGAAAGTTTGTGGCAAACCTCAACAGACACATCCACTGCACAGTGAATATGTGACCTAAAGCTCCTCAGACAAAAGTTACTTAGGAGTCTACACATGAACTAAAAAAATATCCCTAGAGAGATTAATTGCCCATGATCCAATGAAATCACATGCAGACACTGGAGAACATCATTTCTGAAAATGCTGACATGGTTGTTGAGATCCCATTCTCCCCAGCCACTGAGGACACTGATTTATCACCATGATATCACCAAACCCGTCTGACTGGGACTTGAAAAAACACAACTGGTAAAAATGAACCTCTCTGTGAGTACACCACCCACCACAGCTGCCAACAGGAATTCCATGTTCCCAGGCCATGGAAAGATGCTGATAAACCCTGGAGGAATGGGAGATGCTGCATTACTGCCAGCATGCAACCGGAGTTCTGATTTATCACCTCGTTTTCTACATGAAGTAAATTGGTTGTAAAAATTTAGTAAAACTGAGTAAAACTCAGTAAAACTGAGCTCCTGTTTGTCTCAACAGACTCACAAGATTCACTCAACAGAACAACCAGGTTCAATTACTCTTTGATTTGCTAGAGCAGAAAATACTTGTTTTGCTAATTGTCCCCTATTTCTAACATCAACAGATGGGCATTTTCTTTTCTAATACCTTTATAGTGCACTCCATGTATTTACAGCACACATTGGTGTGAGAGTGAGACCCCTGGGAGTAACCATTATTCAGTGCATTATTCTTGCACTCCTGTTTGCTCATTCCACACAGACCTGTCTTCTGACACTACTCTGTCCTCATATTTCATCAAGCACACAGATTTGTATGATAACAGCTCATCAAAATCTCCATTATTTCATCCATGGTCTTTCTTTGCTTCATTCATTCACTTTACTTCCCATAATTCATAAATAATATTAAGAGACTTATCTTTCAACGTTCTCCATTTTTATCCGTCATATTTTACAAGCCACACATATTTATGGTATGTGATAAAGACACATAAACCTCATTATTCCACATTTATCTGTACTGAATTGTCTTTGTAATCTCTTAGATTTTAAATGTCCTCAGCCTGTCTCTATGTTCCTACATTCGTCCTCATTATTTAATGCCTCTTTATGACCTACTCTTAGTTGAAGAGTTTTCTCTGGCCTCTTTTTGAATTACCAGAACCTACTAAATCTTTGACTGAGCATTTGATCAGAATTAGCTTTAATTCTGGCATTTACTGCAGCTATGAAAACATTTTTCAGTTCCTTTATGGCCAGCACGGGTCTCCAAGGCTCAGGAGGCACCCAAGAGCCCCAGGCTGCATGTCCCAGAGCCCTGGGGAGCTCTCCCCTGTGTCCCAGAGCCCTGGCAGCTCTCCCCTGTGTCCCAGAGCCCTGGCAGCTCTCAGGGCAGAGCCCCTGGCCCCAGCACCAGGGTTCCCTGCAGCTCTGGTGCTCAGGGAACACCTCCCTGGATCCCTTCCCTTGCAGGGCTCCTGGAGCACGTTCCCTGCAGTGATGGCCCTGCACTGCCAGCTGCCACTTCACGCTTCCCTGCTCCAACATTCCTGCTCCTCCCAGATGAGCTGCAGGCCTTGCTACCACTCACTGCTTGTCTTNGCTCTCAGGGCAGAGCCCTGGCCCCAGCACCAGGGTTCCCTGCAGCTCTGGTGCTCAGGGAACACCTCCCTGGATCCCTTCCCTTGCAGGGCTCCTGGAGCACGTTCCCTGCAGTGATGGCCCTGCACTGCCAGCTGCCACTTCACGCTTCCCTGCTCCAACATTCCTGCTCCTCCCAGATGAGCTGCAGGCCTTGCTACCACTCACTGCTTGTCTTCATTTGAGCAGAGAAACCTCTAAAGATCATGATGTCTCCTCAATGCACTGCACTTGCTGCCTCCAACACTTACTCCCCACTCTCATGCCTGCCCTGCTTTGCCCTCTCACAGGGGATAACTTGTACTCTCTGCCCAACAGCCACCTCTTGGTGAAGATTGGGTCATCTCAGACCTAAGGCTTTCCAAGTTCTCTGAACTTGAAACTAAGTGCAAAAATGTCTTTTCTAATTTGGTGAAGCTGGGCAGGAACATGCCCCTGATAAGCTGCCTTCGTGTTTTCAAATGCATTAACAATGTTCCCATTCCCCTGGCACGCTGTACTAAATCTGCAGCTCCAGAGGGAGCAGTTGGCTTTTTGAGAGGAAGCTGAGATCCCCACGGGTTGCAGGTGGCCTACAAGAAGCAGGATTCCTCTGTCAGTGCTTCATTCCATGAGTAACTGAGGAACTCACCACTCTGTGGATCTCAGGTCTCTGCTGTCAGGCAGTTTGCTTGACATCTCTAATTTAAAACATGAACAGAAGTTTAAATTTTAGATGTATTCTTTCAGTACTTGTAAAGCCTTTTATTATTTTACCACCATTCTGCCTTGCTCTGCTGCTCCGTACCTGCTCTTGTTTTGGTTTTGTTTTGCATGTCAAGTTTCCAATAAGCACCTCAGGCTGAGACATCAGGCTCACATATGGAACTCTGTCAAGCAGCCTGTGAGTTTGCAGGTGTCACACTACCAGGAGACGTCATTTACTGGATTACATTTCTGATTGGAATCTTCAGTGAGAGCAGTTAAGCTGAAGGCTAGTGAGGTACATTTGTCCCTTCCTGCTGACAATGCTGCAGTAAGCAGCATCTGAAGGGTAATTAATTCAGCACCATACACTGGACCCTTTTCGTGGGCAATTTGCAGAGAGTCAAACAGCTTTGCCAGCAGCATGCATGGAAAAAACCCTCAGCAAAGAAACAAGCTAAAAACCTTCCTGAGAACAGAAGTTGACAAAAACATTATAATCTGCTACACCCTGCTACATGCACTAGGTTAAAGCCATGCCTGATGTAAGCAAGTACATTTCCATTTATCCAAAATATCTCTAATCTGCCTTTCAGCATGGCACGGTTTAAGTGGGAGTTTGTAAACTCCCAGTGCACACGACAGGGCTTTGACATAACAAAAGGTAAAATGTTTTGTAAACATGGAGCCCCTTAACATCATTTTTGGTGTAGTATTCAGCCATGGCTCATGCAAAGTCCTGACTGTACTGTATAAGCCAAATGTTTAAATATTAGATCTAAGCTAAAGCCCAAGATGCAATGCAGAGGGACAGATGTCTCAGCAGCTGTCAGAACAACTAGTTTTAGTATTTCAGATTATCTGGAAAATTCCAGATGTTATGGCAGAGACCAAACACTTCCAGGCTGAAGGACAGAGATAATCTTCACCATTTTTGATAGCTTTCCAAGATCTAATCACATTATTTTGTCTCCAGTGAGATTCATGCAAACATCATCACCCATACTGGAGTTCCACTGACCTGTGCTATAGTGAAACACTGCACAATGCCATTGGAATCAGAAGACTGAAAACATTGGATAGATGTCTCCTCCTTAATCCTCCTAATGGTCTCAGAGATTTCTTGTAAAGGGAAATGAAACAGAAAAGGCAGATAGGGCTTTGCAAAATTGGAGCACCAGTGGGAATGGATGGCAGTGCTCTGAAATAAATGGATGCCACTATGACATCCAATCCATCCAACATTTCATGTTGAACCACCAGTGCTATAAAATCAGTGGTGTTGCAGGCAGCCATGAGTTAATATCATCTGCCTGGACACAACCTTTTCAGCAAGAGCCCAAAGGAGATGAAATCCCCCAAGCATTCTTTGGTCTGTACCAGATAGGCTGGATCAGAGATTTCTGATGTTTTTTACTGTAGCAGCAGTTGTCTTTCTGTATTTTTTTCAGTAACCTTAATTCCCAGGAGAAGAACTGACACAAGATGACAGCCAGACTGGCAATGTCAGAGGAAGATTTCTGAACACAGGCAGCACAGTTTAGCTATTCCCTCTTTCAGACACCCTGCTTCTCTCTCATCCTTGAGTAGAATTCTGGCAGTTTTCAAAAATATTTGACTTATGGAGGAACAACATTTCAGCAGCCTGGAAGACTCAAGGATGAGGCAAAGTGTGGACTGAGGGGCCCTCTGGGGTGCCCAGCACATTGCAGATTGCTGCTGACAAACCCCAGGGGACACGGCACAGCACGAGTCTCCAGGAACTGCCCTGACTCCAGAGATGCAGCCACCCTCATCTGAATCCCAGTGATCTTCCCACCAAACTGACTGGGAATGTCCACAGTGGGAGGAAATGATCTCTGGGCTGTTGGTGACACAGCAAAGCCAGTAAAGCCCTACTCCTCAGGGGCAGGAAGCAGAAGCCACGGGGAGGGTGCTGCTGCTCCCACGTGGAACTTGGCTGCTCTTCAGTCCTCAAAGGCATGGCAGGCATCAGGGCAAAGAAATGAAATACTCAGAAAAAGCTTTTAAATCCAAGTTAAATCCCATCAATGATAGCTTTAAAAGATCAATTCCTTCTATCTATAAAAGCACGTTGATGGGATTATGTGCAATCTGGCTGCTAACATTTGCAGTGTCACAGAACACTGTCCTGAACCTTGAGCACTCACCTCCTCCCTGGAAACTCCTCACTCTGAAGCATTGTGATGAGGAAAATTTTTCAGTGGTGACTTTTGGTTTAAGCTGCACACAGGGCCAGGCAAGGGCCCTGCCCCAAGCAGAGTGGCCTCATTCATAAGCACAACACTCCCAGAGACCCACCAGGGGCAGGCAGGTGCTGCTCATGGAGTTCATCTCCATGGCCAATTGTTCCACACATTTATAACATCCTGTTCCATTATTAATAGTGATTAAATGTTTAGGTATTTCAGATCAATAATGACTGTTTACAAATTTACTTTATCAAAAATTAATGCTGAGGAAAAAAGCGCACTGAATTTGTGTGCAGGATTGTGCTGAGGTTGTAATCTAAGTGCTGTGCACTGTGCAAATAAAAAATTCTTATGTGCTTATTACTGGAACATGGTTTATCTAATGCACAGGCCCAGCTGACAGGGTAATAGTCAGGTGAGGTGGATGATTTGTGGCTCTCTTTGTCAGCATGTAAGTTATAGCTTCCCAAGTGAACTGCAGCATAAAAACTTATGTGCCCCTCTATTTCAAATGTTCAAGGAAATATGTGTTACCAGGTTTTCTGAGCAAGTAAGTGCCCTCTTTCTACTGCACAGTTCCCTCCTGTTAAAGGGCAAAGCCAATCTCACAAACACTCAGGGATCATTCTGCTCTTTGCATGATAACCTGCAGCACAAAATAGCAAACTCCACACTGCTTTATCAAGGTGAAGCAAAACCAAGGAAGTTTTTAAATTATGTGTCCAGATTATCTGTAAGTGGCATAGGAAATTCAGTACACTGTAAATACCAATCAAGCTGTATTGGGCAGAAAGGTGACTGAAGGCAGCAGGTGTGAATCCAACTTGTCCTTCTGCATCCTGCCACGAGCTATGAGCAGTGTGAGGGGCTGAACTTGCCCTGCTGATCGTACAAGGGTGACACACCCTGCCTGCCACAACAGCCAGCCTTGTCAACAACAGCGGTAGGCTTTCTTGCTGGGACACTTCCACCAGCCAGACAGGCAGCAACAACAACAATCTGACAACCAAGATCCTCAGCTGTTGGGGCTTTAAAGTTGGCTATCCTCTTCAGTATTTTATGAGCACTGGTGAAGAATTCTCAGCTCTCCAGGTACCCCCATTTTTTCCTGGTTAAAAGATCTAATTGCAGTTCTCAATATTCAGAAAAGTCTTTCATTGAAAAGAAGACTCACCTGCTCTCAAAGGAGACATCTCCTGGGATGACATGAGTGCTTTCCTTCCCAATAAGGAATCTGATTCGATCATAGAAGAGCCTTGGAGGATGCTGAGAGAAAGGTGGTTGGCTGTGCTGAATAAGGTCAAGGGGATCAGGTGAACCCTGGCAGAGAGGACTCGAGTAACAATTGCTTTGCTGACAGCAGTCAGGGTCTACACAGTCTGTCAGGCCATCTAAAATGGAAAGAATGGAAACTTCAGGAAATTGAGCAGTTCTGAGAATACAGCACCACATTTCTCACCAGTGAGCACAGGAGGGATGGAACCAATGTGAAGGCATGCTGATTATGACACAGACAAATTCAATAAAGCATTCATGCACACACCTAGTCCAGGAGGGGTGTTTGTCTCAGTCATTAACACTGCATCACCTCACCAAATCCTCACTCAGTGAGAAAACAGAACCTACAAATGAGTGAACAGGGCAGAGCAGGACAGGCCCCTCTGCAGAAAAGGCAGAAGAACGTCCCTGCACTTCCCCTGTCAGTGCAATGACCACCCTGTGCAGCTGCTCCCCCGACAGCCCTGTGTGTCACTGCCTGCTCTCCCAGGTGGGACACACCACTGCCAGTCCCCAGAAACCAGCTCTGAAACCCAACCCTCCTCAGTGTCCCCACTGCAGCCGGAAAAAAATGTATTGTCACAGTTGTCTGACTTCTGTTTTAAGCCCTACAATAGTTTCACAAGTGGTTTAGGATATTTACTTTTCATTTACTGGTTGCACTACCAGAATGACCCAGAAAGGGCATAACTGGAACTACACTTCAGGAATACACACACCTTGATTCAGGCTTTAGCCCAGTGACCACACAGTCACAGTCTTTGCAAAGCAAAGCAAATTAGGGAAGTGAAAATAAACCCATTACTCCTCTGTCCATTTTCAAGTATGAAAAAATAGAAGAAACAATAGATTTTTTCAGAAATCTACATTTTTTCATGGACAAACTTAGAGCAACATTTGTGGGTGATATTAAGTTACTTAAAATCTAAAGCTTATGATGAAAATTGAAGCACTGAAGTGCATCTAAATTAAGCACCTAAATAAAACTTAAAATTGGGCTATTGGCATTTAATTGCTTCTATCAGCAGCTTAGATGTCCAAATTGCCTAAATTAGATACTCAATCAGAAACAGATTTAATAAGAGATAGTAAAATATCCAACAATCTTCTTCAACATCCACTTTATGACTAAGCAGCTGTGTTGCTTGCATTTAAAGCAAGGTAAAGGTTTTATCCTTTGACAAAGACACCTCTTTGTATTTCTAACAAGGTTGGTGTGAATAAATGCAGAGTCACCATACCAGTGTATGGATCTCCCTTGTGTTCAAGTTGGAATGCTAGAGGATCATCACACTGTCAGGGATTTTGTGTTTGGATCAACCCTCTGAAGTCTCTCAAACTGCACCTCCTCGGGGCAAACTGTGCCAGCAGGGAGCTGCTGGGGCTCTGTCCTGGACTGTGATGGGTGTGAGCCCAATCCCCTGCTGCTCCCTCTGTGTGAATGCTCAGTAAACAGCAGCACAAAACAACCCCTTTAAAAAGAAAGCAAAAGCCCTTCACAGAACAAACACATCCAATGCAATGGCCTTTCCTGGCATCTGAAATTCCTTGCCTGACCTTAAGCAAAGATAATTGCTTGGCTAAGCAAAAGATATCAACAGATCTATCCTGTGCAGCTGGGAAATCAGCTAGAGCAGGCTGGTTTGTGAGAATGAGCCAAGGGCACTGGAGCTAGCTAGCAACAAGAACCGAGGAGCCTGGGCTGCAGCAGAGCTGGCATGGCTGCAGGTCAGTGTGTGCTGCAAGCTCTTTCCACACTCCCCAAAGCCTGCAGACAACAGGCATTGGCCAGCAGTGGAAGAACTGCACAGGGCAGTGTTGAGTTTATTGACTTTGAGTGTAGCAGTCACTTTATATTCAGGAAAGCTCAGGAAGCAACAGAAATCTGCTGGGAAGTCAGTGAGCTCAGACAACCTGGGGCCTCCAGTCTAAACAAAAAGCACACAGAAGAGGATGGAGGAGCTCACAATGAACCAGAGGTGTTTTCAGTGTGTTCTGATGAAACAGAAAAGCAGTATTTTGGGTTGAAACTTGGAGGAAAAAAAAAGTTGTTTTATCTATTTTTTGTCCAAGGAATGAAACTCTCTATATTCTTAATAAGTGAACTGAAAAGCATCAAGTTAGAGAAGCTTTTCAGCAGCTCCTCCAAGACTACTAACATTAAGGAATTCTGCTAGGTTTGCAAATGTCATAAAGACACTGCAGTCTCTTGCTGTGGTTCACCCTGGCAGTGGTGCCTGCACAGGGCTCTGCCAGGGAAGGTTATGGCACTGACAAGTCTTGCTCGAGGACTCCAGGGATTTCCTGGGACATGCCAATGTCTACAAGCTCACCACTGTCTACCTGAGAAACTTGACAAACGTTGGTCTGGCAGATTATGTGCTGATGAGAAAAAAGGAGCACTTATTTCAGAGTAACAGGATCCATGGGGAAGCTATTTGGGAATAACTTATTCCACACTAGCAATTCTGATTAATTTTTGCCTTGTCAACAAGCCATTAGATGTGGGAACTGAGCTGACCTGATTCTCTCATTTATGTAAGAAATAAAAGTGAAAGGTCACAGAAATATTAGAATATGAAGATCTGCCCAGGGAAGAAACAGCTACAAAAATAACACTTAATTATTTTGCTTTTTCTAATAGAGTCCTCATTTTCTTCTGCTTTGGTCAAGAGCTTCCACACCTGGTGAGCAACACAGTGCATTCAGGCTGTACACAAAAAGACACCAAGGAAAGGGAAAGCAATTTTCCAGCTTCCAGTCAGACTCAATTTTCCTCTTTTCTTTGCAGCTTACTTGTCAGCAACACGACTGCCCCATAAACTCTTCCAAGTCCTGCTAATGGAGTTATTTTGGTTTGAATTACTTGCACCTGGTTTCATTTTCTCTTCAGCCTCCCAGGGCAGCAGCAGGGGGGGTTTCCCATTAGGAGGGTGTGAAGTCCCAGGAGCACATCTGAACTCTGAACAAGTCATTTTGGGGCTGGTGTGAGTCCCCCAGCACCACAGATGTCCTGAGTGCTGCGTTCAGCAGGGACAGCTCAGAGCAAGGGAGGCCCCAGAGTCACCAGAGAAAGGAGCTGCTACCCAAAATAACTGATGCACAGGGGCAGTGTTCTGGGTCACAGACTATCATTCACAGGTTGTCATTTTTAAAAAATATTTCAATTTATCAGATGGGAATTATTTCAATCTGCCCTCACAAGCATGCAGAATGAAAGAGAAGACACGGCAGGCTCAGAGAAGATGTTTCATGGGCAGGAGGCAGGAGGTGCAGAAGCACCCAAACCACATATTTGGCTCAGACTGCCATGTGTATTTTAGGATAATTAACTACAATTGTCTGAATAATGCAACTTCCAGCTTTTCTCTAAACAATCAATCAAAATTTAGAAGAGAAACTGACTTGCACAGAACTGAAAAATATTTTTCTCATTTTGTGAAGAAGTAAAATAAAAAAACCCCACCTGCTTCGGGGCAAACAGGGAACTCTAAACCAAAATAAAATCTTTGTTCCACTTTAGGCTCATTCAAGACATTGGTTTTAAATTAAACAAGTTAAAAGAAAAAAAAAAGGGAGAAAATCCAAATCTAAGACCTCGAAAGAAACTCCTATAATTTAGCATGATATCCATCAAAATGAACCAGGCAAGCCAGGCTGGTACAGAATGACAAGCTACATATGGAGGCAGGCTGTGATAATGCAAATTGTATTTCTAAGTGCATGTGAGGATAAAATTTTCAACAGGCCAATCCTATTTGAAAAGAGATTTTTAATCCAGGGGAATAACCCAGGAAAAAAAGCCAAATAAATCTTGTTTATAAACTATATTGTCAACTTCATTCACTTGAAAATGCTACAAATACATTAGTCAGTTCTCAACCAATGGTCACAATTGTAGTTAAATTTTCATATCAGGAACCAACTCTTTAAAAGCTCCCTGTGTTAGGAAATCAGCAGGGTTTCTTTTAAATCTCAGGAGACGACAGGCAGCAGTATGAACAAACTCCTAGGAACAGCAAACACTGTAATTCATCCAGCAGGGATCCTGGGCACTGATGTTTGTACTGTCAATTACCCCAAAGTGCCTCACAGCCTCGGTGCAGACTGCAATGTATCACAGATGTGTAAATGCTTTGGGTTTGTTATGTGCGTTTTTTAAATTTATTTGGTATGAAAGGCACATTCACAGTACACTACAGATTATGTAATAAAGTGATTTACATTTGGATGAGTCTGAGATTACGGCTTCCCATCCTCCAGGTACCTTCTTTTGTATGCAAGGATAATGATGAACTGGGATTTTCGCTTTGAATTAGAAAATTAAGGTATGTTTAATAGTACTGCTAAAACAGAATTCACTGAGATCGACTTCAGGATAGAAAGCACTTCATAGTCCTGTTCAATAATTTAAACAGCCTCAAAGAGAAGGCAGAGCATGCCAAAACAAGTTGCTCTCTTTTCAGTCACAGCACTCCTATCTGCATTGCAATAGATCACAGAACTAGGACAAGATTTTCCCATTCCCTTGCTGGGGAATAGATTTTTTCAGGAAGCCTTCTATAAGGAATGCCATTAATATTTATTGGGTCAGGAGTGTGTGTCAATGGCATCACACAAAGCTTTCCATCAAACAAAACATATTTTCTTGCTTATACATTTCTATACATATATTCCTTATTCCATGTGATGGAAGGGATGTCTCCAGTGTTGTGAAATGACCTCCTCAGCTGTGCTTCTGCTGCAGTCACAGAAGGCTCACGCTGTGCTTGGTACAGCACATTTTCTGATGTACACACTGGGCAGCAATCTCTCTGCTACAGCCATGGTCACCTTCAGCAGCCAGAAAAATTGGCAATGGACCTGTGGCCATGGCCCCACCTCTCCACTGCCTACTGTCCACAGATATATACAAAACAGATATCTCTGCTTTCTGTGTCTGGGAACATGCTGCACAGTGAGTGCATTCCCTATGTTTTGTATTTGAGCTTTCCATGTGCTGCAGAATACTTAAGTTCTCATAAAATAAAATAAAATAAAATAAAATAAAATAAAATAAAATAAAATAAAATAAAATAAAATAAAATAACAGTTGGAAATGAAAAAGGCATTTTGTCAGCTCTAAGTTAATGGCAAGAACATTGAACAAGTCATATATTTTGTGCCTGATACGAACACCTCTGTCATCTACTTTTCTAATCCCCCCTCTCTTTCTTCTCATCCACCCTTGCAGTACTTGCAATTCACGAGCACAAAGATGGGAATATCACAGTACAAAACCCGGGAGAGTCCAAGCAGTGTTGGGTAACACTCTCAGATCCACGCTGTAATTTCTGGGGCTGTCCTGTGCAGGGTCAGGAGTTGCACTTTGATGATTCTTGTGGGTCCTGTTCAACTCAGGACATTCTACAATTCTCTAAGTACCAACGAGTTTGATTTTCACTGCTGCAGAGCAATCAGAGGGGTGTGAGTGTGAGTGAGTGTCAGTGTGTGTGAGTGTGTCAGTGCACTCCTGCTCTGTCTACACTGACCCCGGGCAGTGCAAGCCAGAGATGGAGCTGGCAGATCTATGTCCAGAACATGTTCACAAAAAGCACAAAATGGTATTTAAGAGTCTCCTAAATATTGCCTGTGCTGACTTCATTCACCACAGGCTTTGTTCAGGCTAATTAGTGTTGCCAGGAATCGAAGCAAACAGAATCAAAGAGAACTTCAGAGGAGACTCAGCAGCAGCAACTGTCAGAGTCTCTAATGCTCATTCATATGCATTAATTCCAAGTGCCCCAATTTTCTCCATAATGCATAGCATGCAGCAGACAGGGGGCTGTGAACTGGGAGCACTGGTGTTTACACAAGGACAGCCAGCAGTGCACCTCTGGAAAGCTGGGAGGGTTTTACCCAGTGAGGACCAGTGGTGCTTGGCCTTCCACACTCGGGACAACCCCAACACATCAGGGCTTGCAGAAACTCCAGGGATCCCCAGGGAGTCCTCACTGCTCAGCAACAATGAAAACCATTCCCATCAGTATTATTTATATTGGGTAATAATAGCATATTACTTCTATATGGACTCAGTATGTCTGTGATGGATAGGTTATGGGAACGCCGATGGACGGGTCAGGAATGCATCAATATTTAAACAGCACTGGTTATCAACCCAAGGCTATGCTGAGTCATATATTTCCTCGTGCTTGCAAAAGCTTGCAGAAAGCTACAATAACTGTCTGCAGTGACTGAAGGCATATTTGGAAAAGAATTCAAAGCTTGTAGGAAACAGCATTTTCCTTAAAAACAAACAGGCAAGATTGATTCATGAAAGAAAAACGATAAAAGGAGATGCAGGCAAATTTAAAAGAGAGATCTGTATCAGAGAAACTAATGGGAGTGACAGGCTGCAACTTTCAGCCTGAGACAAAGACCTGTTTGTGCAGCAGCTGGGTAAATGTATGTCCAAAAAGCAGGAAAACTGTAGCTTGGCTACAGCTGAGTGGGGTGTGAGCCACGAGTGCCTGTGTGTCCCCACACCTCGGCAGGGTGTTCTGCCTCCTGCCCAAGACACAGGCACTTTGCCTGCAGAGAGCCCAGCAGAGCTTTCTGGAGATCTTCTGGAGCCTCCAGTGAGTCTGAATTCGTGGCAGGACAAGAGGAAATGACCTGCTCAGATGAGAGGCCATTTTATAAACCCAAATCCTGCCAGTCGCGGCAGTGAAAGGAGAATAAGGACTGGGGAATTATTCTGAGGGAAGCCACAGTGAGGGAAAGGCCCCACTGCAAAGGACACCTGCTTGACTCCTTGGCATTTTTGAATGGACATCACACTGCTAACAGACTGCAGAAGCACTCCACGAGAGCAAGTGCAAACTGTGCCATCGTGCATCTGTTAGAATGCTGAGACCTTTTCACTGATATTTGTAGTGATATTTGAGCAGGTAAACATGCCCTTAAGTCTGAGAGCAGGCAAAAGCTCCCAGAGAGTTATGAGCTGGAATGGGAAAGGCAGTTATGGTACAGCCAGGGAAAAGTGCAGAGAATCCTAATGGGGCTCTCAAAGAAATTGTATTTCCCTGCCCCTGAGAACAGCTCCACACGTGCTTTACCCCACCACAGCAGGGACTGCACCAAAGGGATCGTGCTGCTTCAGAGGCTGCAGGACCAGGATGCCTGGGATGTGCTTATGGCTTTTCTGTACACTATCACATCAGTCCTTAAAAAATGAATTCAAGACTTTCCCCCTCCCAAAGCCTTTGTGCTCCTAATACAGGGCAAACAACAGCACTAACACCTCCTCATGCCAGTTAAATGACATTATTGAATCCTTATGATTGGGACTAACCTGGTTTTTTATCTACTGTGTGTCTGAGTGTAGTTCTAAATTACAAAAATCTCAGTGTTTCCATCCCTGAAAGTACTATGTGACAAATTAACTGAAAAAATGACTTAAAACTACACGAAATTATCCCTCTGTCTAAGTCCTAAAATTGGAGTTTGTTTGAAATTATAATTGCTCAACTTCACTACAGCTTTGTTCTTTGGTGGTGACGTCCCCTTCATGAACTTGGAGCACAACAGGGCTGAGATATAAATGTTTGATTCAAACACAACTGGAATGACTAAGGGCTTTGCTAGATGAGAATTCCATGATTTGGCCAATACAAGGGCACTGAATTCTCTCTTGGGCTGTGTGTCACTGACTGTGATCACATCCTGAGGCCTAAGGAAGTCACACCTGTCAGCTGTGTTCTTTCACTCACCTGAGTGCAAGCTCTGCCCTCACCTCAGCTGCAGGAAAAGCCAATACCTTCCCTCCTGGTCACCCCAGCCCAGCTGTGTAGCTTGATGGATGGAAACTTGCCATGCCTCCAGGATATTCTCACAGTCTAAGGCTCCAGCTCCCAGCAAACAGGGCTGGAGAGGCAATGCCACACCTCCTTCCCAGGTCCTGATTTTCCTCTTGTGTTGGTCTACAAACCCTGAAACACACAGCTTCTGATTTCATACTCATCCAACCCTGGGATAACTCCAGTGACTTTAGGGGAATTTTGTTAATTTATACTTATGCCAAATCAGGTCCTATGAACTTCAGATATATATATAAAGAGAAGTGGTTATAATATGTAGATATAATTTTCTTTTCTTATATGAAATTGATTGTGAAGAAAACTTAATTACATTTAGCCCATCTGTAGTAGTCAGATTAATTAAATATTTCTCTCTGCACTTATCTCTAATTTTAATGTCAACAGAGCTGTCCTAGTCCATGTTATGTTCCCATTAAAAAGGGAAAAGAAAATTGCTTTTAAAACCTGCAGTGAAATGATGTGAAGTGTCTGCCTTAAACTGACAAATTCAAGGAGATTTAGAGTTAAAAGTGCCAACTCTTCCAATAACTCACTGTTATTGCAGAATATAAAGCACCCCAAATCACAGCACAGGGCAGTTTATGCAGAGCCAGTTCCCAGAGTGTGGCAGAAAATGCTCTCCTTACACTGCAGGCTGAGCTGGGTTTGCTGGGCAGGTTCAACAGAGGCAGGGACAGCAGGGACAGCAGGGGACAGCAGGGGACAGCACGGGGACAGGGTGCCACTGTGGGACCTGTGTGACAGGGACACACACCAGTGCAGGGGCCACACTCAGGGCTCCTGGAGCTCGTGGAAGGATAGGATAAAAGGAAGGATATGAGAGGAAGAAGGTGATTTTGAATAGGGTTCAGAAATGAGGAAGCCTTTGCCAAAGGACAGCAGGGTCTTAGAGCCCACAGGATACAAAATCAGAAGGTCTCAAAATATATCTGTAAACAAGGAATCATCACTGAGTCAGAATGTTTCTATTGAGGTCCCACACTGACCTCAGCTCTTGGACCTACATCAAGCTTAATTTATCAATGACCTAGAAGGAAACAGACAATCACCATGGCAAGGTTTGTCCCTACAGTGGAGTATGAGATCTCCTCCAGGACACTGCTACGGTCTCCAGGTGTGACACAAGAAGATAATGTGTATTTTAATACATCTCAGTGTACAATATAAATGCCCTTGTTCAACTGATAGAAAGGAGCCAATGATTCTTTCAGTGCAGGGCTCTGTTTACAGTACTTTCCAAATCTCTTCTGCACACTTTCCAGTTTCCTCAACAGTCCTTCAAAAGTAGGTGCAGATAATTGCAAGAACTGTGCTGTGTCTCAGTAGAGATATTAAGAGAGAGAGGCTAATGTTAAAAGCAACTGTAAATGTGCACTTTATGCTTGCAAATATATTAAATTAATAATAATAGAAGAGTAACTGGATGCATTTTGACAGGCACAGAGTTTTTTTCATTAGGGGATCTCTTGGCTGTTTTTTCTGGAAGACTGACAGAATTATGAGGAAGAGTGGAAAGGAGATAGAGGAAATCACTTATTACACTTTTGTTTTGTTTTGCTTTTTATGAGAAAAAAGCAAGCACTGGGATGGCAGATATGGCCACAGATACTTTCTGCCTTCAGCAGCACCCAGCACAAGGGTCTGTTCCCTCACTGTGCTGCTTCAGATGAAGTCAGTGCAACAACTGTCTCGAGCAAACAGACAAACATTGACATTTGGTGATAAAAAGGAAAGCATACACCAAAACTGTGGATTTAAATGGCAGGCAAGGATGTGACAGATCAACAGAGAGACATGAATTATGTATCATACCTCCATCATTGTCCAGGTTATCTGCACACACCATTTCCATGACAACGTTACATCCCGAGCCACTCCAGCCCACTTGGCAAACACAGTGCCACCCATTCTGATCAAGGGTGCACCTCCCATTTCCATAACAGAGACCTGGGCAGCCATCTAAAATAGAAAGTGTAAAAAAAAGCCTTCATGAAGGGATATTTTCTCTTATTTTGCAGTTGCAATTATTCATTAACATTCCTACTTCTAGCACTTGCTGCCTTCAAATGATCCCAGCTTGGAAGCCACTTACATTTCTGGCTGAAAATGGAAAATTCCCCAACTTGGTCTTTTCCTTTGCTTGCCCAAAAGCAGTTTCTCAGTGAGGAATGAAAATTTTTTTAGTGTCTAATATTTTGTGCACAGGAAAAAAATGAGTAAAGTCATGCTCTAAAGTTCTAAAGTCATGTCCATCTCTTTCTCTACTGAAAAATAAACTGTAGTTCACTAAGAACATCACACACATAATCAAGATTTACATCAAAGACACACATGGAAAATATTGCCTAAATGACAAACTGGCATCTGTGGACATAATCCTACACATTGCAGGGAGTGGAAGTGACCTTTTTATTCTGTTCATAAATACTCATCTGACTGAGAGAAAGCCAATCTGATTTATGCTACAGCACACTCTTGTGAGGGAGCACTGCTTTCCTGCCCCACTTTCCTCCCTGCCCTGGTGGAACCAGGACCAACAGGTGCCCTTTGGTGGTGCTGATTCTAGATCAAAACTGGACCAAGGCCTGTAGCCTCCTCTCAGTGCATATTTGCAAGCTCTGAATCCATAAGAATTTGGACATTCACGTCTGGGTTCCCTGCCTGTAAGAGTGGCAGAGGAATGTGCACACCCATGTCCACCTGCCAGCTCAGACACTTGTCACAGCCTCACCATGTCACACATGGAGCCAAAGGACAATGGATGAAGCCTGGCAGTTACCTGGACAGAGTGAGTGGCATCACTTCTAAGGTGGCTCCTTTCTTTTTGCCAGCATGGACATCAGACAGCCCCTGGGCACCTGACACTGATCATCCACATCAGAGACAGGGGTTTTTTGAGGAGGGAAGAAGAATCAGTGCCTGACAGCCCCAAGATGCTCCACATGGACTTTGGAGGAGCCAGTTGGAGAGTCTGGTGTGTCAGGCTGTGATTCACAGCCCCACATGGAGCACATTTCCTGGTAACTTCACACAGCATCTCCCTCCCTCTCACCCCTGGCAGGGTTTATCAATCACATCTGCAAGCAGAGGGATCAGAGAGTCTGGCCCTCTTGCTCAGAAAAACTGGAGATGGGTGGCACCATTTTCTCACACTGAGTTATGGAAGATGCTACTCCAAAACAACATGAACTTGGCAACCACCAAATATAACACAAAAGCCTCTTCCAGGGAGCTGGGGGAAGGGGCAGGATGTGAGAGCTCTTTTGGGTAATGTGGATGTCTTTCCACTTCCAATCACTGTCCTACTGAGTTAATTAATTTCTTGTATATGATTATATTTTACTACTGTGTATGGTTACCCCTGAAATCTATAAATGCAATAAAAGGAATGCTTACACACTTTTACTATTATCTAATTCCAAAGAAATAAAACAAGAAACAGAAAATAAGCACTGAGATCCTTCTGAGCTACTGGTCAGTTTGGCATTTTGGTGAGCAGCACTTTGGGAAGGGGCTGTGCATCCCTGCTGTGCTGGGGGCAGGCACAGGGCTCTGTCACACTGGGCAGCACAGGCAGCACCTGCAGCAGGGCAGGGCACCCAAAGGGGCTGCACCAGGCACAAACCACATCAGACTCAGCTCTTGCATCAAATGATTTGAAGAGAACTGGATCACATCTGGCACGGACAGCTTCAGAAGACAAGAGTACTTCTCTGCCACAAGACACTTACTTCAAGCATAAGTGACAAAAGAATGGTTTTTTACTTCTCATGGGAGACAGTAGCAACACAAGCTTTTTAGCAAGTGCTCAGCTCTGGCATTACTTTGGATGGCAAACAAGAGCAAAAAATGGCTGTGCCTAACACAGCACATCAGATGGCCCTGGAAAACATGCTTACATTGCTACAAGTTTGCAAATGAGTTGAGCACATCACTTATTAAAAACTGCATTTTTTTTTGTAAATCTGTGTGCATATTATATCTCCATAAACAAATGTGTCATCTATTCTGGGAACCTAGCAGTACAGAAGCTCAAACAAAATGAGTAACGGAAAACACTCCATTCCCAACATTTTTGTATATTTTCATTATTTTTTTTTTGAATGCTGATATGAAAAACTTACCTTGAACAGCATCTAAGTAGTGAGCTTAAAAAAGAAAAGAACAAAACTGAGATGGATCAAACTTCTGTACCAAATGAAAATACATTTGCTTATGGCTTGACCCCTGGGGGTTAGATACCAAAGTCTCCCTGCTGTGCAGGCAGAGCTGCTCCTGCTGCTGTGCACATCGTGTCTGTGATCCTTCTCCATTTGATGACAAGGTGCTGGGCCACACCTGCCACTGCCTACAGCAGCTCTTCTTATCCTTTCAAGCATTTTGGTCCTTCTCTGGATTTGCTCTAAACAATCTTCAGAAAATTTGGCTGTTCCTCCATCACAAACCTAACTCTTGGTTTAGCAAATCTGATGTTGTGAATTCTAGAGCTAGGGAATGAATTAGCTTAAAACACTCAAGGTAAAGATAACACATTCTAGACTTTGTTTTTCAAGAAACGAATGTGAGACCTTATGCTGCTCATCTCTGAAAATTAGATAATAATCTTTGGGACATTTTAGGAGAAACACTCATAGACTTTGAAAAAACTGTCAAATGTCAATAAAAATATAATTATTACATTTTAATAGTAGACTTATGACTTCTAAAAAGATCTGAAAGCTTTACCTTATCAGGAATATTGTTAGAAGTCAGCTCTAGGAAAAACACCATTAGCAGTAAGTAAAATATGTAAATCCTCAGACAGAAAGGGAAGAGATTTAATGCAAGAATTATGTGAGGTAAATAATAGCTTCGTCTCCTCACACCCTCTAATTTTAAACTTTTTTTTGCTTCCTGACTACCAAATTCACATGTGGATACATCCCAAAGACACGTTAGGACTGAGCTATCTTTTCCTTCTGTGGTTTTTTTAACTAAAGAATCTGTTATTTCCCCTGCACAGAGGGCTGTGCTGTGGGACACGTTAGGACTGAGCTATCTTTCCCTTCTGTGGTTTTTTAACTAAAGAATCTGCTATTTCCCCTGCACAGAGGGCCGTGCCGAGCGGCTGTGCTGCGGGACACGTTAGGACTGAGCTATCTTTCCCTTCGGTGGTTTTTTAACTACTGGATCCGTTATTTCCTGTGCACAGAGGGCCGTGCCGAGCGGCTGTGCTGTGGGACACGTTAGGACTGAGCTATCTTTCCCTTCTGTGGTTTTTTAACTAAAGAATCTGCTATTTCCCCTGCACAGAGGGCCGTGCCGAGCGGCTGTGCTGTGGGACACATTAGGACTGAGCTATCTTTCCCTTCGGTGGTTTTTTAACTACTGGATCCGTTATTTCCTGTGCACAGAGGGCCGTGCCGAGCGGCTGTGCTGTGGGACGGGCGGAGCGCACAGGCGCCTCTCCCACCCCCGCCCGCGTTCCCGGCCCGCTGTCCCACACGGATGCCCTGGGGATGACGGCCCGGTGCAGGCCCGGGGCAGGCCGTGCTGTGTCACCCCGGGGAGGGACGGCCCTTACCGATGGAGCAGTGCTCGCCGTCCCAGCCGGGGCTGCAGTGGCAGCGGCCGTCGCGGCAGTGGCCGTGCTCGGCGCAGGCCGCGGGGCACGTCCGCTCCTCGCACGTGGGGCCCACCCAGCCCTGCTCGCACTGGCAGATCCCTCGGGAGCACACGCCGTGGCTGCCGCAGTCCAGGGTACACAGCTCTGCGCACACAGACACACACAGGGACACCGTGGGCAACAGCGCCTGCACGCCGCGAACGGAGCCGCACGGAGACCAAGAGCTTCTGCACCGACGGCTCCCACCGGCTGCATCAAACACGGGATTGTCACCCGGGACACACCTCATGCACTCTGCCTGCCTCCTTCAGCAGGTCCTTGTCAGACTGATCACCCAGGACACACCTCATGCACTCTGCCTGCCCCCTTCAGCAGGTCCTTGTCAGACCATTTGTTTGTTGGGGCGGGACTGCAAATGATGGCTTGGCAGAGGGTACAGTAACAGGCCCGAACCAGACAAACAACGGCTTGGACATCTTTCCACCAATTCTTCAATTTAGACTGAAGTCTAAAATCTCTTACAAACTCCAGTACTGTGAGCTGAATTAAAGGATAGAGTGGCACATAAAACACACACAAGCAAACCGATCTTTTCGATACTCCAGTGTTTGCAGTGCTGACAGAACGGCCTTCGGCAGCAGCACAGCGGCACTGAGGGCCGAGGCAGCACTCCTGTGACAGCACAGTGCACCCTCACACGAGCCACCGGCCACTCACATCCCCCAGCTCTACAACGGCTCCTGAGGATCGACTTTTTTCCCTTCCTGACCTACATCAGTCAACTGCTAAGAAACCAGGAAAGCTGTTTCAAGTAATATCTCCTTCGTTGCCCTCAGAAGAATTTCTCTACCTGGGCTCTGTAGAACAGCCCTGATTGTGAAGTGGCATCAAAGTCCTGAATTGTTCACCGTATGCTAACTGCAATTCTACTTCCATGTATACTAAATGAAAGAATAGTTTCATTATAGAAAGGTTCCATAGAGTTTGAATTTCTTTAAAATAATTATTGTAAAGACACAGGATTTGCTTGTTATCCTGCAATTAACCTGCTACAGAAATGTCTCCTCCTTCTCCTTCTCAGAGAGCAGCTGATAGCACCTAAAGCAGAAGCCAAACACTCCTGTCTGCTCCCATTTCAAATGTCAGTGCTACATATTTAGTTGTGGTAGGATTTTTCCCTTGACAGATTTTAAACAATGATCATTTAGATCTTGGAACTATTGTATATAAACACCCTTAAAAGCATTTGTAGTGACAAATGCTGTCATTCACATACCAAGAGAAGTTTTTAAAGTTTAAATTGAAATCTTATCTTCCAATCGTTTCAACACAAAGTAAAAAGCAGCACAGAACTGGAACAGCTCAGTGACATCAAAGACGTGCTGGGCTCTGTCCTCAGTGAGAGCTCAGCCCTTATTTTTGTTAATAGCCAGGGTGACAGCACAGAGCACAATCAAAAGGATGGGTGAGTGACAAACTGCAAGAGCATTGTCCAACTCCAATTCAGAAGCAGAGGGCATGGTAAAGAACATCACACAAAATTCAGTAAATTTTCTGGTTTTTGGTTCTATTTTCCAAAGTAAAATCATACTTGAAATGAACTTACCTAGTTCTTGCATTTCCTTCTAAAAAATGAATTTTTTCCCCAAAATATTGAGTCTAAATGTTCTTCAATGAAAACCAAACCCAATTTTGTAAGCACCAGATGTAAGGAAATGAGGTTTCTTAGTTTGGACCAGACACTTCCCTCAGCTACCCTAGCTGACCTGCAGTTCAGCCAAGTCACACTTTGTTGTCCCTGAGGCAACCTGGAGACTTACATTCTTTTTGGTGGTTTCATAAGGCTTCAGAAATGCTGTTTACCATGATAATGTATTCTTATGCCAAGCAAATCCAAGATTCTTCACAGACTTCTCATGCAAAGCAAGGGAAATCAAGCCTAACATCATCCTATTAATGCTGTGGTAGAACATGCAGCTTTAATCCACAGCTAATTCAAACAACTAAGATCAAAAAGAGGATTATCAGTTCAGGTTGTCCTGTTTTTAAATGCAAAACTATTTCTTAGCTCCTCCTGCAGATAAACAAGCCCAGCAAGCTCTGTGTAGCAGGGAGCCACATTAACATTTGTCTGTATTGAGGGCTTCTGCCAGCCTGGACAAAATGAGAGACTCCAGTGAGTGCTCAGGGACCAACTGCAATGGGAGATCATACAGCAACTTCAACTGGGTAAACAGCTTCAGATGAATTTTTGCTGTGGCAAAAATTCACACAGAAGTGAAGGACAGCAAGTCAGACATGATGCAACTGTTCAGGTCACTGGAGCATCTTCCTCCTTCCAGAGCAGTTGGTCCCACAGGACACAGAAGCACCACAAAATGCAGCAGAGCCAGCAGTGGGGAAGGGCTTTGGGCTGTGGGTCAGTGCAGCAGCTGAGACAGCCAAAAATGTCTTCTCTGATTGAAACAGAGAAGCTTCCACTTCTCCTCCTCCTCCTCTCCATCCATCTCCTGGCTCTGTGGTCCCTGCCCAGCACTCAGCATGTGAAACTGCTGAGCTGGTTCAGATCATGGGACTGTCAGATGATTACTCAGTTTATTTTCCTGGGTTAATACCTGACAGCTAGCTGAGCTGAATCAGCCAAGGAGAGCTCAAAGCAGCAGTGCAGGCAGGAGGAGGGAGGAGATGCAGGTCCCAGCCTGGACACAGCCTGTCCTGCTGAGCAGCCACAGGCTGTGCCATCATCTGACTGCACAGCACAGGAGCAAAGGCTCGTGTCAGGGGACAGGGGAGGCAGGTGACAAGAGGCACAGTTTGCATTAGTTGACTCAGGGAAATTCCACCCCAAGCCTTTCCTTGTGCTGCTCCATGAGCTGCCATTCCCTCTTACAGTGCTCACAGTCCCCTGAGCCCCCTGACCACGCTGGTGCTCAGGCTGGCAGGTTCACACAGCCCAGCTCTTCCTGCCACCCTCTGTCCACGCTGCAGTGGGACACACAGCTGCCTGCTGAGCTCTGGGCACAGCTGCCAGCTGGCTGCTCTGTGCCTGACACCCACTGCTCAGGGCTCCCAGGACACCGAGTCCCCCAAATTCCCAGTAATTCACAGCCCCGAGCCACTTTTTGTACCTGTACCCTTTGGAATCCAAAAGAGCTTCTCTAAATGGAGGCCTGGGAAGTGAATTTTGTTTGTGGAAAAGCCCAGCCATGCAGAGTCTGGTGAGCAGGGTGCTGGCCGTGCTGGGGGCTGCCCTCAGCTGACCCTGCAGCTTCCCTCAGACCTCCAGCAACAGAGTCTGCACCACATCTCAACTTCTGAGCCCTTACACTCACTCCAATTAATGAGGAAGAGACTTAAAAAATGTTCAACCCAGTCTAGAATTTTTACTGACATGTCCTTAATTCTGAATGCTCATTAATTTCTTGGAAAAAGGCAAATGTGAGCTGTGAACCATTATTTGTACATATTCTTGAGAAGGAGACAAATAGTTGATCATTCCTGAGTTAATCTAAAAAGCATTAAAAATTCACTCCACACTCTTCATTTTAATTACCTAAGTCAACAATGAGTTCTTTCAAATGTGTTTTATAATAAGTTCCTACTTATTTGTTATGAAAAGGGAAATTAAAGCTAAATATTTTATAATTTGTAATGATAAGGGAAGATTTTAATGTTAATTCAACATGTGTCAGAAATAACTCCTGGAAAATCATGCTAAGAATACAAAACTAGATGTAAACAAAAGTGGCCAAATACTAGGAAACACTCATTACACTTTTGTTCAGTGCTGAGTCTTGTTCTACAGAGAGTCTGAACTTTCAGCATTGTATTAATAATTTTGCTATCCATTTTTTAGTAAGTGGTTTTCCATAAAGATTAGAAATTAATCTACCTTGACTGTCACCCAATAACCTTAACTGCCAGAGGCAGCAAAAAAATCACCTATCTAGACCTAATAAAGAAGTTTTTTCAATTTAAATATACATTGCATTTAATAAGTTTGCATGATAATTTCAACAATGTTCCTGAGCTTTTGGAATTCCCTTCCTGCTGTGTCCTGGAGACAACTCTGTTCTAGCTTTCATTTGCAGCAACTAACTTAATTAATATAATCTTTTACACCTCAAAAAAGTTCAAAAATGTAAAGTTTTAGGAGTTTTGAAAGCACTTGAGCTTTTTTTTTCCTGTAAAACCTAACCTAGAGGAGGTTACCTAGGAGTGCCCTGTAGAGGTTTCATGCAGACACCAAGTTGTACATACCTGTACTAGAAGAGATGTTATTTTCCCAATTTACAGAACTTCTGTGGCAATCTGGATGTTACCTGATCTCAGCTTTCCCAGCAGTGTCACAGCAGGGTAGTTTGGTGTGGAATTTTTGACATCCTTAGTCAGCTGTGCCAATAAACCATCCCTGGAAGTGTCCAGGGGCTTGGATGGGGCTTGGAGCCTCCTGGTGTTGCAGAAGATGCCCCTGCCCATGGTAGGGGAGTTGGAACTGGATGATCTTTAAGATGCAGATCCAGATCCAACCCAAACCATTCAGGAGCTATGGTCAAGCAAGGGACAGCTTTTTCAGGGGCAGCACAGCAGTACTGCATGGCTTCTACCAGTGCCACTGCCCCCTGCTCGTCAAGCTTGAGATGGAAATCAGCTCAATGCTGAAGTCCTTCTCTGCCAGCTGCCAGGGTTTGTGACCCTGTTCCCTTTGCACAGCTGAACTCAGGGTCCTGTGTGGAGAGGCAGCAATGGGGCACTGCCTCTCCTCCCTGTCCTCCCCAGCACCAGGAACACGGGATGGGAACTTGCCTCAGAACCTCCTGTGAAATGCAGCACTATCAGAAATAAATCAGTATGATAGATCATCACCAAGTCACTGATCTATTTTAACACAAATTTATAAAGAGTAGAGCTGCACAAGACTTCCCAGGATCATCTATTATTGTTTCAAATTAAATCATGCCTGGCATCCCTGAAAAGCTCCCAGCAAGAGAGAACAGGACTGGACTATGACAGGCAATTCATACCACTATCAGACCATCTCCACAGACAAATATTCTCTCAATCTAAACTTCTCTTGCTGCAACATTCCTTGTCCTTCTCTTCATGCATGGCATGCTAATATCTGACATTGAAATAGATTAAAAGTCACCTCACAATACCACAACAATGTGCCATGGTTGGGTGAATAAACCCAAAGCAACTCTTTCTGCAGAACTATTGCATTGAATTTATTATCATATCTCTCTCCAAAGTAGTTTTCACAGGCATTTCCAAAGATTCTGTCCTTGCCCAAAGTTGGACTTGGTGGCCCAGTCCAACAAAAGACTCAGGGAGTGAGATTCATCTCACCTGAACTGAAACATTGTCTGAAATACTTTTCTTTTACAGTCTGTTACCAGACTAGAAATGCTTAAATGTATTCAGCTATTGATATTTATCCTTTCTGACAGTGTCACGAAGCAAGACTGTGGCATGCATATAAAGCTATGTTAAGCCAAAGAAAAATTATTTGGAAAAGATCTCAAGGAGAAAACAAGCCCACCTGTAAATTGCTCCTGCCCTCATTTCTGGCTCTGAATGATGTTAGAGAGGCTCTTAACATATTCCAACTGTTTACAATGAATTACACAAACATGCACATGCCTTAGCCCCTCAAATACCATTTTTTTTCATGTGTCTTCTTGATGTCTTCTAATACTTTAATTCTTATTAAGTACCCCCTTTCCTGCATGGTTACATGACTGCTAACCTGTTTCTATTTTCTCTTCAGTAGATCTCTGGGTTTTGTTATGAAATGAACTAGTGATTCCAGAAAATAAGCTTTTGTGGTCACTAGCATTTAAAAAACCCAGGCCAGCTGAAATCTGAGTGAAGGACTGGCCCAGGCACTCTGCATGTTTTGCACAGTATTATCTCAGGAGCTGTTCTACCAGGGGGCAGAGGCACTTCAGGAGCTTGGGTCTTCCTCAGACAGACATGAGTGGCAGAAAAGAACTGCTGAATAGCCAATAACTTCAGAAAATAAATGGGGGACCTAAACTTCACCCAGCCCTGTTATTTGGGATAATTCAGACACAATTACTGCACAGCTATCAACTACATCTACTAAAGGTGAAACTTCCCCAAAGTGTCTTAAATCCCCCAACATTACTTCATTTTAAACCTTCCTCCTGTAAGTTCTATGTAGAAAACCTTTCTGGTGCCTTGCCTTGCAGTTACCTAACCACCTTTCTCACTTCTTACCACAGGCACAACAAATAAAACAAACCACTGGAACTGAAGTGCTGTATCCTCACTGTTTGTTTTGCAACTCAGAATGTTTCACTGCCCATACAGTGATGGTTTTAATTGCTTTCTGGAAATAATCCCACCATCATCACACTGAACCTATCCTTGATGCATTAGGTGCTGCAGTACCTAATTATATATTATTAATACAATGCCTCCAGTAGGAAGGTTGCTATTAGCATTACTGTGTATCACAAGATATATGAATGCAATTGCATATAAAAAACCCTGTAAGGTAGTTTCTGATAATACAAGGTCTATTTACAAGTATCTTTTCGAAACTGGAAGCCTCAATTTGCTTGAAAATTTATTTGTGTAGAAAAGTAATCAGTGGACAGACAGAAAGGTCTAGAGGGCAAATACAGCAGAGGCTGGGGAAATGACAGAGCAACTTTTTCCCCTTCTGAGATCTTTTATCACACTTTTTTCACCCAGCTTTATTTTTCATCTGATGAAGATTTTCTTCCTGATCCAAATCCAATTTCTATATATATAAAACCTCACTCTGTATCGATCTCGCTGTGGTTCAAAATGGTATTTTTACAGTGGAAAAATTTAATCAATACAGCCCGAAGAAGCTGGACTGGTAATGGTAAACATACGAACAGATATTTCATTTCAGGCAGCCAAAGCACTGAAAATTGATACCACTGAAAAGGATTTCTCATTTGGCACTGGGAACATCTCTGTTTACCCAGCCATGGCACTGGTGTAAAGGAGAACACAGCAATGCTGGGCTTGCCACACAAGAGACCTCAGCTGCAGAACTTGTCTCTTTCTTAGGGATGACACAGGTTGGACAAGGCCAGTGTGGGCAAGGTTTAAAACAAATGAGCACAAGAGTAACCTGATGGCAAGGAAGATTAGCCTGACACAAGGGCAAGGAGAAGAACACAGAAATCTGACCAGGACATTTTTAAAATATTGTTGCCCAAGTAAGTGTGGAGTTTCCTTGTCAAATTGGTCCTGTTTTACAATTTGTCTTCACTGTTTTATTTCAAGTTGTAGTTGTCACAAAGCAGTGAGATGTCAGCCATCACTGCAGACTCACACCCTGACTACCAAGCTCTGAAATCCTCTGCAACAGCCCAAGAACCACAGAAGGAAGCGCTGTGCAACGTCTGCCTCGTTGGGTATTTGGTTTGATCAGGAGACTGGAATGACAGCAGTCCAGAACAATCTGCCACGAGCCCTAATGAGCCAGAGGAAACAGCAAAGCCTTTGTGCTCACTCACAGAGGGGAAAAGGCAATTCCCAGTTCCTTGGACTGAAAAGCCAGTTGTGCAGGAAAAATGGGGCACCTGTTGGGGAAGTGACAGACCACAAGAATCAGGGAAGGCAGGAGGCCTGTGATAATGATGAGAACACAGAGAACAAGCAGGGCTTTGTGGGGCAAAGGGAAACAGGCAGAGATGGCTCAGCAGGTTCATTCAATATAGCTGTCTCCCAGGTACAGCCTGAACTAATACAGCATCAAAAGAAAGGCTTTGAGACACCTGTGCTCAGCAAAAGTTCACCAGATTGTCTGAGGGGATCAGGATTTGTCCATGTAAGCACTGAATCTTCTGTGGTACACAGAACAACTATTGTTAACTGATTTGGGCTCTGCTCAGAATATAACGCTTTCCACAATTATTTAATTACTAAGTTTGATTAGTGATACCCAGTAAAGAAGTAACGATTTGTTTAAGCATTATTTGCAACAAGTAGGCACCATCTTTAACTCACTGGCTTACAGGATGGCCTTTGGACATGGTCCACTCACAGAAATTGTGCTGGTCTGTGCTCTGAATGTTGGATGTACTCGCTGCCTTCAGTAATGAAGATATATTTCACTTATCCTATTTTGAAAGAGCTCAAAATGCTGAAAAGGTGGGCATTGGCATTACTTCTCAATGTCTTACAGGAACAGCTACTGAGATTCATCTGTGTAAAAGCCATGGCAGCCCACAAGTGCCAGAGCTGCCCTTGCTGCCCAGAGCAGACCCCGAGCTGGCAGCCAGAGGGAAAGGGGAGAACAGTTTGAATGTACATCTACACCCCGCCACTGAATGCTTTTAAAAGAATGTCATTTTTGTCTTATCTGTTTCACTGAAGAGCCAGTCTACATGGACAGAGGGAAATGTGTTATGCCTGGAGAAGAGAAGCTCCAGGGTGACCTAAGTGTTGGCTCCCAGTACCTGAAGGGAGCAAGGAATAGGGAGAGGAACAGTGGACAAGGGCACGTAGTGATAGGACACAGGGAAAGGGCTTTAAACTGAAAGAGGGCAGGTTTACATTAGGTATTAGGAAGAAATTCTCAGCTCTGAGGGTGCTGAGTCACAGACACAGGTTGTCCAGAGAAGCTGTGGGTGTGTTCAAGCCAGGCTGGAGGAGGCTCTGAGCAGCCTGATCTGGTGGAAGATGTCCCTGTGCAGAGCAGGGACGTTGGAGGGGCCTTTCAACCCGAGTCATTCTGTGATTCAATGAAACAGTGAATCAAGTAAGGCTTTGGTCTGTGTGTGCCCAACAATCAACCTGTATTACAGGAAAAACTTGTGAGAAATCAGAAGTCATTACCAGCTGCTAAGTAACACCTCGGGTTCCCAGGCAAAGGCAGAAGCAGGTGAAGAAGCTGGCCTTGCCTCCTCCCATTCCAGCACAAATCAGCAGTTCCCTGGACAAGCTCAGCAGGGAGGCAGAACGAGCTCCTGCACAAAGCCAAGGAGTGCAGGCTCAGTGAGCACCAGCTCCCAGCACTCAGCACCTGCCCAGGAACGCCGTGTCCATGCCCAGGCAGCAAACATCCCCGTGCTCACAGCTGAGCCCGTGCAGCTGAGGGCAGACACCACCAGCTCCCAGCACACACCACAACTCCTGTGGCAGCAGCACACCCAGAAATAGCAGCGCTCATCTGGCAGCTGCTGCTCTGCCCAACTGCTGCCAAAACAAAGGGGCAGCTCAGGACTTGCACTTTTCCTGTGGAGCCTGGCACCAGCTCCTGAGAGCTGCCCCAGGCACCTCCAGGCTGGCCACCCCTGCTCAGGGCATGTCTGAGTTCAGCACTCCACAGGGAGCCATCACACATCACGTGAACAATCTGCTCTCTGCACTCACACAGGGATTTTGGAGCCCAAGGTGACAGCCACTGTGCTAACAACCTGTTTATAAAACAGCCAAGGCTCCTGGACTGGAGAGTGCCATACACCAATGTACACGAGGAGTTCTTGCCCCACTGCCATTAAAATATTCTTGGATGATTATTATAAATTTAATTTTACATAAAACATACTACTCGAGCCAAAACATTTCAGCAAATGTCCTTAAGGAGGGCAGAGACTGGGAAATCTGCAGATATTACCCTTGCAACAATATACACAACCAACCCCCTTAGAAATGCAGTATGTATTAGGATTTACAAAAGCTGACTTAACTAAATTGCATTTGCACTGGAATGAGGAATATTTCCATTAATTGCTGAATGAGGTGCAGACAGCAATAGATTAGGAATCTTAATTTTCAGGAAGAAAAAGGAAAGGGAAAGGCCATTATTTTTGGCATATCTGCAAAATAAGCAGCAATCAGTTGAAAAACACCCCATATTTCCTCATTGTATATCTCATACCCTTGACTTATCCTATTTCTTAAATCAATACATTACTACATCAGGTGTTTTTGGTTCCCTGTGGACTGATTTAAACATGCAGGATAATTATTTTGCATTGGAGTGCTCCTTCACTGCCTTAAATTTCTCCAGTTTTGAATTCTGCAGCAAGACATATTAAGTGTTCCAGTCTTTAACTAGCATGTTTTCAACAGAAACCTTGCTCACCAGATACATTTTTGCAAACTCTTACAACTCCACAGGATATACAAAAATCAAACTAGTCACACCTTATTTTTTTCTTTTCAATGAAATATAGAGCAGCAGGGAAGAGTCTTTCTAGGATGTCAGACAATGTACAGCAGGGGAACTTCAATCATCCTTTTAATTAGCAGAGCAGTAATAGGCAAAGCTCCCCACAAATTACACAAAGAGGACAGTTAGATGAAATTAAGCAAGTCCATCATTTCTTAAGAACAAACCAGTGAAGGATGTTTCTAGTTTAATTAAAAAGTTCTTGAGATTTGTGTGAAACAGGGAGCAGAGTGGAAGCACCAATGTGCAACTGAGCACTCCCCAGGAAATGCACAACATTCCATCCTGACTGAGGAAATGTCCAGGCTGTTTTCACTACTGCAACTCTTTGTAGTGAGCATCCTTGTTCTTGGCCAATGAGGATGACTGACACCCACACACTGCAATTCCCAGACCTGAAGAGTTTCTGATTACCATGAAATGGCTTCACCTAATTATTTTTTCAAGCTGCAGTTTTTGATGTTTAATTTTGAAACCTATTTGAGATGTCTTGAACTATATTAATATACTGCATTATGCCTTCATTTCTTTTTGAAGTACTTTACTGTAAAAAATGCAGACTTCTAATGGTTTTTAAATTACTCCACTCTGCACATATCAATTTACAACAATTACAACATTTTGCATTTTTCAAAGCACTTCAGTTTTAAAGAGGTTTTTTGCTTCACCAAGACATCGAAGGAAAAGGCTGCTGATTCATTTTTGCCCTTTGTAAAATTACCAATCTTGCTAGGAGAGCTTAACCAAAAATAGACATGCTAAATATATACCATCTCCATATAATCATTTCAGGATGAATGTTTTTTGTGACTAAGAACTGCCAGTATTCTCTTCCCCATCATAATTAGGTTGCTTCAGTGATATAAATGGATTCAGTGGAATTATGACAAATGTCCTGGAGTAAGGGGACAGAAAGTGGCCTACTTTGTCTGAATAGAGTCTAAAGAAATGAATGCAGGACAGGATGTCAGAGGCATCAGCTCTGTCACAGATTTCTCAGTCTGTAATATTTTAGGCACAGTGCTGCAATTCATTAGTGACTCAGGCTGGATTCTCACCTGAAACACCCTGGGACTGCACTGCTGCTATCACTGCAGTTACACTAAGTCATGCAAGGCTCTGCCCCCTGAACAACTCTGTGTCCATTTTCTCTTGATATTTCTCTCCCTTCATCTCCAGGCTCCACGTTAAAGGTGTCAATCTGAGAACAGAAGATGAGTTTTTATGTTCAGTTGATGCTGCACGTTCAGTTAGGCAGAGCCTCCCTTGTAGGTGCCAGGAGCAGTCAGGAGTCAGGAGTTTGATTTTCTCTTTCTGGAAAGCACAGGCCAGACACCTCAAGGGGAGATGACTCATGAACATCAAGGCATTTGGGGTGGCAGCCTATAAATAAAGCAACAAAGATCCACAGACAGCAAGTAGAAAGATGATTATCCTGGAGTCCTGGTGCCATGAACATGGTGTAATATCAGTCTTCCATCCCACTGACTGTGCCAGGTATGGGCAGGTCACAGCCCTGCTGCACAGCTCAGCTGAGCCCCCTGCTGCAGGTCAGGCTGATCATGGATTTCCCATCCTGTCAGAACAGGGGTCAGCTTGGGGCAAAGATGCTGAAACACTCCCAGGATGACCTTTTTCAGTGCAGGTGGTTTTCACAAAACATATTATATAATATGTTAATTATAATTATATAATACAACCAGTCTGACTTCAACAAAGTATGGAACTTCTGTTCTCCACATCCCACAGGGGCAGGGGAAGACTAAAAGAGAAATGGAACTCAGTGTCCTGTGCAGTTCTCATGTCACACCTACTGTCAGATGGCTAAATTGTCTTTCAGCACTTTGGTGTGGCCTGCCAAAGGATGAGCAAACTTGGAAAAAACTAAAATTAAATGGGCAAAGTGATCGACAAGATAGCAACAAATTCAAGGCTAATCCATCTCCCCCATGGTAAATACATGTCAGCCTAGAACCACAGAGAACAGTTACAACACTTTGATCTTGTCCATGGAAGAAACCAAAGACAGACAGAAGGCACTTTTTAAATTTCTTCTCCTGATCACAAATGGCTGTAGAAGAGCCACAACAATGTTGTTTTGATTGGTGTAGCTAAAATTCCCCAGAATCTTTCCAGGGTGAAATTCCGTTGATGCTGCCTGAAGAAGGCAGAAGAGCCAGAGGCACATCACCTGTGTGGTTGTAGTTGGCTGATAGGAAGAGCCTTTCCAAAGATGCTCATAAGCAGCAAGGCAAAGCTGAAAGCAAAACCATGTCATCTCTGGGAAAGGTAAATTGAAATCTGAGCTAACAAAGGAAAGTGACTTTTCAGGGAAGTTCAATATTGTAGGGTAGAAAGAGGCCAAAGAGATCTGAAACAGATATCCAGCTAAGGATATTGAGAGGATGGATCTTAACAGAGCTGAACAAAAAGCCAGCCAAAGTTGTGTCCTACAAGGAGTACAGGATTAGCAATACTAAGTGGCTGAACAACTTTGAAGCCATATTGAGCTGCTTTTATTGAGAACCAATTGAAACACAATGAAAACATATCCTGACAGCTGCTTTGGACTTCTGCAAGAGGATTTTCTGGCCCTCAAGGGATGGCAATTGTCTGGCAGTAACTTCAGAAATAGGAGGTGGTGCAGTCCTACTGGGTCACAGGTCAGAGCAGAGATCAGGCTGGACACTGGAAAGGACTTCAAACAATTTGCCAGTCTTTCACCTGACAGACAGAAACGTGATTTCAAGACTTTGCACCCATTCAAACCAGGAGTGGAAGGTGCACGTTTTTAGCAGAGAGGGCCAGACATAATTGAAACAATTTATCTAGGAAATGGTAGGCTACCTTTCATTTTCAGTCTCTGTGTGAAGCTTCACTTTCAAAAAACTAAATAAAAACTATGAGTGCCAAGCAAAATCTGAAGGATGATTGTTATTTTTGGTAATGTTCTGCAGAAAATCTAACAACATGAACAGCACAATCTTTTCCAGCCCCAAAAAATCCATGAATGATTCCAGAGCTCAGGCTGGGCCTCCAAACATTGGCAATTCTTAAGGACATGTACGGGTCACAGCCACCCTTCTTCTCTCTTCCACCCATAGCAATTCCTGTCTTTCCCCACTCTGCCACTCCTGAAATGGAATTTTACATCCTTTGAGGAGCTAGAGATGGGCAGGTAAGGGAAGGTATCACAGAGGTGGCTCATCCCTCTTCAGGTTGGGCCACACTGGATCTGGAACAAGAGATTCAAAAACATTCTAGAACCTTTGCTATTTCTCCCTTTTTAAGTCTGCCAGGATACACTAACTTCTATTTTAAAAATCCTATAGAACTTAATATAATGTCTGCTTGTATTTTGAAAGTTTTTGGAATTTGCTGGGGAACACAGAAATCCTCAGGACGAGAGCCTGTCTTCTTCAAGGTGCTACAGAAAGGCAAATTTTCACAGCACTGAGAAGGAGGAGGAACAGAGATGTGAAAGTGCAAGGCTCTGAGGCAGGCTGGGACACTGCTGGTGCCTCAGCTGCAGAGCTCTGCTGTCTGACTGCACACAAGCATTCTGTGCTTTACCCACTTCACCTCCTCCCTGCACACACCCTCAGGACTCCATTCACATGTGACAGCTCCTTTGTTGTGACCTTCTTACTCTGAGGTTTCCTCACTTTTCCATGTGCTGTTTTCCGTACTCACTAAAATCCAGCTTTGTTTTCGACATGCACAGCAATCACTGATCCCAGGAGGAACATTTCAGGCACAAATGCACATCTACACTTCAGTGCAACACTCAGTGTATTGCCAGGAGCATCCTGAATCTAGTCTAACACCTAAGAAGAAACAGATATTTGGAAGGAGAAGTCTGAAGCATCTGCCTATGCTGCCTGCTGGTAGCTGGAAAAGCATCCTTTGATAACTCAGCATACACTAGGGATGAAGAGAGCTATTTTCTCTGCTGATGGAGGTAAAGAGCTTTCCTTCCAAGAATGCTCAAAACAGCTCTGGAGGTTATTTATTAGCCTTTTGATTCCCTAGTTAACATCTAACTGCCCCATGCAGCTGACACAACAGACCCACCCGAGACTACCAGTGCTTTTGGAGCTACACTAACATGGTATTAAAACAGAATTAGTTTGCAATATTTTCTGAGTAAAAAATTAGTACATAGCTAACATCTCTCCTAATTATTTGCTTAATTAATAGAAATACTACTATAATACTAAGCTTCAAAGAATATTTTTAATATATAATAAATACAGAATAAAAATGCAAGCAACCAGGCTTTTGCTGAAAACCAATAAAAAGTCACTTCTTATCAAAGCTAGTGGCAGACTAAAATAGCATGCATTAATTTTGGAGTGCAGAATGAATGCAAGGTCCTTGTAACAAACACTGAAAATTATTAGCAGGTAAATATTTTGTTGCTTAAAAATTCATCATGTAGAGGAACATTTTATAAGCCCCTACTTAAAGATCATCATCACACACTTTAAGGATCTGAGCAGAAATTTATACTGCTCCAAGTGCTCTTCTGAATGTTGATTTCTAAGAAAAATTGGTGACTTGGACCACTGGCTTTATTCCAGAGATTTCAGCAGATCTGTCACTTGCATCTATTCTCTACTGGGATGTGCCACTTCTCATCTGAGGTTGTGGCTCTACAGGAGAAAAACCAGCAGCACATGCACTGGTAATGCCATGCTCCATTACAGAGCCAAATGTGCAGAGGGCACTCATTTCATCTAAATGGATAAAGCACAGAGGAAATCCACTTAAACTCTTAATCAAGTTTAGGGGATCCAACCTTGATGGTCCTCTAAGGAGGAAGAGAATTTTCATCCCAGCATGGGAGAATGTTGGTCATTTCTGTTCAAAGATTTTTTTGACAGAGCTTTCTCACTCATCAGTCATTGAGTTCGGATTGTTTTTTTAATGTATCTTCCCAATCTGTCTGGGAACTGTGGACTCCCCGACTGCAGGAGCCTGCCAGGAGCTCAGCAGCTCAGGTGGGAGTCCCCCTTGCCCCCAGTGCATGCCAGGAGGATCTGCCCTCCTGCAGGAGTCCTCAGGGTCACGCCACCAGGCACAAACATTCTTGTCACACAGAAAACGCATTTCTTATCCTTGGCAACCAAAAGCCAGTTCAGGTTGAGGTGCCAGTGAAGTGCCATGCCACAGCACCCCTGCTTCATCCCTACCTTGTTCTTTACATCCCCATTAGCACAGGAACAGCAGCTGCTTTCTGTGCAGCAGGCACAGCCAGGCGCTGGCACAGCCAGGCGCTGGCACAGCCAGGCGCTGGCACAGCCAGGCGCTGGCACAGCCAGGCGCTGGCACAGCCAGGCGCTGGCACAGCCAGGCGCTGGCACAGCCAGGCGCTGGCACAGCCAGGTGTTGGCACGGCCCGGTGTCCCCTACCTGTGGAGCAGGTCCCCGTGTCCCACCCGTCCCGCAGGTGCCCGTGTCCCCACCCGTGCAGCAGGTGCCCCCGCCGGTCCCGCAGGTGCCCGTGTCCCCACCTGTCCCGCAGGACCCCGTGTCCCTGATTGTCCCGCAGGACCCCGTGTCCCCGGTTGTCCCGCAGGTCCCCGTGTCCCCAGCCGTCCCGCAGGTCCCCGTGTCCCCAGCCGTCCCGCAGGACCCCGTGTCCCCAGCCGTCCCGCAAGTCCCCGTGTCCCCGGTTGTCCCGCAGGTCCCCGTGTCCCGATCCCGCAGGTCCTCGTGTCCCCGGTTGTGCCGCAGGTCCCCGTGTCCCCGGTTGTCCCGCAGGTCCCCGTGTCCCGATCCCGCAGCTCCCCGTGTCCCGATCCCGCAGCTCCCCGTGTCCCGATCCCGCAGCTCCCCGTGTCCCGATCCCGCAGCTCCCCGTGTCCCGATCCCGCAGCTCCCCGTGTCCCGATCCCGCAGCTCCCCGTGTCCCGATCCCGCAGCTCCCCGTGTCCCGATCCCGCAGCTCCCCGTGTCCCGATCCCGCAGCTCCCCGTGTCCCGATCCCGCAGCTCCCCGTGTCCCGATCCCGCAGCTCCCCGTGTCCCGATCCCGCAGCTCCCCGTGTCCCGATCCCGCAGCTCCCCGTGTCCCGATCCCGCAGCTCCCCGTGTCCCGATCCCGCAGCTCCCCGTGTCCCGATCCCGCAGCTCCCCGTGTCCCGATCCCGCAGCTCCCCGTGTCCCGATCCCGCAGCTCCCCGTGTCCCGATCCCGCAGCTCCCCGTGTCCCGATCCCGCGGGTCCCCGTGTGCCGAGCCCGCAGGTCCCCGTGTCCGCAGCCGTCCCGCAGGTCCCCGTGCCCACCTGTGGCGCAGTCGGGCCCGGTCCAGCGCGGCTCGCAGGCGCAGCGGCCGCTGTCGGGCAGGCGGGAGCCGTGGCCCGAGCAGTGCTGCTGGCACACGGGCAGCGCGCTGTCGCAGCTCGGGCCGCCCCAGCCCGGCGAGCAGTGGCACTCTCCCCGCACGCACACGCCGCGGCCCGAGCACGTGGGGTCCAGGCAGTCCTCTGCAAGGCAGGAAACACAGCTCAGAGCCCCGAACCCACCTGCGGGGCTGCTCACCTGCTCACCGCTGGAACGCGGCACCGGCCGACATCAGTGCGTGCGTTTGTGTGCGAATACCCGACTGAAACAACGTCAACAAACACAAGGGAAAAACGCTCTCCCAAGTTCTGCACAAGAGGGCAAGTCGAAAACAAACAAAAAAGGAAGCGTGTCGACTGTTAGAGGCCATATGAATCTCTTGTCACGGATTTCGTCTGGTTTTTAAAACACAGATTCCCAGGACAGATCTGCTGGTCTAAGCTGGTGCAGTCTGTGCTTCAGTAGTGGGGCTGGGAAACAGCTGGAGCAATTAATTGTTACTTCTGTAATTGTGCTTTGTATTTCCATTTGGGTATTTGTGCACTGTGTTTTATTTACATCTGGGAAAAGAAATATTTATGCTCTCACCTTCCTGTGAAAACTCTCTCTATAGCTGAAAATCTGCCGTGAAAAAGAGGTTACCACTAAGACTGAGTAGCGAATCCCTGACTCAATGCTTGCTGTGAAGAAAAAACTCCCATATACATAAAAAATATGTGCTGGGCAAATGCAGGTAATGAACAGCTTCATAAAAGTCATCATGTACTGATGAACAATTTGCAAACAAAGAACTAAATTCATTCTCAATTTGGATTAAACTATTCCTAGTGAGAAATGCAGGAGCTCTGTGGAGGAATTTCGATCAGCTGGTTGGTGCTGTATGAGCAGCACGCTCTTGCAGAAAGCCCCAGCAGGAAGCAACCAGCCTTCCCTGGAGGCTGCAGGATCTGTGGCTCTGAGCATGGGAAAGCAGCAGCCAGCAGCCCAGGCAGGCTAGATCACGCTCAGGCTGATGGTAAAGAGACTCTGGGCAGGTGCTGCTGTGTACTCCTCAAGTATCAGCACAAGTACTGAGTTAATAATTAAACTGTACACTTAACAAACAGTATCCTGTGCTGTGGGAGTGAAGAGATGTTTTCTGCCTCGGGAAGGGAAGGCTAAATACTTCAAACACAGAAATTGGTGGCCTCCAGTTTATAGCACCTTTCAACCTAAAAATAAAGAAGTAAAGCTTTATCTTTTGAACTGCTTTGCCACCAACTCAGCACCTTATTTCTGGATTTATTTTGTGTCTTTTTTCAGCCTTCCAGGCTTGTGCACAGCACAGTGTAATTCTGAGAGAGAGAATCTGTGTTTCTGGACAATGCACATCTTGCTAAGCATAGGACAAAAATACACACCAATTTTCTCTCATCCTGAGACAGCTCTTTATTTTGCTGATATTTTAAAATTCATAGAGTGGCTCCATTTTAGGAATGATAATCTGACAGGACAAATTCAAGGGACCTCCATAGCAATGAACACATGCAGTTACTGGTGCTCCCTGGATGGTACAGCTGTTGCTGTGTCTATTAACAGCACTGCTATAAAACTAAATCCTGTTTACATACAATAAAATAATCTTAATTCCTGACAGAACTCTCTAACTACTGCACAAGTTACGTTTCACAATAGAAACGGAAGAGTCATGTCAAGGACACACTGTTACAGTAAAAACCTGCTGTCCTTTGTTACACAGGTTTGTTCCATCCACCATTATTTCTGTATTTCTACAGAATTTCACCTTTAAAAAAATTTAAATACGTTTCTTACTATAAAAATCTAATGTTTTCCCACTCTTGGTTTTGATAGCTGTCTGAGTACATTTATGTCATCTTTTTCCCCAACCATTTTGAAGGATCTCATTATGGCAAGAAACAAAGCAACTAAAAGCAGCAGTCAGCCTCTCACCACCACAGGCTTGTTCAGCATCATGGCCTCACTGAGCAATCTGTGGATTACTTGCTTTTTCCCATTTGGGTTTTCTTGGTTTCTGAAACTACCAACAATTGACTATGTCAGAAGCATTCTCTTGATCCTCCCTTTAAAAACCATCCCAGGTATGTCAAACCTATCAAATTCATCCTGGACATTTTTCTGACTAGAGAATTCAAGCAACATTAAAAGCCTCCTGTGTGTGCTACTCAAAAGAATCGCTGAAAATCTCTCCAGCAGGAAGCACAAAGTATGCTGTCAGTAGCTGCAGGCTGAGGGGACTAGTGAAAAATCATCAAATCAGGGAAAGCACGAGGAAGAGTTCTGCCTTCTGAGGCCATGCACAAGGGAGCAAAGTCAAAGCTGATGAGCTATCTCAGACATGCTGAGGGAAACAACAACTGCTTCTGTTTATAGATGAGGGCAGAGACACATCTGTACCACAACCAGCAAAAATACAAGAGCTCCTTCTCACAGAATTCCCCCCTTTTTGTTAGCCAAGCCTTAAAGGAGGCCAGTTTAGTGCCACGAGCAAAGGCTCCCAGTAAAAATGACACATGACAGCAGAATTACACAATATGCTCTGGTAAAGTAACCTGTTTGCTGCCCTTTTGGCTTTATACTGTCACAAAAATCCAAGATGTAACAGAAAGAAAAAGGGAAAAGCTGATTACAGCTGATTGCTTTGGAGAACTACCACATCCTGTTTTGTTTAAATGATCTTCTGACTGCCTTACCCTGAGCTTTTGGCCAAACAAAAGGAAATAATTTTATCTTTTCAAACAAAAATGTCACCTTTCTGTGATCAGCCCACTGGACTGTTACCAAGACCTGAATACCTTCCCCTTTGAAAATTTTCTACCTAACATTACTTTCTGTGAGACAGTAAAGGTAGTTTTGAGCAGAACAGTGCTGCTTCCCAGAAAGCTGATCACATCTCTGTGGGTTTTTAACTACATAAAGCAGGTGGAAATTCAAGCCAAAAGTCCAGGCCCGTGAGCACAGAGAGGGAAGCTGACCAACCTTCCTCACAGATGTCTCCTTTGTAGCCAGGGACACAGATGCAGACGCCCAGGATGCAGGTGCCGTGGCCAGAGCAGGTGGGGTCGAGGCACTGCTCCTCGGGGACGTCACACTCGGGTCCCTTCCAGCCGGCCCGGCACACGCAGTGCCCCTTCTCGTACTCTCCATTCCCGCTGCACAGCACTGGGCACGAGTCTGAGGGAGGCACAGGCACCTTTCAATGTATTTACATACTTACACACATTAACATTTACTGCATTGATCCTTCTGTAAAATTGCTTTTCCACTCCAGCTCCTCAAGTCTTCATTTGCTTCAAGGCTTGGATCAGGCTGAAAGCTGTGAACTGGGCAGTGCAGCAGTCACACAATGTCCTTGTCTCCTCAGCCTGGCTCTCTTGTACACCTTCATTTTGACCAGGAATGGGGCACCTTAGAAGATAAAAACAACTCTCCCCTTGATTGGCCTCTGCAGAAAACTTGCAGGGATGCCTGATTTTCAGTAAGATTAATATTTCTTTCCTGTGCACTGCAGCAAGACCCTGCCTTTTTCTTTTTTCTTCTAACAAGACATAATATCATTGAGGTTGGAGCCATTACTGACCTGTATGTAAACCAGCAATGTGGAAGCTTGCTTTTACAATCCACTATCAATTTCTGAGCCAGCTGAGTCTTAAAAAAATAAACCCTACATTTGAGGAGACATTGGGAAATCGTGAGAACTTCTGGACATCACATGAAGTGGATAATGGATAACACTGACAGAAATACCTGGAACAGAAGTAAGCTCACTTGACATGGTTTCTTTTGCCTTAATGCTGGAAAACTGTCTCTAAGCTGCTTTAGGTTTCTTACCTACACCCTACTCAAGTCAAGACCACAGAAGCATTTGATTTACTTATGTTTTCTCCAAAGTGAAACTGCTTGTCACTTTTCAATAACAGAAAACATTATGCTATGCTAACACACCTATTAAAGATGTATTTTATAATGACAGACAGGAGGCAAAGGTGGATGGAGGAACCTGTTAAATTTGAAAGTCAGGGAGGGAGAAGTGGTTGATCCGTGGTAACACAAGTACAGCATAAAGAAATTTCCATATGTGTGCTTGTACTGTATCTGCCATCTGTCTGGAAAAAGGAATTTAATCTCCTTTAATCACTTTGAATCTTTGCAAGCCCAGCAGTCACACAGCACAATGTGATCCCTGTCATGCACCGTGGGTCAGTTAATATGAGATTACCTTTTGCACAATCAGGACCAAGGAATCCTGGGAAGCAGTGGCAGTGGCCTGAGATGCATTCTCCATTCCCATTGCAATTAGTAGAGCAGTCATCCAGGATTTCTGTTTATTCAGGCAATTGTGCACAAAGAAAAACATAAATTGGTTGAATTCAAAATGAATGGCATCGTCACCTCACTCTGCAGGACACATCTCCACATACAAACAGGTGCAGAAGCAGTAAAAAGCCCATTTTCATTCATAGGGAGCATAAAACAAAATTCCTATTCAAGCAGCTTACAAACATTTATTAGATTTTTTCTTGACACCTTTGAGATAACAGGTGCATCATTTATACTACACCAAAAAGCTTTTAAAGTAAGTGTTCATGTAAAATTTACCACCATTAAAAGCACTGCAGGAACCTGAGTATTTGCTGAAAAATGTCCACCTTAAACACTTTCTTTTCTTGCTGAAGTAATTTGTTTGAAACCTGTTTATAGAGTAAATTGCCTTCTATGGTGTTCATTTGAACCATGTGAATTGAACCCCTTGGAAAAGGGCAGGACTTCCACTTCCATGCAATCAGATCAACAAAAAAAATCATCTTTTGTACAGTGATGAAATTCCATGTGATAAAGAACCAAGAACTAGATTTGAAGGAAAAAAACAACCCACCTTCAGTTCTGCTCTTAAACTTGCCCATGTTTTATCACACAGCTTTGGATATTAAACCACTTAACCTCACACATGTGAGGACAGGCTCCTACGTGGACATGGATTAGCTGGTTCCACTGCACACACACATTTCCTACAGGAATGCAGAGCATTCACTGCTTTGTTTGGGTTTTCCACAAAGAACATGAGGTAAATTCAAGCTCAGATGAAGCAGTGTGGAGCAGGTCACTGTCAGAGCAGCTCCAGGACTGAGGGGCTCTGGAGCCAGGGGACCTGGGACAGTCCAGTGGCCACATCCACCAACAGAGGCTGAAGTACTCTGGCTATAGGAAAATGGGAAACTTGAGGCCTTTCCCACAAAATAATTGAGGAAAAATACGAAAGCCCAGATCCTACAATTAATAAAATTAACTAATTAATTAATAAAAATAACTAAGTGTATTTTGATCTTAATTCTGGGCACTCAGATAAGGATTGGTTCCTCTGGAAAACTCCTGTGGTTATTTGAATACATTTCTTTCAGGCTATCAGTTCCTACTAAAGAACAGGCACTTGATGTGCATCTGACCACCAGAAATCCACAACCTGTACACAGATGCCTGCTTCCAAGTTAAAAAGCCAGCTCGTTCTTAGGGGGAGGTTTTTTCCACTGAAATGCTCTGTATTACTGCTCATTATCAACTGCTCTGTCCCGTGTGCACTTCCATGCTGCCTCCTCTCACTGTGCCCAGAATCACAGGGCCAATGGTGCCCACAGTGACATGAAATGAGGAATGAGTGGTTTGAGAAGTCACCTCCCTCAGTGCAATGCCCACTCTGGGCTGCTCTTTATTGAGTTAACAGGAGTACCTGAAGCATTCCACACTTTGCATGCAATCTGCCCTCCTTGGGAAGGTCTGCTCAGAACTTCAGTCAAGTGTCAGAAAAATCCATTTTGTGCATAACTAACACGGAGCATCTGGAAACACAATCTAACAGATGCTGGTGAGGGGCATGGCTGCTTCACAGGAGCATTTGGCAGAGCTGCATCCAAGCCCTTGCTCAGTTCTCAGGGTTTCTGGTCCTGGCAGAGATGTTAAATGTGATTTGACCAGTCTGGCTAAGAACACGAAGAATGCTTCAAGGATTTCTTTTTGAATTTTTTTTTTTTTAGGTTTTTTTTCATGGAAACCCCCAAAGAAACAATCAAGTTATGATGCACAGAAAACTAGGAGAAGAAGATACACAGGATATGAAAACACAACAGCTGGCAGCATTGCCAAATGCACCAGCAGTAGATTCTTGCAGCAGCATGAACAGACCCTTTCCCAAAAATGTCTTTTTGCAGCCATTTTGAAGATGAAGTCCAAGGATTCCTGCCTGCACTGTGGCTCACACGCTGCCCCCTTTCACAGTCTGCCCTGCTTCTTGGCCACAGAAGGGATCTTTTACCACATGTAACATGAATTAAACTCTGGCAATTAATTTCATTTTTTCGGGGGGAAGTAGAAGTTATGCTATTCAATGAAATATTATTTAAACCTTCCTGTAAAAACCCTGCTGTCTTACCATAAAAAGAAACAAGGGATCAGGAATTTGGGTACTGGGCTGGAGTTTGGCCAGGTTTTATGGTCTTTGTAGAGCATCCGCAAAGATGCTCCATAAATTGCTTGAATCTTATTTTCTAAGATGGAATCAAATAATGGTGTATTTTCTTGTGGAAGTTCAACTTTTTTGAACAGAGCAAATATGAAATTTTACCCCAGCACCAGTCACTACAATTCTATCTCAATTTCTAATTCTTTTCTTTTATGCAGGTCCTTCAGAATGTTGATATTTGAGTCATCCTGCCCTGCTCTGCAAGGCGTTTACCACCAAGTAAAAATAGCAGGCACTAGTTGTGAGGAGCAGATGGCACGTCCAGTACCAGTGAAGACATCTTGCTGAACAGATGGCAGCACAGGTTACCCCAAGGTGCCGTGGTGCCAGCCTTGTGCAAAGCCAGACTGCCACAAACACAACACCTGACCTACACTGGAACTCCTGCACAGCCCTGTGTGTGAGCACTGCTCTCACAACACCCACACCTGCAACACCTGCCCAGCTGTATGGGCTAAAGGCAGGAGGAATCCCACATGCAGCCAGGGCTCTGCCTCCTGCATTTGTCCTCTGTGTCCCAAACAAAATGCTGCATTTGGGTAACTGCAGAAAACAACAGCACCCATCCATCAATCAACACTCACAAACAAATCCACACAAGATTTTCCAGCTTTCAAGTGACTAAAATACCAGAAATAAGAACTTAAAGCCTGGATAATTTTTGTAGGATTTATGGCCCACGTAAGGAGAGAGGGCAGATATAATCTCTTTTACTTGGAAAAAGATAACACCAGAAATCATTCAAGCATTTAAACTATCATATGAAAATCTTAACACATGAAAACTTCACACTTAATTAATCTGAGAACATCCATCTCTAATATACAAATGTTGCTATTTGTCTAATATTGGCTTAAACACAATGTTGCTCCACTGAGGCTGATTACACCAAGCTGAAATAAAACACATTCAAGAGAATACTTAAGAGGAGCTGGAATACATCACATACATCTTTGCAATGTAAGAATCAGAACACCAGTTCTATTGTGATTGCTCTTACCAATAGCTGTGGTTAGCACAAACACTTGCTCTACTTTCTTTCCATCATTGTAGAATGCCATATGCCAAGCTCCTTGATCCATGTACTCGATGAAGCCTGTCTCCTGCAGTGAAGTCAGGATCAGGTTCCTGGGAGCTTGCTGAGGTTCCTCTGAGTTTTTTGGTTCCTGTTTAATTAACTGTTTTCCATCCATCAGTTTCACAAAATCAAACTGAAATAAAAATGAGCAAAAATTAATCACCTAGCAAATATTCATGGATCCATTCTGCATGTCTCCTTTGAACATGAATAAACAGCTGAAATCTTAAGAGGAATTGCCTAAGTATTCACCAGTGTGGACAGCAATTGCATAACCCAGTCAATTTAGCTTCAGTTTATACATAAAAAGCATTACTGCAGGTCAGAAATGTGGCCTCAAAACTGGCAGAGCTGTTGGCTGTGGCAGGGTGAAATCAGACTTGCTGCACTGGATACAGCAGATTTACTCCAGAAATTACATCTCTCTAATGGGAGTAATTCCAAAATTCCTGAGGTGTAGTGCCTGTGCTATGCAGCCACTCATCTCAAATGCCAGGAGCAGATTAAAAACCTGTTGTTCTACAGCAGATTTTTAAATCCTTGTCCCTTAACATCACTATCAGATATCAAAACCTAATTCTACTTTGTATTTATATTTCAGTTTAGTAATACAAGTAAGTATATATATTTTTACATATATATTAATTATAATTAGTAAGCTCTTAATACCTGACCAGGTTGATGCTGACAACTTTAATGCCTGTTAACCTCAAGCACCAGAGATTTCTGTGAATACCTGTTCAAGAAATATTTATATTCCTCTAGGTTTTCTAGGCATTCTGATTTTCAGTAAAGTTCACTGTCAGCTCAACTGAAGGTACAGCTTCAACTCAAGGCAGTGACAGCTAAAAGTGCTTATTTCTAATATCAAAACTAGTAAAAATTTTTGAGGTTAGAGCAGATGATCTCCAGTGGTCCATTATAAACAATCTTTCATGATCCCTGGTATGTTTATCACACTCTGTGGAGTGTGATCCTGCTATAAAGAAAGATGAAAAATTTATTACTTTATTTATTTATTTTTTACAACTTCATATGCCAAATACATTAAGCCTAAAAAAAAAAAGTTGAATGTGACCAGCAATATTGCACATGACTGCTTAACCAGGTCTTCTCTTGCAAGATCCCCAGGAGTAAGCACTCCAAAAAAATTTTGATCTTAGAAAGCAGAGACAGCTTTTTTCTTTATCCTGACTGTACAGTCTGTTTGTCTGAAGGGAATCACAAAAGATGAAAGCATTTGGAAGTGAACTGGAGTCTCATCCCTTGCCCAGAAGATGCTGGATCTCCACAGCAGGACAGTTGTGCCTGCCCAGCCCCCCAGACAGTCCCTGTTTGAACATGTGAGTGTGAGAGATCAGGATCACCAGTTACCTGAGTGTGAGTGGGTGGGATGTTTCTCCTGCCATAAATGCCCAGCAGAGAGTCCTTGGCCAGCGAAATGTTGAATTTCAGGTACAGGGGGTGGTGGATGGTGATGTGGAAGCGCCAGAAGAGCCCCGGGGGGATGGTCTGCATCACCTGGGCTCCAATCTCCACCTCGCCGGTGTCGATGGCCCGGCCCTTCTGGAACACTGATTGTCACCAACAGACAGACAGACAGACAGACAGACAAACAGACAACAAACAGTCACTTGAGTGTCACAGGGGTGAGGAGAGGTTACAAGGTATAAACATGCCTTGGCTATATTGGAATATACAAAAATCAGCCTCTAACACCAATAACTGCATTTTTATTCAACGAGCTGGAAAACACAAAGGAACATGTACAACATATTTCCAACAACAGGTGGCTTGGGGTATTTCTGTCATGATTTCTGCTGGAATCCTGTAACACTTTACTGATTACGAAAAGGTGGAACTGCTGCTGTGTAAACCACAGTCTTTGCCCATCAGCTGTGCAAACAAAACACATTCAACTGCAAATACACAGAGCAAGGATGGAGGGAAATTCTTCCTCTGGCCCATATTGCAGACTGCTGCTGAAGGGGCATTGCAGGAGCTACACAAATGGAGCCAGGTGAGGACAGCAAATCCATCAAAGCTGGCAGTTCAGAGACCTGTGCAAAGCCTGGATTTCTGTGAACCACCATTCCTAATGGTTTTCTCACGGTAGTGCTCATCTAGTCCTGGAGAAATAAAGCACATCTGTTCTGCCTTGGTCTTTCTTCATGGAAGTGTAATAGGGGCATGAGGACAGGGAAAGGCACTCTGAAGACAAAACTGGCATCATTTCAGAATGCTGAACAATAAATTTGCAGACATCTACAAGGTGTAACTTCACACTGGGTGTGAGAGCACTGAACCAGAAAGGGAGATGGGATGCATAAGGAAGACTTGGCCAAACTAACTTGGAGCTGCCTTGCTTTGCTGGCTGACATCACCATCTTCATGTTTTTTACTGCCTGTGATCAGCATTATGACAGGCTGCAAATCACAGCCCCAGTCCTGCTAACATTTCAGCTAATTCCACTGAAAGCTTTGTAAAACTCTGCTGACATTTCTGAACTACAGTAAGAGCAGGATAGTGTGTGGCATGAGAGGACTGAATTCAGACTGAATGCAGCAGCCATATCCATCTCTGTTTCATTTCATTCCAGAATCACAATGAACAATAACGAGGAGCAAAGTGCCTGGAGCCTCATCTTTTACAATAAATGCCTATAAATCCAACATAATGTACGTGAAATTTTATAAACCACCCCTGGAAATGGCAACAGCAGCAGCAAAGCTGGGCCAGCTTTTGCCTGAGTGTGTTAAGAACAAAGACCCTCGGTGGGACCTGACATGGGCTTTAACTAGTGTAGGAAGTACTTAGCATTCTTAATGAATAGAGATTTAATTTACAAGGCAGAGCAATTCTCAGGGTACCAGATCTTCCAGCTTTACAGCTGCTTTGTGTCACCAAACCCACAGCAAGAACGAGGGGCCAGCTTAGAACACCTCACCACGTAAATACATCTCTTTTTAGAGTAGAAACTTAATCCAGTACCCTAAAAATACACCACTTAGTTTGTGAGCTAAAATATTTCCAAATTGCTACTTTAACAATGTTCAAGGTGAGACTACTTCTGCCCAATTTGCTTCACAGAAAAAATCTTGATTATTGAGTTTTGGAAAGAGAATTAAACTTTCTCTGTTGTACAATAAAGTGGATCCCTTTCTACCCCAAGCCATAGAATATCCTACTTGCCTTATGTAAGTTTAAAAACCTTCTCCCCTATTCCCAATACTCCAGAGATATTAAATCTGAATGATTCTTTGCAAGCAATTACCCTGGGTTAAGTAAAACACTATGGTACTTTTTGATGATATTGACACATGGTAATTAATATGATTCAATTACAAGACAGTGGAGCACTAAGTAAAAAGTCAAGGATACAGTATAATTTCTGAAGTTAAAGGCATTACTGCTCAGTGTTGAAGGTCTTTAACACACAGTAACTGCTTGTACTTTGGAGTGAGCAGCTCTGTTTCCTTTCTGAAAAGGAGAAGTGTTATGTCTTAGTTTGGGTGAATTCTCACTAATTGATATTATCTAATTATGCTGAATGTCCTACTAGAGTGGTGATGTACCTCGGGAGTTTTTCCACATTTGGCTGAAAAGACCTCTGCTTTAGCCATAATTCAATGTAAGCTCACAAAAAGGCAGGTGTAGATGTAGCTGTGTCTCATCCCCTGGGAAAGAAGTGCAAGCTGCTGCTCACAGTGCTAGCAGGAAACACACACTCCATCCACCCTGCTGACAGGAGGCAGTCACAGGATCTCTTCCTTTCAAATGTTAATTTTCCAGACAACCACAGAGCATGGAAATGCAGGAGTCACATCTGAATGTGTATTTTCATATTCTGAGCCACGCTGCCCTCTTTACAGAGAGTTTAGCTTTGTTTCTGTGTTTAGTTGAACTAAGCAGGTATTTGGCTGTACAGAAAAGGCACCTGCAAACACACTCCTCACAGACCACCCTTGTGTGCCTTCCTGCTCCTTGAAAAAGTCCAAAATAACCTTTTAAAATCACAGTGCTACAATACAATTCTGCTCTTGTTGCAAAAACATTTTTGTGTGATAAAGTCTCATTTAATTATCTCTACTCAATTCCTTGTACAGCTCCCAATCTTGCCAACTAGGGTATTAATTCTCCCCTATGCTTTCTAAGCACAGTCTCCTCAGAAGTCTAAAACACAAGACAGATTCCTCATCACAGGTTTCTCTTGGCCTCAAGAAAGAAAACTCTGAACAGTGTGGTGCCAATTACCTCCACAAAAATATACCCATATGCTTATTATTACTGATCCTGAAACAATCAATTTCCTTGTACTCCCCTGGTAAATACCAGCATCAATAGGGTATCTGACTTTTTAATCACATCACTACACATTAAAATGTTAACTCATAGCTGTGGGTCAGAAGTCAGTCAGACTTCTTGAAGAACTCTGACTTGCTGGTTTATAAACCTGATTTTCATTAAAAGATTAGTTTAAAATACATGCTTTCAAAGTCTGGAAAAGCATTCTGTGCTGCTGTATTGAGTTGGGAAAATGTGAGGTCACAGTATCTGACAGCAGTTATTTATCCCTGTGAAATGACATCAGAGGCTTCAGCTTCCTGTGGTATCCTGCTGCAGGGAAAGGAGGTGCCTGTTTCCACGTGCTCCTTTTCATCACTTCCAGAGGGAGAATTTGTTATGAGGACTGGGAATAAAATTACTGATAGATATTAGAAGAGATGGAGAGAAAACCAGCAAAGACTAGCCAGAGTCAGACTGTGCATGTGCTAATTGCATGTGCTAATTGCACATGACTTTTCTTGTGTTTCCCCAAGTGTGTGCTCCTTGCTGTCTTAAACTCCGGGTTACATGTTACCCCCAAAAGGTGAAAGGGGCCAGGGGAGACACCAGCGTAGGTGTGCTCATGACTGACCTCTGAAACTGCTGCAAAAGCCCTCAGAGCACTGGATCTGCCCTCCTGGGCTCTGCCCTCCCGGGCTCTGCTCTGCAGTGCTGGGGGGAGTTGTGCAGCTGCACTAAAAACTGGGATTCCCGGGGCAAGGCAGGTGGTTTCACCTATTACACTCAGTCCTTATTGACTTGCATATTCTTCTCTCTGTTTCCAACCATCTGATTTTTTAAGGTTTTTGATGTTTTGGATTTTTTTTCTACACATCCTTCTTTGGAAGCCAAATGCATTGGAAAAGCTTTTATTAAATCTGTAATACATTGACAAAATGATTTAAGGCAGTTGAGGAGAACTATTCGAGTTATTTTCCATGGTGCACCAGGACTAAAATACAAAAGTATATAAAACATTTTCTGCAACTCACTACAAATCAATTCTAAGGGATGAAATAATGGAAAACAACATCATTGTCTCCTTACATGTATTTCTATTGTTCATTTATCTAATATAATCTCTATCCAATTGTGCCACACTGGTTTGCAAGATTATTGATGTGCAGTGCAGCCTTCCTCCTGGAGGGACTGGTACAACCATGTTCCACTTTGCTGCCTGTGTTCAGCCATGGATCTCACCCAGAGCACACAAAATCAGATCCCTGCCCTGCTCTAAAATTTGAAAGCTCTGGAAGTCTCCTGTCACTGCAGAGCTAGCAGTTCAATTTTACTCTTCCCCTAACAGCTGGAAAGATCAGGTTTCATGTTCCACTCCCATCCACTTGGATCTGATCTGCTTCACCCACTTTTTCTGAGTGCCATAAAAAGAAATGGGAAGGCCACCTGCTGTTTCTGGTCAGAAAGCATTGATGGTCGACGGGCCAGAGCATGTGACAGCACTGCAGCAGCACATCTGACAACAGCAAGGGACTGCACTTCAGAAGAAGGAATTGCACATGTCAGGCAGCTCCTTCTCTCTGTTCCACACCTGGCTGCATGGCCCACTCCCTTCTATCCCAGCTCTGGCACTCCAAGAGCCCTGGTTCAGGCCCTCTTGGGCAGAAGGTGATTTGCACTCTACCAAAGGCATTTTCTGCTGCCACGGAGGGCTGGTGGCAGGAGCCAGTCCCTGCAGAGGGCACAGGGACACGGCCAGCTGCAGAGGGAGGCAGGAGGGCAGAGCAGGGCTGTGCCCCGGGCAGCAGGAGCTGCCAGGCTGGCTCAGGAGCTGCCAGGCTGGCTCAGGAGCTGTGTGAGGCTGTGGTGGATCCCTGGGGCTGATTCACTGGCTCTGCCTCAGCTGGGCTGTGACAGGACACTGCACTTCAGCTCACGCCTGCCTTGGAAAGCAGAAAGATTTCTACTCTTCTGCACATTCTGACCTGTCAGAACAAAGAGGTTCCCTTTGTCTCAGACTGACTTTGTCTGCAAGACAGGCACAGCATCAAGCCCTCAGCACAAGAGGGAAGGTGGCAAATGTGATCTCCCCTTCCTTGCCCTGAGACAGGAGCCAAACACTCTCATCTCTTCTCTTCCTGTGCTACTGAACCTTCCTCTTCTAATGGGCTGGTTGGTATTGTCAGTGAAGAGTTCTGCTAAAGGAATCTATCTGGCTATGGGCTTCTCATAACTGTTGTAAAATTATAGCAAAGATGACAGAACCTGAACTCAAAATTCTGTCAAAATGTAGAAAATACAGGATCTGCACAGCAGTAATGTTTAACTATTCAGCATCCCTCTGGCTTCTCAGTTACACATACCTTTTTTTTCTGTTTTATCCAAAGCTTTTCCTCCAATTGGTGAGTAAGTAGTATCCATGGATTCTGTTCCTTTATTTCCTTTGCTAACTCCATTTTCATAGAGCTGCCCTTCCACAGGCTGGAGCTGCCAGGTTAAACCAAACAAGTGTACTGCTGCAAAAAAAATGAAGACCAATTAATTGATGTCTAAACTTCAGCACCTTCAGTGAGACCAGGAAAGAATGCTATGACCCAGTTTCTGCAAAGTCAAGTATGACTTTATTCTGTTAGCAATAAATCAGAATTTCAAGGGGGTAATGAGCAATTTACCATTTTACCTTAAAACTCAATGTTTAATTAGTTTCCACACTTTCTTCTGGAGCTCAGCCAGGTCAGGGTGAAGAATTTCTGCAGCAATTAATGGAATTATTTGCAATTAAAAGGATAACAGTTGAATAAATTCAATATTGTGTGACAGATTCCAATGCTGTATCAGTGTTGTTCCTAAGCTTTTGACTGTCAAAGATCTCAGAATCTGTTGACAAAAGCAATGACACCAACTAAAGCTTCTCACCTTTCCCATCCAGTTTGAAGTGAAACTGTGCCCACTGCACTCTGAAGCCCTTCACATTTAGGTTAAACATTAGCAAAAACATTGACTCCAGCTTCCACCTAGAACTGCACTGCAGACAAAAAGCTGGCTCTACATCTAAACTACATGCAATTATTTTACAACACAAATTAACAGAAATACAGTTGTTATTTATGTATGTACAAGGAAAACTACGAAATCATCCTTTTCAGAAGTTATAAATTGTATTGCCATACACAGGGGCTGCCTACTCCACTCTGCCTGCAGAGCCATTCATGTTTTCTGCCTTCCCTTCTTTGTTTCTGATCTGAGGCCTTGAAGGATGGTTGGAGAGAGCAACAGAGGATCTGATTTTACATAACATAACAGTTCTGCAGGTAGTCCAGACCATTACCTAGGTCTTACTGAGAAGGGCAGTGATTCCAAGGAAGAGGCTGCCTTAGCATTGAAGCAGCTCAGCAGGGAGGACTGATGGCCCATTGGAATACGGACTGAGGATGACCCCCACTGAGGAGCTGAAATGATCACAGAAAGAGCAGAGCCCAGCAGCAGCTCTTCAGCCACATGCAGCAATTTGTCCTGAGTAGGCTCTGCCCACAGTGGGAGCCCAGAAGGCAAGATCTGTGCTCTTCCTGAACCGTGCAGGAACCTCAGAGGCTCCCAGGAGAGCCAAGTGTGATCTAGAATGGGTCTGGCATTAACAAAGGACATGGGTTTTATTCTGCACTTGTACATACTTCAAGGAAAATACCTCAATACAACCAGGAAACTTGGAGTCCATTTCCCATGGGTTTGGTCACAAGTCTCCCTTGCATGCTGAAAAGTTAAATTTAAAAATTCAACGAAATCCCAAGCCTTGTACGGATTCCTGTCAAGGGCTTGGGAAAACCACCACAAGAATGCAAAGCTGCCAATCTACAGTCATTAATTCCAGATCTGTGCACTCCAGGGTCACCCAGCTACAGATACATGATCCAAATCAAGCAAATGAGAGCATTGCTACTGAACTAGTGAGGTGACAGCATTTGTGAGAAATGTACTCAAACCACAGACTCACCATCAGATCTGGACTCTGCAGGCTGGGCAGCACAAACCCACTCCAGCAGAGGTATTAAAGTGAACTTTTAGGCTTTCTGGTGGCAGTGGTGAGATCTCAAGCCTGGATTGCTTCATGGTCTTGAAATCATCAGGGGACCATGATAATACTGTGAAAAGGGTCTTGCAATCAGATCACACAGAGCCAAGGTCTGAGTTCTGAGATCATTAACGTGGGACAGATCACTGCCAGTTACAACACAGAGCAGCCCTGACATCTGCAGGAAGTGCTCTTGCTCCTGGCTTGAGCTCCTGCACATTATTATTATTTAAAGAGTTATTAACAACAAAGGGAACACAGTTCAATGAGACTGATAGCTAATGAATGCACATTTCATTTATACTAATGCAAAGAATTATATAAGCACTTAAAACAGATCACTGGAAGCAAAACACAACTGCACACATCAATAATAAGCTTTTAGTGGTTATGGAGCCCTGAATGTAATACAGTTGCTTTCTTACACTAGTCCCACTGTTGTTACTTTTCATTTCCCAGGACAGCCTCTGCAGATGACACAGCAGGGCTGGACGTGTGCTGACCCCCCCTGGGTGCATCCCCTGCCACCCTGCACACGCTGCCACCCACTCACACCAACTCCAGTCCTCTCCTGGCCTCGTCCTCCCTCAGCCTGGGGAAGGGCTGCTGTTTTTATAGCTGGTGCCAAAGCTTGGCAAGCTGCACAGCTCTCTGTCACCACGTTTGACAGTCAGCTTCCTCCTGGAAACACCCCCTGTGCTGCAGAGAGCTCTGCCAGCTGGGCTGGCTCCTCCCGGGGTGACACCAGCCTTGTGCTGAACCATGGCACAACTGAGGCTTCTCCAGCAAGGCACGTGGCTGTGAGAACAACATCTGTGTGAACTGATCTGAGTGACTCCTGACACTGCAGAAACCCAGGCACCTTGCAATCTTAAAATCATTCCAATTTTCATGACATTAATTGTAGCTCTTGAGGAATGACCTTCAGATCCAGGTGTCCCTCTGGGACTCACCACACCACAAACACCAGTGGAGGCAACAATTCCTGGAGATGCCTTTTTCAGGAGTTAACTACAGCAAATGACAGATGTATTTGAGGAGACTGGAGGATGCCACAGGATTATGATGAACCTGAATTTTTTCCTCAGCCACCCTGCCCTGGCCAGGCCACTCAGTGGAGCTGTGCAGGGTGATTTTAAAGAACCTTTCTCTCTCCAGTACACAAGATCTTGGTCATGGTACAGAACTTTTCTTAGCTAAATTATTATGCTTCTTAGGTAAAAAAAAAAAAAAAAAAATTATTAGGTATAAAACAGATCTCTTGCAGAAAAAGAAATGTTAAAGGCCTACATAATCTCACCTTTCTATAACCTTCTTGCACGGAATCTCTCAGCACAGAGATGAAAGGTGAGTGTAACTTCATGCTGCCTACAGATTTTCCCTCCTCAGAGGAAGGTTGTTGTTGCTTCACTTTACTGCTGGAAGTGAAACCAGCAGGGCCACGTGCAGAACAAAACCTTGGGTCTTTACCTCTGAAATAACTGCCCAGATCACATCTTTTGTTCAGCAGTTAAACAAAACAAGCTGACAGTTCCAGACTGACTACCTGAGAGCCCACAATTGTACCGTGTACTCATGTAAATATCCACAAAGATACAAGCCATCTTTTCAGCACTTGCTTTGTAAACTGGATTAACCTGCCATCTGCTAGGAAGCCAATGATCTAATTTAATTTATTCTTATCCACCTTCTGTGTAAGCACAGCTTGTCAACCGCGGTGCTCCAGGTTTGGCAGAATGTGAATAAGAGCCTTGGCTCCAGTGCAAAAGAGACACTCAGTAGTGAGGAGACACCCAACAAGTCCTGTGCAATAAGTACTTACTACCTGAGAGATGAACTCCAAAGGACAAAAAATCCTGCAAATGTGAAGCCCCTCCAAACTGCTGACCTCCACTAAAGGCTGCTGTTTAGCTTTCTCTGCTGTTTTGCAGAATCTCAGTAGATCATCCCCCTGAAGCCCAGACTTCAGAGGAGCTGTTATGGAATGTGTATCAGCAGCTGACTACTCTTTCTGCACCTGCTCTAAGTGCCAGAAAATTATTTGTGTCTGGAACTGCTAGCAGGTTCTGCTTATAAAACCGGATTTCACTGTGGCAGGAAGCCACAGATACACCAGGGTCTCAGCTCCAGTAAAGGTGAATTAATGAGAAAAATACCTGGACACAAGAGCCAGAATCAAATTTCTGATCCTGACCTTTAGGAGAGGTGATCTTCTGTGAGCTCATTTTACAAATAAAATACTATTTCATTCTGCTGTAAACAGATTTCAGAATTTGAGACTTTTAAGATTTGATTCAGTCTTCAGAATATTTTTTTAAAATCCATATTAAAGTGGTAAATTGTTTTTGATCATCTGGGGTATTTAATGAAATAAAGACTTCTTCCATGTATGTGTTATAGCCACCTCAACTCTCAGCACTCTCCTCTTTCTCAAGAAGTCTTCTCTGTACACCCAACACATTTTTATACCTGAAAATACAAATATCCCCCCTCTGCTGCAATCCTCCTGGAAGGACGATGGTTTCATTTTCCATTACTGAGTCATACTTCATACTTAGGAACAAACAAAACCTTGTCTTGGGCAACAGGAGATGTTTCTCCTCTGAACACTTAGAGATTTGTGGCAGTATCAGGCTGCTCAGTAAGGCCCAGGAGAGCAGGCACCACAGCTCCCAGGTGGGACACCCTGATGTATCTGTCTCAGTGGGAGCTCTCCCAGGGAGTTCAAGGCATTTCATGGTTATGCATCTGTACCACAACGTCTGCAGAACCCTGACACAGCCAGCACTGTTTACCAGAGCATGATATCCTTCAGTGGACAGCTGTGCATTTTCCCCTGGATCCCTCTCTGCACAGTTCCTGTTCTGCTGCTGTTGCACATGGTCTGAAGGGATGCACCAACGTTATAAATCTGTGCACTGGGATACTTGTGTCCTTAAAATTTAGCCTGGCCTTTCCCAATGCTGAAACCATCACTCCTCTGTCTCCCTCGTCCATGGAGTGAGAAATGACAGGTCACAGTGGCAGGCAGCACACAGGCTTTCATTTCCCTACCCCTCGTGAATAGAATTCAAGACCCAACACCCACCTCCAAAGCCTCCTCATAAATAGAGATAACATCATGAAGGATAGGGACAACTTCACATTCATACTTGAGAATTCATTTGTATATAAAACAGTCATCTCATAGTCAGGGATGGTTACAGCCAAGAACATGAGAACAATTTTCAGAGGCACTGAACATTTGCATCAGCTGCTGAAATCAATAGGAACAGTAGGAGTTTGGCACCTTTGATCAATAGCACCAGTGATTTGCAAGTCCAAATCAGCTGCTGATAAAATGGTAAAGTACCATGGAAGAAAAATCCTACTCACTAATGGGCTAAAAATAACTACTAAATGAGCAGCCAGAGCTCCCATTGTATTGGGCTTAAGGGAAATGCTGTGGTGTTGCAGAAAACCAGAAGAAGTACTCTATTCCTTATTCTATCTCTTGTATTTGCCTCATTTACTCCTCAATCTTTTGGCGAGACTCTCGGGCAGAGCAGGAGCTGGTGGAGCTGTGCAGCCCCCCTGCACTGGGGAGGGGCACCAAGACCCCTCCTGAGGAGTGTCCCAGGTGCCCACCTGCCTCAGTGCCCCCTCCGTGGGCAAATGCACCAACCCTGCCCCACATTCACATCTCTGACATTCCTCAATGCATAAGGAAACAGACAATGGAAAATAAAAGTGTGCAGGACGATTTCCACAGACAGTAACTCACTGCATTTACAATTCCATCTCCAGCAGTCGGAGGGCCAAACATGCACTTTATGAAATAAGGTTTCTCTGGAGTAACTACTATGACTTTAGAACCTATTCACAGAAATTACGCCTGTTGAAGTGAAAATATGTGTTTTTCTTGATAAACTAAAGATTTTCAATAAATCTGCTGTTACACAACCACCAACCGAGTTCTATAATTTCCTTACTGTCCATAAAATAGTCAAATTTATTTCAGAAAGGCCAAACAGCAAACACAGTGATTACAGGCCAAAAGAGGATTAATGGAGCAATAGTATTTTTTTTAACTGAGTAGTAGTTCAAAGGAGAGAAAATACAGAAGAATTACATGTTCTTATGTAAAAGCTCTGCTATTGAGTCTCACTGATAAGAGGGAAAGGCTGAAAAATAAAAGAACATTTTGCTAGTTTACCTTTAGATTGAAAAGAAATCACAGCTTAGAGCACTCTGGCACAGGTCTCAGCTCATTACAGATATAAGAGCCACTTGTAAATTTTCATCTGGAATGAGCTTCATGTCTCTAAGACTGGAGATGTTCTGACTTGAGGCTGAGATTTGGGCGTCTTTTTCAAAGTAACGTGCAGCTCAAGCATTAAATGGCAGCGAAAAATACTTGAAAAAGAACATTTAAGTTCTTAGATTAGGAGAAGAAAAAGGCTGATGTTGAATTTTGATCAACACTCATTTGGCCTGAAATTGTAGTTCATGGTAAGTTAATGCAGGCTATGCTGAAAAATACAATGATGAAAACAATTTTGCTTTTTAAAAGTCTCCCTTATTTTTGCAGTAACAACTGCTGAGCTGATCACAGGTTAAGTCTGGTCCTGAATTAAAATGAGTTTTATTTTAAAGTGGCCCATGTCTGTAGTGATTGCTCAGACACAACTTCCTCTGAGTTGAAGAAAACCTGATGGAGTGAGGGATCTGAATTGTGGTGAGCAAAGAGAAAACACCTGGGGGAGTGAATTCTGACCTCAGAGTGCTACAGACAGTCTGGATTTCCACATTCAACTACTCCTTTAAAACATGCACATTTCCATTTTTGATGTGAAAAGATATGCAAATGTGCAAGCCCACAGAGCCAGTGAACTCTGGAAACAGTTTACATGCTATGATTCAAACCTAGCAAAAGGGAAAGAACTAAGGTATCTGAGTCATAAGAAGAGCCCATAAACTTATCTAAATATTTAACCAACCAGAGATGGGCAGAAGGAATATTCACTTGGAAGTAGCTAACTAATACCACCTGAATCTGCAGGAAAGCTCATGCAACCCAAACATTTCTGGGGAAAACAAGAGCAAATAATTGCATCCTGAAAATTTTTCTGAATTAGAACTCCTAGTTCAAAAATTTATATTTTTTCCAGAGAAAGCATTAATAGAAATAGTAATAACTTATAAAATGCAAAGACACCTCCATTTTACCTGCTTCTGCCTAACTAAAGAAATCATGCCAGAGCCCTGTGTTAGCAAGATCTGACAGCCACATCTCCAGGAGTCAGCCAGAGCTCTTTAATTCATGGTGACAAGGAGTGCTTCCAGCCTTCCCAGCCTGCTGACACCTAGCACTATATCCCTAGAAAGCTACAGAAATTCCAGGGGCAGACTGAAATCTAAACAGGGATGAAAGAGGCAGTGCTTCATCCAGATAAGATCTCAATGGTGTGGGTGGGATAGAATGTGCAGCAAACAGATGAGGCTGCAGAAATGACAGAGGCAGCCCTAAGCGAGGGCATATGCTCACCAGCTGTTATGGAAATCTGCAATTAATGGAGCTTACAGGATCCTCAGGTGCTTTCAAATCACCAGCCACCAGAAATGCTCAAATCTGCTTCCCCATATGCATTAGGTGAGCGTGTTAGGAAAAAATCCCTCCTGATGAGCACCTTGCTGACAATAACAAAACTGTGTCGCTCTGGGACCCAAGAAAAGCTCAGTGGGAAACCAGGAATTACTGACATTTTAATGATTTTCACTGCAGACAGGTTATTCAGAGAGCACAGAAAATCAGTGGCCATTTATCAGTTTGGAGGTATCTGTACTTGTATCTCTGTCAAGTTCTACCAAGTATGAACTGCACTCTTACAGGCAAACCTGGAATTATTCCCATTCCAGCTCTAGGGCATCAGGAATACTCTGGCTCCTGCCACCTGTGACCTAACATCTAAAACAACAGCCTGAGAGTGTGTGTGAGACAGCAAAAACATCACATTTCCCTCTGTTCACAGAAGTCACATTCTTAAATTCTGCACAAAGAACGTTCTGTAACCTTTTCAATTCAGTATAAAAACCCAATAACCTGAATATAGGTTACATAGGAAATCACCAAGAATTGCTCTCCTATGTATGCTTGAAACCACACTGACTTCAAGGCACCTCCAGTACACCTGTCCTCCAAAAACACCCCCAAAACAACAAACCCCCAACCTGAGGAAGCCCTTTCTAGCTCCTCTGATAAACCTGCCCAATGCATTTTGCTAACAGAATGGCAAAGTTGGTACTATGTAACCCATTTTTTAAACAAATTCAAGAAAGGGATAACAAAACCTATCTTAGACAACATGGTATAAAATTATTTTTAGAGCTAGTTGTCATTCTAGCAAACGATATAACAATTAGGAGGAAAATCATGTAAGATTTAAATGGTGATGAGACTGAAGACATTAACTAAGGGTAGCAAGGCAAAACACAATTAAACATTACCAGTCTTTCCCAATCATTCTTTAAGAGCAACAATGTTGTAAGGCATAATATGAAAATCAAACGTTCAAGAAAATATCACAGCAATTAAAAGCAGTAGGAGTCCTCTGCTAGTGTAAACATGAAACCTGGAGTAATATTTCTTTGTCTGTTAGGCAGCACCAAGGTTAACAGAGCAGAAAGTCAATGAGAATTCTGTGTTCAACCTTTAGCCAATGCAGTGTTTGTCTGCCAGGATGTAAAGAGCACCAAGGGCAGATATTAGAGTAACCCATGATTTGTCTTGGTGCAGAGCAAGCAGGACAGAGCAGAGGAGGTGCAGAGTCACTGAGCAGAGGAGGGGTCAGGGCTTACCAATGACATAGGCCAGCAGCAGTGCCAGGGTCACCGTGATGGCAGTGGCACTCAGAGCTGTGCACTTCCAGTTGCAGCACCTGTAAGGTTTGTTAAAAGTGAAGGCAGGTCTGGAAAAGGTGCTTCTAGGAAGAGGCCTAGGAGGTGGAGAGTAAACAGTATTGGAGGTTAAGGGATAGTTCTGACTGGCTGCGCTGAAGATAGCTGAAGACCCAGAGCCATGCTTAAACAGGAAATGCCTACAAAGAGAAGACAAAGAATGAAGTTGTAAAACCACTCTGTGATGTAAAAAGCAAAAGGAACTGTATAAGCACTGTATAGTAAACACTGCATGTAGCCACAGAAAATATCAAAGGCAGCAAAATTTGTATTTGAATACCCTCTGCATGTTTTTAACCACACCACACCATGTCCAGCATTGCTTTAGTGAAGCAACAGAACATAAATCAATTCTAAGCTAATTTCTCTGAGGGAAGGCTGTTTCTCAGTGGGGCACTGAGACCCTCCAAGATGAGCAGCCCCTGTGTGCCTTTACACAGCTGTGACAGACATGGCAACAGTATCCAGTCTCCAATAATTCCATTGCCAGCAGTATCCCCTCCAGCCACACCTAACTGCTTTATTCACCTGGAACACCCCCAAAATGCTACAGCCAGTGCCACTGTGAACATTTATTTTACCATGGAATATAGGAAATAAAAAAACAAGTGACTACTTAGTCACCTGATTTACAAGGATAATCCATTCTGAAGAGCTGTAGTTACTATATGGGTGAGCACAATTTCTCTACTGCTCTTAATTGAGCTATTTTGAGAGTAGTTTTTCTTCAAATGCTTTTGCCTGCTGCAGTGATTCTCAAACACACTAAGAAAGAATTCATTTGGAGACCTATTTCAGCAGGCTTTGCAGGGCTGATTGCCTTCAAGAAAAAATAGCAAAGACTTACATTAGCACAAAAAATAAGGTACCAAAATGTGCCTTGCAGAACAGGCTCTGGTGCAGAAGTACAGAGCAGTTTTTTACAGGAGGAATGATGGTTTTTCAGGGCTGGCAAGGGCTCTCCAAGAGAGTTTAGGACAGGTTATTTAACATTAAACAATCACTTACTGTGATATGTGCTCAGAAATTGTGGCATAAAGGGCTGACCACACCAAGCACATATTTTGGAAACACCAGCTTTCTTTGGTCCTTCTTGCTTTGTTTTATCTAAGGGAGCAAGCTTCTCCAGTGCCCTGTTTTCTGACAGGTGCACCTCTCCAACTCATGCACCCAAAGGAGTTTAGAGCATCCTGCTGTTCCTCTGGCTGGAGCTGACACAGCAAGTGACATGGTCCAGAACCTTCCCAAAGGCAAACGTGCCTGTGCACCCCCAGCAGGGCACAAGAGCAGAATTCAAATGCATGGATGGATCCATCAGTCCACGCTGGGAGGATTTCTCTGACGAGGACACAGCAGGATGCACACAGGATCAAACACTCAAGGGTATGGAACACTGCTAGACTGTGACATTTGACTTGAAGATTATTGTAAATACCTGTTCCTGAAATGGTAATTGCTAGAATGGTGTAATGAGTATGGTATTATGTATTTCCATTATAAGATTTTAAAAGAAAGGTTAGGGCTTTCAAAATGCCAGATTATAGAAAATAAAAAGGTATTACAGAGCAGTTTTATCTTTTAAAGAGCCCTTTAGTTACATAAAAAGAAAGCAAATGAGAATACAGGCTAGCTTGCATTGCAGTGTACAGGGCCAGTGTATCAGGAGCCTTATGGCTACACCACAAGATTGAAACTTGAGTATTAATTACTTCTGCTTCAGGATTGTTTCCCAAATGAGCTGCCCTCAGACAAAACTCAACATCTGACCCTGACTCAACAGCACCCTGGCACTGCATCACACAACACATTCTAGTTCTCCTTCCCACTGACTTCCACAGCTGCAGATGCACACATCAGAGAGATGGCACTGCTCTCCACGTTGTAATGTCACCTTATGTTAGTTCAAAATATAGAAACTCATATCCAGTAAAAATAAACTCAAATGAAGTCATATAGCTGTTTACAGGACTAGATAAACCTGCTTCCTTCCTATCAGGCCATGAGAGCACAGCTGGTTATTCTGGATTCCATTCTTTATTGTCACACATGAAAGCTTTTGCAAGTATGAGAAGTTTTTTCTCAGTCAGCAGTTAATCACTTAGACCTCTGGTAGGAAAAAATGTCATGGCAAAATTCCTACTGATATTCAGGGAAATAGAAGCAGAATCACCACATAAAATAAGATATTAGATATATACATATGAGAACTATGTATGCATATATACACACACACACATATATAGAAATATTACAAATATAAAAAGTCAATTGTTCTTTACATGCTTTAATTGTTCAAGACCTAATGATAAAAACCTACTTATTTGGTCATTTCTCATTTGAGTTTTTTGGAAATTACAGCAGAAGGGTCTGATCTTGGCAGTATTGAGTGTCCTTTATGGTGCATAGCTCAAAGGTATCCGAGGCAAAGGGAAGGAAAGGCTGAACAGAAACTTGTTCTTACTAAGGCTCTAACAACCTGCAGTCAATAGCCAGGAATAATTTCATCCTCTTGTACAGGAGTCTGTAACAGGGGCTGGATGGTGAAGTGCTGTGTGCACAGGCACTTCTCCATCAGCAGGAGAGAGCACAGGACCTGCACCCAGCTCACTGCTGGGCTCCATTCCCACAGAGCAGCACTGACACTGCTCTCACCTGTATGAAAACTGAGACTCTGGGCAGTGGCACACTGACACTGAGCTACCAGGGAAACAATGCTGAGAAAATGGCTGAAAAACCCAACTGTTCACCACTCCCATTTCTGGGAGCGTATATGGAGTACCCAAAGACATTTCTGTAGAATTTGATAAACACTGGTGGCACAAAGACAAAGCTCCAAAGCCAGACTGTGGCTGTGTTCTCATAAACTCAGATGACTCCTCATCTGTCTGAGCACACCACGGTTCCCAAAGGATGCCAGGACATGTTGCCATCAATTCTACAAAATCAGGCTCTCTTTCTAAAGAGCAAAATAACAACCCCTGCAGTTCAAAAGTTTAGATGTGACTGCAGCTTGATGTGTGCTTTAATATTTGATCTAAGGGAAAAGCCAGGAAAAGGAATGAGTAACTCAAGTAGTTGCCTGAGTTCTCTTTGCCATCCATTTGCTCCCATGAATATTCATACATTTCTAACTGACCTTTGTTTCCAGCATTCCAGTCTACAATCCATTTCTATTTCCAAGTACCTGCACCCACATGCATCTGGCCTCATCCAAGCTGTACAGCAACTGTGACAAGTAGGACAAAGTTTACCTGGCAAGGGATGTGTCACATTAACCACATAAATACTATTTAGTCTCCAAAAGCAGCCTTCCCAGAAACAGCTAGCCAGAAAATAGAACATTTCTGCGCAGTAACATTACACATACATGTATGATTTTTTTGGAAATGAAAAGGTAGAATTGTTTTCATTCTTCTCACAGCCTAGACCCTTTGTATTAACCTGTATTTACTGTTCTCTTTCAACATTTAGATTGTCTGTTTCTGGTTTTGCAAATGGAAACACTATTTCATAGAAAGCTAACAGGCTGCTTGCTCATTGGTGGCCAGAAAATCACAACATGGCTTTACATTTAGTTATAACTTGAGATACCATCACATTATTCAAAATAATGAGCAAGGAGTATCTGCAGCCTGATTGTTCAAGTCACTATATTTAGGTGCCATAAAAAACCCTTCCAAATGCTGTCCCACTATTCCAGGGAAGCCCACACCAGAGCTTCTCACAAAGCAAAAATACAATTTCAATTGTCCTGTTGTCCTTAGGGACTGCAGCTCAGACTACTCAAAAGCAGGGCCCTCAAGTGCCATTGCTGCTGACATCAAAGCTGTACTTCATTGTAGCTGACAAATGTTTGTATTTTTATTTCCATAAAAGACACCTTCATTCTCGCATTATTAAATTTAAGGTCATATTTACAGCTTTGATTTTCAGTTCATGGTCCAACTGACAGACTTCGATTTATCCTCTGGAATTCAGAAGACAAATATTTTCAGATCTTTTCTGCTGTGCAGTGAGAACACATGGGACTCAGAATGGGTTTAAAACCCTTGCCATGTGTCTGTTTTTAACATGGTCAGCCTCTCTATATGTTGATTTATTGTTTAATTAGGTAGAAAATGAGAAAATACAAGAGAAATGTCATAAAAGCAAACACTGACCAATGTAATTTGAAGAAAAGATCACAAAGGAAGCCCTCCCTGCATTTATTCTTGGAATAGCCCCAAACCCAGTCCTTTAGGTCAGGAGTAGGCTCCACTGACAAACAAGTTCCCAGTGCACTGCACAGCTGGAGCACAAAGTGTCTCCCTGGTGCTGGTCTATGGTCATTAACACCTGTGTGCCTGGGAGCTGTGGGAGCTGCTCTGCTTGCTGAGGAAACCTGGAACTGGGAAACAAACCAAGGCACAAAGAATGCTTTGAGTCTCTGCACAAGAGCCCCAAAACGTTCAGAGACCAAGAAGATCCCCAAATGCTGAGACCAAGAAGAAAGATCAAATCTGCCAAGCGCTCACACTGAACTGTGAATTTTGAACTATTTTTGTTTTGAAAATCACTGCAGCTTACACAGACAGGGACTATGTCCAGGTGTCTGGGATTTGCAAGGCTATCAGTGTACTTCCTGAAGAGCAAAAATAACTATGAGGCTGATTTAAAAAGAACAAAGCCAAACCGTAGTACAGAATAAATCTCTCGCTTCTTGTCAAGATCTCCCCTATACCACACAGAAATACAACCAAGTCATTTTCAGGAAAACAAATACAGCCAATCATACCTATACACCCTCAATAACCATATAACACAGAAAGGAATGATTCCATCTATATGATGATTCAAATACACTTCCTGAACCCCCAAACACTCAAAGTTTTCAAGTGTTTAGAGACATAATCAAACTTTAGCTCAAAACTCCAATCAAGCTCTGAAATATTGCTGAATTGTAACTAAAAATAATAACTGCCTTGAACCCCAAATACTCCTGTTACTATTCCAGCACACCAAAGTTTTATGTAAATGACTGGTACCTGAATGCCAGGTTTCTGGTCTGGTACCTCCCTGTCCCCTTGAGGAGCTCTAACCATGGTGATCAGATTGCCTAAAGAAGCTCTGCTCCCCCAGGCCTGGCTCACTGCCAGGGCACTGAAGGGAGATTTCAGCCCATTCAGCACAGCATTAACTCACTGCCAGCACTGCTAAATGGCCTAGAGGATCTAGGGAGAAATTGGATTTAAAGAGGGAAGGAACAAGCAAATATCTTAAATACTGACACACAAAACAGGACTAAAAACTCCCCTTTGAAACAAAATCAAAATTAGCTAAAATTTGAGAGTTAGACATCAAACTTTGAAATTCTAATGCTCTGGTAATCTATGTCAAAACTTAACTCAAAATAAGGGTGACCAATGGTTTATCCAGGAGGGATCTGTAACAGACTACAAGGAGGATAAGAAAAATTTCAGGTAAAAATCCCTCCTTAACATCTAGATTTTACTTTTTCTTTGGAGATTTTACTGAAGCAGGAAAATAAATAGCATACAGCTGGAAAAAAAACAAACCCAAACTAAGAAAGCAAGCTATGGAAACAAATACTGAGTTAACTAGGAGGGCATGAGAAAATGAAAAACACTCCTTTGAGTTATCAGGGCTTAAGACTTACTCCATAAAAAGTAGTAAGCTATATTCAGTTGGGGCTGTCAGAGATAATGACAATGTATTACACTGTAAATCACAAGATCTGAAGCATTAGAGCAAAGTATCTATGAAGCCTGAAGAAACAATTATTTTAGTGGAAAGGAAGGGAATAGGCAATAGGCTGTAAGTGCTTTATTCTGGGGGAGAGGGAAGAAATCAATTTTTGTAAGAGTCCAATAACATTATCCTAAAAAAGAGAATCAATGTTTCCCATGTTTTTATGTGGTATGAGAGATCCTTGCAGTCTTTTTCTGGCAATGCTTAAAAATTATTTCTCTTTGTGACAATGAAATTAGTGGATGTTCATAAGTAATTTTAATAATGGCTGTGTTTATTTTTCCCTCTGTGTGTGCACGCCTAGATTTGCATCTGCCTCTCTGGGCACAGGGCTGAAGGCTGCAGCACAGGCAGCCACCAGCCTGAGCTGCTGCACCTCCTGCAGCGGCAGCACCTCCTGCAGCTGCAGCTCTGCTCCAACCCCTCAGCAGCAGGTGTTTGGTAACGTGTCCTCTGCAGTTCTAAAGCTGTTCTCAATTCCTGTTTTTGTTTGGGCTGCTTGAAATCGGAATAACTGCCAGAGTCAGGGAGCTTGGCCACGACAGCCAGACCGGAATGTTGGCTCTGACAAAAGCTGGGCTGAACTTGAACAAGTCACTTCATCTTTCCAAGGCAGTCTCATCATTCAACAGTGGCATTAGTAAGTTAGGTCTGGACAAAACTGCTTTGCAGATCAGTGTGTGTAACACCTCCAGATGAAGCACAAAACAGAATTTCTGACTTGCTCTTTTCTATAAAAATGTAACCAGGTTGTACTGCACAAGAAAACTTTCAAACACATCCACCACAGTGTATGTCTTTACTGCAGCCCTTTGCCATCTAATCTAGGGTTTCAAATTCTAATTATGTAAAACTACATGTTTAATCTGAGTATTGCAAACATTTTCAGAACTAGAGAATTTTCTTTTACATAAATGACACATCATCCTTATGAGCAGACCCATAAACTTGCTTAACTTCTGTCTGTCCAGAGTGAATATGTTTTACAGTCACATGATTAGTTCTAGGAGGTCTTTTCCTGCCTGAAAATTCTCTAATATTCCATGGCAGTAGATGAAACACCAAACACATGCTCTGTTTATGGATTAACAGGAGACACAGTTGGAAGAAAAGCTGAACATGATTCTGATTTTTGCCTAGCTGTTACAGTAGGGAATACATTACTAAGTCTTCCTTTCGATTGCAAATGTTCCAAATTTAATAAAAAAAATCTGCTTAGATGTATTAGGTATGTAGGTATTAGCTAGATTTGGTATTATTAAAGAGTTGGCACAGAAACATATCATTGAAATGTTTCTCTTTATTTTGTTTTTTTTTATTTTTATTTTGTGGGATTATTTTTAATGGGCAGCTAAACATTAATGGAGAAGGAAAGAAAGGGAATCCAGGTATTGAGCCAAAGGGCCAGTTCAGTTCTAGCAGATCATTCCCTGGCAAAGGAAGGAAAAACAAGCTGCAAGCCCTTCATTTTCTCTAAGGCTGTACTGTGCACTGCAGACTCCTGGGAAGTGCTGATGACAAATATTTTTTATTACAGTGTCCCCCTGTACAGCACATGTCTGCACACAAACTGCAGATACATCCTGGCAAACAGCCTCACAGATTTTCCTTATGGATTAGCCAGCCTTTCAGCTTTGTGAGAGGCTGCTGGGAGTGACCAGTGGGGGCATGAAATCAGCTGAAACAACCACTGAAGGGTCAGAATGTGGAAAATTCCCAGACTCTGTGAATGACTAACGTGCAGCCCAAAGGATGTTTTCCAGTCTGAATTCCTAATTCACTGCACAGCCCTTTATATATAATTACAGACACAGCTATATATCTCTGCATTTGTCCTTCATGAGAAGCTTCAATTTTGCAAAAAATAGTAAAAAACCAGAAAATTTCAACTGAACTCAAAAGAAAAATAAATTGCAGAGTACTGTCCCCCAATGAAGTCTGATGGAAATGTAGTGAATGGGGATGCAGAGGGGCTTAAAAAGATCTACCTGACTGTAACCGAAGAGAAGCAAAAGTTCATGGGACAGAACACCCAGAGATCACCTTTCTTGCAGCAGAAAGTATAGACAGATATATAAGCTTGTTACACCAGAAACTGCAGAGATTTATCTTTATAGAGACACTGTGAACAGAAGCTTCCAGCTCCAGAAGCATCAGCTGAACTAAAATCTTGTTCATGTTCACTTTTGCAGAAAAGTTTCCGTCCTCCTTGATTCTTTTTGAGATTTGTCCTTAAGACAAGTAAGGAAAGTTTTATTTCAGAATGAATTGGCATGTTCTTCAATCCCAACTTAATAGCAGAACTAAAACTTGACACTTCTGATGAGCAGCAGTCAAGTGTTTAAAGACATATATTAAGATTAATTTTTGTAATAAAATAAAACCAACCTTGTCATAAAAGAACAAAATCTAGGCTTCAGTGATTAATTGTGATGACTGGGCCTCGGACATGTGTAAAAAACCCCCAACCATTTCCGTGCATAATACCTTCTGTGTTCTGGATCCAATTAGGTGGATGTCAGAAATTTATCTGTTTCACCAAAGGCAACTTTCACAAACTCTTGCACTTTACGTGCTTTAAAATGGCAAAACCCAAACTGAACCCTAGTTAAAACCTCCTGGTGCTCTGCTGACAATAGAGAGGAAGAAGACTGAAACCCAAGATCTCGTTTTAAAAATCAAGTCAGCGAACAGAGCTGTACTTTAAAGCCATCCAATTAGCTAAGACTTATCAGGAACAGGCAAAAAAAGCTCACTATAGCCAAAAAGTCAGAGGAGATGCTGCAGAGCTTTGAGTACTGAAAAGCAAGATGCCCGCATACAGAATGTGCTTGCTCTCAATTGTTTTTGGACTAGACTAACATTGGATACAGACTTGACATGGTTGGTGAACAGGAACACCTCTCTGACCCCATTGGTTAAACCAGAGAAACAGCTCAAATGTTTGAGAACCGGAAAAGCAAAACAGCACCTGGAGAAAGGCTGTTTTGAGAAAGGAGAGCTGTTTGCCAGGCTTGTTTTGAGGAGAAGCTTTCCCAGGGATTTCTCCCTAGGGGCAGCAGGCTCAGCCCGTCGGCCCGTACCTGGTTTCCAGCGGGATGTTGCTGTTGAGGACCCAGCTGTTGTGCAGGGGCACGGTTTTGTGGGTGCCGGCGGGGCCCGCGGGCCCGGGCTGGCTGCGGGTGGTCAGGCACCGCCGCTGCAGGGAGTCCCCGCCGCCCGCCGCCTGCCTGCCGCACGTGCACGCGTGAGGCGGCGGCGGCGGCGGCGGCAGCGGCCGGAACGTGAACTGCTTGTGAGGGCTGCCGGCCGTCTCTGCAACGACAAGGAAAACAACCACACGCACAGGATTAACCTCGCAGGAAGATCCAGCCTGCCCCTAGATGTTGTTTTGCGGTTAGTGGCTCGTTTATGTTCGTCTTAATGGAAAAAGGAAAGGGGAGAGTAAAGCCCAAAACTGACGGAGGACTGATTGAGGTGAGATCCTAGGAAGCGAATCTTTGTTGTGAGGGTGGTGAGGCACTGGCAGAGGTTGCCCAGAGAAGCTGTGGCTGACCCACGTCTGGAAGAGCTCAAGGCCAGGACAGGGCTTGGGGCAACCTGGGCTACTGGAAGGTGTCCCTGCCCACAACATGGGGCTGAAACTGGTCCCCTCCAACCCAAACCATGCTGTGATCCTGAGATACAATTATTATTGGGAATAAAGCATTGTGCTTTATAATGTTCTTTACCCTGTTTCCTGTAAATGTTGCTGCAATATTTGAAATAATTTAAAATATAACAGTCTATTGAAACAGAAATTATCAGATGCAGACACACTCTAGAGCACTGTCATTCAACAACAGCAAAACAAACCCCCCAAAAACAGAAAAAAAAGAAGGTGGTATACCATTCACTTAATTTGTCAGGACTTTTTAGGGATGAAGGCAGAGAACATAAACTGACACTGAATGGCAGCACAGATACCAACTGATTTCTGAAGGTCTAACTCATTAAAACATCTATGAAAGAAACAGACAGTATAAGAATGAATCTTGCACTTCAATTTGACAGAGAAAACATCTGAGTAAGTCCCCTAACAAACCTCTTTGCTAAAACACGGTGAACACGTTCCTGCAGCCTGTTACTGCATTTGTGAGGTGAGAGCTGAGGAAAGCTCCCGGCGGCACCCATCACCCCGACACCCAGAGAGAAGGTTTGGTGGCAGCCGAAGGCAGATGGGCTGGCAGGGAGCTCACAGCACTGCACCAGCCTGGGCCCTGCTCCCTGTGCTGCCACTGCCCTGTGTGCCCTCCGGCTGTCCCCAGAACCCCAAGGGGACGCTGGACCTGCACAGGGCCCTGTCCTGTGCTAACAAATGCTGCCACATGGCTCAGCCTGAGCCACTGGGCTGCAGCCCTCCTGCAGAGGACAACGAAGACACAAACATGGTGCAATGGTACTTTCAAGGAACAATAAAACCTTGTTTTCTCTGCTTCCCCAAAGTCTCCAAAGAATCTCAGGACAGCCTGGAAACTTGCTATTGGAGTCCACAGCTATGGACAACAGCAAACACCTGGTAAAGAAGATAGTGGTAAGAATTGCTGCCAGACTGAGTGATCTGCAAACTTGTTAACCTGAAACTCCTCCAGCTACTTCACCTCAGTGTCTAACAGCTTTATCCCATTCCTGTACTCACCCTCACTCTCCCTTTTACTTCAGCAGATGCCCAGGTAAATTTGCAGGAACCCAGCTGGAGCAAAGCTCTGATGAACCTGCAAAAATCCCCAGCAAGGAACTGCTGCCATCCATTTACAACACATACTTTCTTCACCTTATGACATGATGCGTCTTCAAGGCAAAAGATGAAAGTGGATTCTCTCCTCTCCTGGAAAGGCTTGTGGAACAAAAGCACCTTTTTCTCTGTGACAGTCCCAATTTACCCCAGCTGGAGAAACAAGGTTGTTTAGTGCTCCACATAAGCTTTTCAATGCTGTGGTAAGCAAAGCTGTCATGGATTTGGCCCTGGCTTAATCCTTTTAATTTCATTGATCTTTTATCAAGGCAGCATTCTTACAGTTGCACTAAGGTGTACACTGTAATATTTGTTTGCATACACCAGAAAAGCATTTCTAAGCATATCAGAAAATTGGAGACCTCACTAAATTAAATCACTGGAGTCAACAGTCCAGGGCTCCAAAATAATCTGCTAAGGCACTTTCATACAATAATTAATCTAGGTAAATCCTGCATCCTGCTATTTTTGAATTGAAAGCTACCCAAATTTTGCACATAACATTTGATGTCCAGCATCCTTATGTGTTTGACCAATGACATTTCCTTACTTAAGGCATCAGTCTCAAATGCACTCTCCAGAAAACCTGCAGGATTGTCACACAACCTGTAATCTGCATGACAAGCCATTTCAATGGCTGAGCCACTGTCCTGTCAGAAGAATGCTGCTTTTTGCCAGGACACACAGTCAGACTCTACAAGGTACACCAGGAGCTGGGCAGTCAGTGCCAAGGTGACTGCTTCTCCAGCTCTTGGGAAAACCCTGTATAATCCATATGGCAACACATCTTTTAGTTCCCTTCTTGCCCCTCTACCTGCCCTGGCCCTGGCCTGTCAGTGGCATCCAGCTGTGTGACAGAGTTCAGTGTGCTCCATGCCATGGGAGCCTCCTGGGCTCATAGGCACCTTGTACCTCCCAGTGCAACCTGGCACAACACAGCAACACATCCCATTTCCTGGGGGATTCCTATTTAATTATCACCCTTGTCACCCTTTCATCAATACTAGCATCACAGAGAACCTTCGCTGGAGCCTGATTATTTTGGTGATTTAAAAAGTCTTCATCAGACCCTCGTTTCAGTGAAGCACTGCAAACTCATTAGGCTGAGAACCAGCCCGAGTTTCCAATTAGTTTTTACAGACTTTCTAATTTGGCAAAGTTGTTTTGATTTTGCTTGAAACTGGGTCTATATCTCATTATTTTTATGACACAAAAAACATTGATTGGGATATAAAGCAGCATTAAATCTAAAAATGTACACTTAGGATTCTTCAGGACTCTAAATAAACAGCAGACTATGTAAAATAACTTAGTGCAAAATCATTTAAATACCTAAAAGAGGATATTATGCAAGATAATTTGTCTAAAGCCAACAAGCTTCCAAAATGTATGGGACTGATATAAGAATTGGCTTACCTAATGCTATCTATAACAACTGCTGCTTTTATTTTTAATGGCTGCTAATAATGTTCATATTTTTTAATTCTTCTACATTGAAACATTTATGTATGATATGCAAATACAGACTTATTTGTTTTCATTGTCTAAATTGATGTGATAGAAATTTCCATTCATCTAAAAATGTAGCTATATAACATTATTGCAGCTCCAACTTTACACTTGGAATAATTTGCTTCAAATCAGATTTCCACCTGAGAAGTAACCAAGCCAGAAATTACTCTCTTGGCCTTCATCATTGTCTTTCTCATCTGCATTCAGCTCAATTTTAAAGATAAAAGAGACTGTTTAGGAAATGTCTAAATTTTTTCCCTTGAGAAGTAATTTTTTTAAATAGTCCTCTCCTTTCAGCAGAGCACACCTAGACCTGTGAAATTTCCTGAAAAGATCCAGACAACATTCTGGTGATTTCTTTTACTCCAACTTGCACATTCCCCACCCACTTCAAAAACTCTACTCTTTGTTCTACCTGGTTTGTTGTTGTTGTTGTTGTTTTTTGTTTTTAAATTTTTAGGAGTTTTGCTTTCTTATTCAATTTCAAGAATAACAGAGTAAGTGTTAATTTGGTTATTTCTTCTGCTTTGAGGCACTTTACAAACTTCAGGCACTCACACCAAGAGAAACTGCAGCAGGGCTGGCAGGGGAAACAAGAAAATCTTGCCTTGAAATTCTGCTATCTTGAAGGAGCTCTACTTTCTCTCTTTCCTTTGAAATTTGAAGGAAGGAGTTCTTGTTCTCTCCAGAATGTTTCCTCCTCTTTGGTTCTGCCTTGTTCTTTTTCCACACTTGGAGCATAGACCTCCTCAGCTCCTCCTCAGCTCTGAGCTCTGCTGCTCCTGCTTCTCCTTTCGGGACATGAAACAATTCAGATCCTGCTTTCTTGTAGCTTCTGCTTTTCGGAAAGTGGGAGGTCAGAGAACGTGGGCCATGCCCTGGCTCAGCCACGGTGGGTGGTGCTGCTGTTCTGATCGAAAGGAACTGGACGGACAGATCAGAACCATGGACAGCAGCAGCAGCTTTAACCTCAACTCCTCTTCCTGGAGTCGGGCTAAAATGCCTTGGTAATCATAAGCATGTAGCCAAACTGCTTTACAGACTGGCAGAAATGAAATAAACAGCTTCATCAACTAGTTAGCACATAATTTAAAGTTACTTTTGAAAATTAGCCAAGCCTTGGCAGAACTATTTTCCTAACAATTCTGAAACATTACTATACTTTTTGGATCCATATAAAAGACAGGGTAATTGAACTGTTTTATCATTTACTGACAAGGTTACAACAGCCTGTACTGTTATTAGGTGAAGTATATCAGAGACAATATACTAAATGTAATGAACCACAAAAGGTTTGCATCTAACCTGTAGTGCTTTTGAAATATTTTAATTTTTTCAGTTCCTGAATTTATTATTTCTTGGTATGATTGGATTTTTTTGTTGTTATTTACTGCATGTGTCTCAGCAGAGTGTGAATTAGCTGGTGATCCGTTATTTAATGAACGAAATAGCAACATATGTTCAGGGAGTTTCATTCAGATTATTTAAAAGTTCTGTGGGTATACTACTGCTCAGTTACAAGGCATTATTTTTTAAGCATGCTTAGAATTACAGAATGGTTTGGGCTGGAAGGGACCTTAAAGATCATCTGGTTTCAAGCCCCCTGCCATGGCAGGGACACCTTTCCCTGTCCCAGGCTGCTCCCAGCCCCAGTGTCCAGCCTGGCCTTGGGCACTGCCAGGGATCCAGGGGCAGCCACAGCTGCTCTGGGCACCTGTGCCAGGGCCTGCCCACCCTGCCAGGGAACAATTCCTGCCCAAGATGGATGTCAATCTGCTCTCTGCCAGTTCATTCCCTATCACTGCATGCCCTTGTCAAAAGTGCCTCTCATGCTCTTGTAACCCCTTCATGTACTGAAGTTCTGCAAGGTCTCTGTACTCTGCACAGGAGCAGGAGGGGCTGCTTTTGATGGCAGCACCTCCTTTTCTTAACGTTTTTACATTAAGAGCTGAACTGGTCCTGTAAGACCTAAGTAACTGTATTTTACAAACACTTATCCTGGACCTCACTCTAGGAAACTTGACAAAAATGTACTTACCCAGTTCTGAACACCAGAGGAAAAAGGAACAATGGGACCATCACCAGCACATCATTCTTTCAAACACTCTTGTTTTTACAGGAGTGAATGTTTTATACCTCTTTAATTCTGATTAATACACTCTCCTGGAGTATAGCACTAAGGTTGCCTAAAGTTCTTCATGGAGTCTGTATTTATTTAGGTAACTAACATGAGCCTGGGTTTTTCCCACAATTTAATTTACACTTTTGATTCATTTCTAACAAATAAATGCTGTATAACTTGTCTACTAGAAAATCTTCACAAGTCAAATAGTCTAAGTGGACTGTATTACCTGTATATGATAGCAAGCATTAATGCCTTAAACCCCTTAGCAACAGTGAGCATAAGGAGTTTTCATCATCAAGACTTCTGCATTTGCCAGTAATAATCATTGCACATCAGGCCTGGCACTGCTGAGCTCCATTTCTGGTAAAACTTCCATTGGTGGCATGACAAAAGTGAAAAAAAATACTAGAGATCTCAGGGTTTTCAAAAAGAAATTTTTAGTGTCTGGAAAGGGTCTCTGCAGACAACTATTCCTTGACTCAGCTGTAGCAAGGTATGGGAGAATTTTATCAGGCAAAGGAATGGAGGTTAGAACTGATTAGAGAAGGAAAGGCAGTGATTTCTCTCTAGGGAACTCTCACATGGCCACCTTTTCCAACTTTCTGGATAGGATGCATTTAATAATATTCTGTCTTTCAGCACTCAAAAAAATCTGGCATCTGCTGCCTTTGTGCTGTGTACTTAAATTGTCAGTTTTGCTTTGCACAATTCTGGAAAGAAGACTGATATACCCTTCCTTTAAGGTGTGTGGGGGAGCGTTTCTGCTTTTTCTGATGATAGAAATGTTAATATACTCAAACCAAAAGAAAGGCCTCTGGGCCCAAAGCTAGCTCTGTTTTCTCTGCAGCTGTATCAGCTGGTGCATGGACAGACATCACCTTTCCTGACAAACTTTGCCTCACTTTAGAGGCACTTAGATCTGTAGAGCACTAGAGCTACAACAGCACTGCTCCTCCTTAATTAACTCCATCACTCAGGGTTTTAACTTGGGAGCCTGATTGCTGGAGTAATTTTGGTCATAAACACTATCAAATGTCCCTCTCCGTGCTGTAGTTTGTAACCTGAAATGAGTGTGAGGTTGTAATGCTGTGTACTGTGGGGGAGATGCAAGGTTTCAATGTTAGCATGCAGAAGCACCTGACAATATAAACATGCTGATGTGTGTCCATATAAAATCAACATTGCCAGAGGGGAATGAAGAGCAACAGTTCCTGAGGTGCTTTTATTCCACTGAACTGCCTGAATTATAGCTTTGTTCTCCAGTACTTCTTCACACAGCTGTTAAATACTAATGTGCTCTAGGTATAATATTCATGTGAAAAACATTCCATTTATGTGAAATGCTCACATTGACGTCAATTAATATGAAAAATTTGCCATGAAACTACCACTCACTCCCTTCCTCTCCTTTGGTGCAGGTGGTACATCTGTCAGGCTTTCATGCCCACCCAGCTGAGACAGGACTCCTAAATCACCACAGCCTGTGCCAACACAAGACAGGCCCTTGCTGGCTGAGGCACAGAGGTCAAGGACAAAGTGTGAAGGGAGAAGAAAAGCAGCACTCCAGCTCTGATGGAGTCTGAGGGAACAGCCTAAACAACCAGCTCAGGCTCCCAGAGGTTTGTTTAGCAGATCAAGCAGCTGCTGGTACAATTAACATCACACAGCAATCAAAGGACAGAGTGAAGACTGACAGCTCCCAGCCAGCTTAAAGGTGATATTTGCAGGAGAAATTGTAATTCCTGCCATTACTTAAAAGTGGTGGGTTCAGTCTATATCACGAGTTGTAACTTCTATCAGTGGGAACTCACAGGGGACAGTACAATCACTATTCTAAAACTCTGAACAAAGTGGGAGAAATTACAGCTTACAGAGGAAGCCTATCATCTAGGTTTGCAAAAGACAGGCACTTACAAGGAGCCTGGCAGCAAATATTTGATGACTTTAGAGGTGAACAGATTTTGATTAAAGAGCAGTTTATGATTGGTAAAAGAGGTTGCAAGCAGTCATGGCTGTAAAAATTAATGTTTCCACAGTTATTGATGGTTTTCGGCAGTGATAAATATTCAAGTTTTGGCCCCTGTGTTCTTAAATTCATTAGCTGTGAGGGCTTTCTGAAAGGGATCTATGGGTAATGGAATTAGCAACTATAAATCATGCTGAAATACACCGTGCATTCAGCCCAACAGGTCAGTGGAAATATGAATATGGACATATTAAACCACTTTGTCACCACCCTGCCTGCCTCTCACCTGCCTCATCTGTGCTCCTGGTATTTTGCAACGTTTTCAGGAAAAGAAGACTGCTTGAGGCCATGCCCTGGTGCAGACCCAAATAACAGAAAGCCCTGCAGTACCTGAGCTTGCTGCCCTGTGAGGGCTGAGGGGAGACTTCCCTTTTTGTACTTGCCTCCTTTGGGATGGGGACAGTGACACCAGTCCCACCAGAGTTCAGAATCCTCTTCCACTTAAAGCCCAGCCATGACAGACATCTCATCTCCTGTTTGTTGATATTTTTGCAAACACAGCCTATCCCGTGGCTCTACAGAAACATGACAATATGATAAGCCCCAAGTCATGGTTAAACCTGCTGGTTACATCAAACTTCAGTCCTGATGGGCCCTGAGATTTCTGGGAGCAAGATCCCAAGTGTGCCTTGTGGCTGTCTGGACTGAGACAGAGCTGGTGCTTTGTGGCAGCACTGCAAACTTACTCTACGTTTACTCCAAGGTGGAAGCACCTGAACTTTCTCACTTCAAGGATGAAGCAGACTCCAGTTTCTCCCACCTGGCTGTATAAAAGCTTTTCTCAGCACTCCTATCTGCACTTCAGATTATCCTGTCCAATTCTTTTAATTATCTACTTAAAGAGCAAAATATTAAGGGGGAAAAAGGGAAATTTTTTTTTAAAGGAAGAAGAATTGTAACCTTAGCTGTAGGATAGTTAGCATCAATCTTTTCTTGGTAATCCTTAGAATTACAAGGGACCATTTAAGGAGGCTGCATGCAATTGTCAGATAGCATAACAGAAGGCCATTTGTTCCTCACCAAATCATTTTACATGGTATCTAAATTACACTGTATCAGTTAAAGAATATACCTCAGTGAAGAATTAGCTGATTGACTACTCCTGCCTTTTATCCCTGGAGGAAGTTTACAAGTTCTTGTCCTTCTCAATGCACAAACAGAACAAATACTTCTACAAAAAGATCTGTACCTGCATTGATGTTTGCCAACATTTTATTTAGGAATGCTGACACTTCTCCTATAGTCCTGAGCTGGCTGGGAGGAGAGACAGTGGAACATGTGTAACTGATGGTAAACAGCAAATTCATTCTTTTTCAAAGAAAAGCCAAACTTCTCCAGGGAAAGACAACCCAACAAGACAGAAACAGGTGAATGCCTGAAAATGGATATAAGACAAGGCCACAGCTTCCCAGTCAGTGTCTCTAAAGCACATTTGGGCACTTAGAAGCAAGCAGGAGCATTTTCTGGGACACCAGGATGCCTCGACCTCCCCACGAAGCCAGGCATTGACGATGCCCTGACTGCACAGCACTGTTTAACCCCTGAGCTGCACACTGGTGTCTTTGTTAGGGCTCTGCACTCCTCTCAGCACCTGCACTCCGAGCAGAGCAGCAGTGAGGAGATGCAGCTGGTTCCCTCCGGGCTGCAGGGCTCCGCCAGCCTCTCCTGCTCCACCGACACAGGAACCCAGTTCAACTCCAAACCAACAAAGAGTACACTCTTTTACACCATCAACAGGCTCTAAGGGCTCTTTGTGACCGTATCCTCAGCTCACCTCACAAGACATTTCTTTGTGTCTCACTCAGACCTTGTCCAGATACAGTTATTTAAACTCACTGTAAATAAGACACATATTTTTGAATATTACTAGAAATTACGCCTATAAAATACTGAATAAAACCTTCAAAACAAATGCATAAAGAAGTATCAAGGGAAAAATACTTTTTCATATGAATCTACCCAACAAAGTATTTTAATGAGCGCAGATCTATTAAGAGAATTCTCAGGATACCGTAATTATTATTCATTTTCTAGAATTGTTTCACCATGAAGCTTTATGCTACTATGGGGACTTCAATGTTTATGTTTTGTGACGGCTGCGTTGACTATTAAAAAGCAATTTGGCTGACATTTTAAGTCTTTTGTTGCCAGTTTTAATTGGATTGTTCACCAAGCATCAACTCCCCCGTTAACTGCAAAAATTACAGGCCGACGTCAGCTGATAGTAATGACTGTTTAATGATTTTCTGCTTTCAGGATGCCAGCTTCACATGGATACATGCATGATTAGTTTCATATCAAGACCTGTAATTAAATAATTGAAACCTCAACAAAAGAGAACAGCAAATGGGAAGACATCCTTATCAAAGACTCCCAAGATTTATCAAAACGTTCATTCCAAATAAAAAGTAATTAATATTTTGAGGTGAAACAGTGCAAGAGTTGGTGCTAAGGCAAAAACTTCTCTCACCTTTCCCTACAGAAGGAATTTCTCCTTTAACTGATTCAAAGCCTGAGAGCTTGATGCAGTACTTGCACACCATTCTGAAACCTAAATCCAAATTATTCAGAACTCATTATTAGCTATTTTTGTTTACTTTCCAGACTAGGTGAAGCTGCTTTCATAATAATAATAACAACAATAATTATAAGATATAAAAATAATTATACCTCAACTGAAACTTACAGCACTTACAACCAGGGAAAAACAAGCCCACCGACTTCTCAGGAATTCAGGTTCTCGACAGAAAACAGATTATTAGTCTTTGTTCAGCTCTGAATCCTATGCCAAACTCCTACGTATTTCAGAATTTCAAACAGAGAAAAAATGGCTTTTAGAAGAAAACTCTTTGAAAGTGTGAAATATCCGTGAAAATAAAGGCAGAACAAAGACTCACAAAGCAGGGCCAGGCTGCACAGGCCTCCTCAAACTGCTCAGAGAATTTCACACCTGATGGTTTTGGCCACCCCACATGGCTGGAAACTCTCTGCAGGCAGCTCAACATTTGTGTTTTGAAAAGAACTTGGTATTTCACACTTTTCTATACTCATGAAGTCCAGGGGAAAAAACATTACTGACCAAGGGCTTTCACTGTCTTTATAACAATAGTGCACATCCGCACCAGAAACTTTGGGATATGGTGCCTCTTCAAACTGAGGCCGTGTATTTATGGATTCTGATTAATTTTACACCTCTGAGGTCAAACATCAGACTTCATTGTGTCACACAGTCAGTTTTCAGGCAAATTTCAGCAATTTACAGCAACTTCAAAGAACTCAGGGTAATCTATTTCAGGCTTGACTTTTACAGACTACAGTCACCTACTGGAAACTCAGTGGGGTTTTAAGGCTGCTTCATTTTTATGTACAAAAAGCTGTATGCCTCACAGAATCATTCCTTTTCCTTTTACTGCCAGGATGATGGCTTAAAACCTGTTGTGACCAAACACCTGAGCAGAGGGCTTTATTGGAAAGATTTAGGGGTAAATTGAGGGCCCATCCCTTTTTCCAGTTACAACAGCATGAGATGGGATTAACTCCATTGATTTCAACTGTGTTACTCTGCCTTGGTTTGCTGGATGGAGCCACAGAAGAAAAGAGCCCAACTTTGGGAGGGTGTATCTACTTTAAACATGTTTAGAAATAGAAAATCTGCCACTTCAAAATATCAGCTGTGCAAAGCTGTAGGATTCTGTTCCAGGAGCAGGGTGACTGTGTGTGTAACTTAGCAAGGAATGGAGCACTGAACCAGTAAAACCCAGGCTGGCACTAACATCCATTCCTAAAACAAGAAGGTCCAGCACAGGAATGGGAATGGCCCATACATCAGCAGATGAAAACTCACTTTGGCAAAGGCAAGGTACTCAAATTGATTGCTGAGATCTAAATTACCTCCAAGTCCTCAGAAAATGGCCCTGGCTATGTCTGCAAACAGCTCAATGAAAACTTCTTTTCCATGTACAGGTTTAGTAAAAGAATGTAGCAGCATGGAGAATAAAGTAAAATGGACAGAAGGTAAAAAGGCAAGTTTTGTTAAATCCTCACATACACATCTTGTAGAAAAAATTGTTCTATCCTTGACACTTTTTTTTTTCAGAAAAAAATTGGTGAAAATAGAAGGAATTTTACAAACAGATGAGCAGATCAGTGATGTTACACTAAACAGATCTTCAATGTGAATGATGCAATAACCAAGTAACAAAGCACCCTCTGCCAAACTCATCTGATAGCACTGAGGAACAGAACAACCAAGGAAGCCAGGATAGAATGAGTAGTTCTGTTCCCTGTGCTGTGCTTTATCCACCTGCCTTCCCTGACATGGAATATCCACGCAATGCAAATAAAGCAAACGTACCAGGGAAGTGGAGGAAGTAGCTGGAAATAATATGTGCAATAGTTACCTTTTACCAAAGAGGATGGATAAAATGGATGAAGATCTGTAGGCAGTTTCAGCTTATAAAATTTCAAAATGATTTTTTAGAAGTAATTATTAGAGCCGAGTTGCAGCACGCAGCTGAAATGGAACTTTTCAGAATTTCACATTAAGTAGAAATTAGGAAAGAAAAAAACCCCATACACATCAAAAAGGAGAGGGCTGCTCAAACACAGCTTTCCTTCTCCTCCACTCGGTCTTTCACAATCTTATATTGAAGAAAAAGCAACACACCATCTATCTATCACAATGAAGCACATCCCACTGCAGAAAAAAACACATGGCTGAAAAACGTTCGAGTAAACATGTCAGTGAATTGGTTCCAGCTGAAAAACAAACTGGGTATAAAGACACAACCTAAGCCAGCTGTATGGCAGTTCATAGCCCAAACTCAGATGAAAACTTTGCCTAAGGAAGGAGGCAGGCTCAGCTGGCTGCAGAGACACTCCAGGCTGGGTTACAGCCATCAACAGCTCTGATTCTGTCCGGGGAAGGGAAGGGAAGGGGAAGGGGCTGTCAGCAGCTCAGTTGTGCAGTGCACTGCCAGCACCCAGCCTTGCTCCGTGAGCTGCACAGTGCTGGCACAATCCCCAGGAGCCTGAGCAGGAGGAACATCTGCTGAGCCAAAATTCATCTCATGGGAGCCCCTTTGCCATTCGATAGCACAATATGATTCCACTGCTCCATCATCTGTGTTAAAAACACTGCTGCACACGGGATGTGACAGCACAGCTAATGCAAAAATGTTTACTTCATGAGACCAAACGAAATGAAAGCAACTGTAGTTGACAGTTATGGTATTGATAGAGCTCCAACATTAATACAAAGTAAAATGGTTTGGGAAGGTTATTCATCTACTGATGAGTGATTCACCCCCTTCCAGATGATCCCTGAGGATGACAGCATTGGCTATGTTTGCGTTCATCCTCATTGTGAAGCATTTGCCTCATTTCACATGCTGTAAAGGCAGCACTAAAATTATTGTGATTTAACTATACAAAACTAAACACGTCATCCTGCTTTCAAAATGACTCTATTTCCCTACAGAAAACCCCTTCCAATCCCATAGCAACAGCAGAGACCTCCATGCTTCCTAATAAAAGCCCTCCCACAGGCACTAGGCAAAGACAAAGCTGCTCTGTTAGGTTATGTTATTGAGAGACTCATTGAATGGCTGCTGTTAAAGCAAATGACATTGTCCACATTATCACTCAATAGGCAAAATCACCTGGAAAATTTCCAGAACAGATTTTTTGATTTTTAAGAAAATTCTGAACCTGGAATGCCACAGATTCCAGAGAAGGACTGCAGGAAGTTACTACTGGAAGTATACAGAGAGCACAAGCACAAGTGGTCCTTACGTGCACCAAAAATAGGTGGCAAGCTGCTATCATTAAAGCCAATGATGCTCCCCACCCAAAAGCAGCCGTGGAAAAGCATAAATGGAGTGAGACACTGCCACATTTTCCTGTCTTGTAAGCCAGGTGAATGCAAGGGAACTGCCAAGTGCAGTCTCTGGATGGGCACAGAGCTCATGAGAAAAGAGAGAGAAGAGCTCACATTGCTTCTCCCTCACAGACTCTGCTGATGCTTCCACTGGTGCAATGAAGCCCTTCATTTCCTGTCCCAAGTTCTTACTGTCAAGCAAAACTGAGCAATGAATGGGGATCCAGTTCTAATACTGAGAGCAGTATTAGATTTAATATTCCCATAACACTTTGAACATAAAAATGCACTCTGGGAGTGCTAAGTCTTATTAAGCCTGGCAGTAGTGAATGCAGGGTGACAAGTGTCCTGAGAGCTGGCAGTGTGGTTGTTGAGAGGTCCGGGGAGACAGGCACACAGGGCAGTGCAGACAACACTGCAGGGCAGAAAGCAGGGGAAACACAACTCATCAATCTAGAAAGCCAATCTTTGCAGCTTCCACCGGAGCATGGGAGGCTCAGCTTTCATTATTGGCATGCACTGCAGTAGCCTGCAAGAGATGAGAGAGAGTGAGGAAGGGAGAAGACGAATTGTGTACCAGGTATGAGGGTATCCTTTACAACCCTCCTCCTCACCATTGTCTTCCTCACCATTATGCCAGGTGAGTATCTTGCCAAGTGCCTTTCCTGTGTGAGTCCCTTGCTCTGATGAGGAGCTTCCCCTCCAAACAGAGATCTCTTCTTTGGGGAGATGTCACCGGCACTGACACATTTCCTGACACGTCTGGGTTTCAGCACACATTCCAGCTATGAGATTTTACATGTTGAAGCTTTACCACAGAGATGCAGGCAGCACTGAAATGCCAGGCACAAGTCAGGGAGGCAGATTTCTGTGCCAGGGACTGCAGGCTGAAGGCAGGGAGCTGCTCTGACGACGTGCAAGGGCTGGGCTGGTGCCTGGGCAGCCTGTCACCAGCACTCTGCTCATTTATTTCTTCCCCTACCAAGCCAAGTAAACAAAATGTAGCCGAAATTGAGCCAACAGGGGCTTCTTGTTGATGGCAGGAGGAACTAAGTAAAACTCTGTGCATAACTTCAGCCCATCTGAATAACCAATTCCCCCTTTTTTCTGATCTACAAGAGAAAGTCTGTGTGGATTGTGAATGTATGCACATTCCCCTGATGCTATAGAAACAGTCTCATTCTACTCCACAGCCCAATAAAAGACAAGATACCTGGCAATCTGCCTCTTTGTGAAGCAGTACTTCTCATCTCACACAGGAGAGAAGAGACAGCATGGAAAGCTAAAAGGACAGCACTTTATCCCTTTGTTTGAAAATCTTCAATAGACAGCATTTTTTTTTTTAAATAAAATACTAAATGAGTTCTATTCAAATGAAGCACGAAAGAAAATGGTGCCTAGTCCAGGCTGGGCACAGTGACCTGCCCTAGTTTGTCACTTGAACAAAGGCATAAAAGTAAATGATAAATTTCCATTTTGTTACACAATATTTCATTAGGGAGCTAATTAAACAAGCTCTACTCAACCACTGCACATAAACAATATTATACTGGAAGGGGAGCATTTCTCGGAAGATATTAGCTGATAGCACTAACATAAATGATTTAATTTCTTTTTCTTTTCTCAACAGCTAGGAACAAAAAGCTTTTTACCCATTACCTCATCCCAAGTAGTTTTGCAAATCAAGCCCCTGTTCACATTCATGCTGTCACTGATAATGGATCTTGTGTCAAATAAGAAGAGAGTAAAGGACCTGATAATAAGTGCAATTATAAAACATCAAAAATGGTAGATCAAAGTGGATTTCCTTTATTCCACTGTGTGCAGTCACTTCAGAGCTTTTCAGTGTTCCTGTCATGCAGTCCTGACAGGATGTATTAATTTTCTCCATTATCCTAGCAACAAGTATGGCACACTTCAGAAAGCAGCTGACAAATGCAGCTCCTCATTATTACTCTGTCTTACTTTTATTCATTTTGTTTATAAAAACACTTTTAAAATCCCCTTCTCCTGAGAGTCACAGGCATGATGATAGCCATCAAATGGCTGATAACCTTGTGATAAACAAAATTCAGGGACAAAGTCTCAAGCTTTCCAAGTACTGACACTCCTGAAAAAAGGACTGAAGTCTACAGCCTCCAAAAATTTCAATTCCACTGAGCTCATGTTAGACGAGCTTGAAAACTTTACCTAAATATTGTTGTTCTAATTCATCTCGGAAGACTATCAAATTTCTGCATGTTTACTAAATTCTGGATGGGAATTTAGGGCATAGATTGGCAATTTAACATACAAATTGCTTCTGGAAAAAAAAACATGCTCAGGAGTTAAACAAACTAGCTCAGCTTCATCCTTCCTGCCTCATCCCCAGGGGTGCCATGACTCAACTCCTGCTGTGGCTGCTCAGGTTTATCACTTCAACAATACTCAGAAGCTTCTGAAATGAAACGTGCATGACAAGAAAACAGTTCTGCAGCGTTTTCCCACAGGAAGAAATTAGGAGAGAGGCTCTGAGCTGGTGGTCTCTTCAATAAACTCTGCTTAGGCTTCCCAACGTTCAGGCTTGCAGGCATGTTTGCTTTGGAGCTGATCACAAAATGTTGCAGCTGGTATTGCCAATGGACAGAGGAACACGACTCCAACACTCAGAAAGCAAAACAGGAATCAAGCAAATTGCAGAATACAAACAAGTGCACGCAAAATTAAGTCCTGAAGCAATATATTGTCATATAAAATTGCATGTCCCTGCTGAAGGAGTAAACCACCACAATCTGCACTACGTGAGAAGATGATACTCACACCAAACCCTGAACCCCATTCCATCTGACACGCAGAATTTCACAGGATAAAATCTACTCAGAGCATGCATGCTAATGTGAAGTGCCATGTCCAAATGTACACAGTGTTATTCTGAATTTGGAGCATACCCCACCAGTGTTGACTTTCATGACTAGTTTGAAAACGAAATCTAAATTCATTAATTCAATTGACTATGACATGGCCCTACACAGCTGGAAATAAACTGAGGAACCATGCTGCCATCACAAAGAGTTTCTGTCTTAAATATTAGCTTAAAAGCGGATGCAGCAGTTCCATATCCTATCATAAGAATATTATGGCAATGATGCGTGGAAGTGATTTACATCTTCATTATTTCGAGGCTGCAAGAATTGCTAGTGCAAGTACTTTGCAGAGTCATTTGCTAACATTTAAGCAAGTTATGATTAATGCAATTTGAGTAGAATACATATTGGACAGATAGATTATAGCCCTGCTGACACTGTATGTACAATAATTAGTGCTGTGACAACAGCTAATTATTTATAATTTTAAAGCTTAAGGATTTTATCCATAAATATTGTGGTTGAAGTTAATAGATTGGTTCTTTCCATAGCCAAAACAAGGTGACAGACATTATGCATTAAATAAATGAACGATTTCTTATCAATATTTAGAGATAATGGAATGCCAATCAATAACATCCCTAGACATTCAAAGCACTGCTGCAAAGCGTTACGGCCAAAATTAGTACATAAAGCACACACATCTCATCCCACTCGCTGTGCTGGGCACCACAATGAAACTTATTAAAAGACAATTGAAAACATAAAAACTACCTCCTTAAAATTCAAGACCTCTAAGATACCACTAAGAAACACTGCTCCAGCTGTATGAAACCATCTGCCTGTGTAAGAACTGGAGAGAAAACCCAGATTCTCAGATGGAATCCAAAGGAATGACTTCACTGATTTCAATCTTGCTCCTCTAGAAGAGCAGATCCAGAGAGTGCAGCCTGGAGTCAGCAGCAGGACCTGACTTACCTGCTGATGGCCAAAGGGCTGCTCTGGACAGCATGAACACAAACACCCAGCAGTTCAGCTACCACACTGCCAAGGAAACTGTGAGGAGCTCACTCATGAAGGAGTCATGGTCTTTGACAGAGTGGAAATTCTGACTGAAATATTCCAGCAAGTTTGAAACTTTAGGAAAAGAGAATTGAAAGACCTTAAGGTGATGTGGTTGGGATGGGGAAGGAAGAAATGTGTTTTGCTGACACTTTAAGGTGATGCACAACTTGCAGCAATCCCCAAAGGGCCGTGAAGGACCTGTTCCAACACACATGGCACTTCCCAGTTACCTGTGCCCCAGGTATCATTTGGGAGGGGAGAACAGCACTGAAGTGACTGCTGCAAGCATTAGTGCCTGCTTTTCCTAGCCCTGCAAAGCCCATTAATCAATGAACAACTGATCTGTGCATAAACAAGAGCTACTGGCAATAGCAGTGCACAGCAAAAGCAGGCAGCCCACCACAGGGCTCCCAGGTGGGGCTGAGGTGCTGCCAACCTGCCTGCTCAAATCCAAACATTACCATGGTCAAATCCAGCATTCCAATGACCAACACCATGGAGGGATGCAAACAGCATTTACAACTGAATTGTGCAGCAGTAATGACTACGGCTCCAAAAAACAAGGTACAGCTCTAAATGATGAGATTTTCTTAAGCCCTTTCATCCATTTCCCTGGGAGTGCCTTTAGGCCCAATGGAAAGAAGTTCATGCTTTCCCATGACTGGGGAACACTCTGACTTGAAACAAAAGCTGCAATCCTCACATCACCCTGTGATGCCTCCCAACACGCTCTCAGGGCAGCAGGCAAAGCTGGCCTTGCAAAACCTTGCGTGTGCTCATTGCTCTCTGGGATTGGAGCAGCATACTGATTTTCTTTCAGCTCTTCCAATTTGCCAGCATTACAGAACATTAATAATTGATGTTTCATTGATTTGATTATTTTCTTCAGAAAGCTGCCCAGTTCCTCCACAGCTCAGAGCTTCAAATGCTCTCAGAGGCATTCACGTTTATCAGTATTTCTCTGGCTCACTCAATACCAGTTTATTAGCCTTAATTCCTACCTTTGTGTTCAACATCAAGGAAGTTGCTTTTTGATTGACTCTGAAGAAACAATCCTTAAAAACAGAAACTGAAACAAAAGCTTTCCCAGCAGAACAATTTTTAAAACTTAATGATACTTGAACAAACTTCTTGGTTTCATTTACTTGGGTAGCAACTGCTCAGTGCAACAAAGAAACCATTTCTAATGGAAGACTCATATCTCCAGCTCCTTTAAGTGCTTTTGGTATGAGATTAAATATTGATACAAAACAAACTGCACAACTATTTTTTTGCGTTACTGTTCTGTGAGGGATCACACGATGAAGCAGATCTGAGACATATGTCAATATTAAATGTACTTAGCTTTTCTTTCAAGTCAATGTATCAATTTACACAAACAGAAAGGCACTCATCTGCCAGCACTTGGGCTTTTCTTGAACATCTGCATCTTAGAATCCTCATGAGATGGAAGAACTGGTCAGAAATGCACTGAGGCTGAATTACATTAAGAACAGAACCTACAGTCAGACAACTATGCCTCCCCATTAGTTCATTAAGAGATCTGACAAGACAGAAGAAGCAGTCCTAATTTCCAGGTACATTGAAAAAGAGAGAATACAGTTAATACAAAAGATTGACATTTTACTTGTTACTACATTCCTGCCACAAACGTGTATAAATGCAGATATCACTACAAATACCTTATTCTGTTTCATTTAGAATTCACCATATTTTGTCTCATGGGCAGAGAATGATGAAGAACCAACTTTTTTTGTTTTTCCCAGATAGTTAAAATATGCTCTCAGCAGCATGCACTTGAAGAAGCAGCAAGATTTCCTGTCACAAGTGGAAGGTGAGCCATCACACTCTCTGCCAGCTATGGCTGGGTAAGGAAGAGCAGGGGCGAGCTCTGTGGCAGGGGAAGGGGCTGATGAAAGAACTCAGATCCAGCAGGGAAGAAGCTCTGAGGGATGATCAGGTGTGACAGGAGAAGATGCAGCTGGTACTCAAGTAACAGAATTTACAATACATGCACCAGGTATTGCAAACTGACAGGACATCCCAGCAAGAAGTGTGTCATTCCTGAACAAACCTAGTAAAGTTCTGTCTGGCAGTCTCAAACTGGCTGATCAGCTTTACCCTTCCTCTAAAAACCACACCACAGCTGCCACTGGCTGCTGGTGCATTTCTGTTCACACACACCCAACAGCAGCTGAGAGCATCCCAGCCTCCCTGGGGTCTGTGCAGCTTGCAGCAGACCTTCTATCCTTCAGACGTACAATGAAATAGGGAATTAAGGGATTAAGTGCAACCTGACCCAAGCTCCTCTCTCTGCAGTAGCATCCAAAATCTCTTCACACACCTGACCTGTCCATGCCAGTGTCAGCTTGAAGCCCTACTGCCATCAAGACTGAAAGTGACAACAGATGCCTAAAAAGTCAAGCAAAAGCAGAAAACCACAAAGAAGTATGGGTGACAAACTGTGTTCCTGCAGATTTTATTGTTTCTTTTTAGATCATAATTGGCCCTAACTGCACTGCTTAAATGTTAATGCACAACACCTGGCCTCAGCTGGATAGAGAGAGGTTAACAATGTTTTCCACTCACCTCATTGACAAGAAATTAAAATACAGTCTTACAAAGCCAGGCTTGCCAAATATAAAGCACCAATAATTAGGACAATTATGAAAGCAATCTAATTTAGTCACAAAAATTAAACATGTGCAAAGCTACTGAACATTCATTTTGAATTATTAATGAATTAGACTGAAAATAAGTCCAAAACACACAGATACAAGCGAAAAATAATATCAAAAGGCAAAGCTTGATTAAAGAACTTGTCTTTTGACTTAGAAGAGGAAAGTGACATTCCCCTACGAAAAAAACCCAAACCAGCCAAAAAACCCCAACAAACAAAAGAGAAAGACTCAGGTACCTTGTGGGCAGGATACAGAATTTCTAGCTGTTCTAGCAGGATGGGTGATCTGCTGCATTACCCTGACAAGGAAAGTTCATAGGGTGCTGCCCTGACCACGGTGAGTGCCCACAGGAAACGTCACCAGCCACAAGAAACCGGTGACAACAAAGCTCCAAATGCCAGCCCCGTGTCCAGCCAAAGAGTGCCCTTCCTCCAGAGCTGCCCTGGCTCAACTGCAAACCACATTACCTCTTCCTTTTGTTAATAACTGAGCCATTTCCAGTACAACTGCTCTTAAAAACATGCCCAGCTAATGCCCTTTATCTCTTTTAAACACGTGCTGCTCCACAAGCACTGAAAACATCACTGCTGCCAACCAGCACATCTCCAGAACCCATTTCAGAACTCTCAGCCCCCTGCAGCCTGAAAACAGAGATGGCCAAGCACGGCTGTGTGTGCCTCCCCAGTGCAGGGCACACCAAGCTCTTCCCTCTCCCAGGACACCACAGCCTGAGGGGTCCTGCCGAGCTTTTGGAGGTCACACAAAACATCATCTCCAGACACGACCTACTGAACTCTGACTCTTCAGGCCAGCCATGCAGATTTCCTAATAATTCTAACGGGATTTCTGTAGTATGTTCGGGAAATAGTTGAGACTTAATTTTTAGTTCTGCTTTGTTTCAGAAACTTGGTAATATCCTCTTGAACAGAAACACAACATAATTAGCTGTGCGTCGTTAATTTAATGTTTAAGAAGACATTGCTCAACTACTGAGTTTATTTTAATGTTCTAATTAGAAGATTCCTAAACATTATTACAGATCAAATTACCATTGCCCTATATGATATTTCTCAGAAAAATTATGCAGAAAAGCTAAATCCATTGAATACACTGTTTGCTGAGAACAAACCACACCAAACTTCTACTACAGACACACAGAGATCCTTTACATGTCAGAAAATAAATTTGCATACAATGAAACACCTCATGCAATTAAAACATGTTCAGAATAATGAAATTTAATTTCTTTTTAATATTGTACAAAACAGAATAGAAGAACATTTTCTAAGACTTATGTTTCCCTGAAGTCAAAACCAGCTTATCCAGATTGAGCCTCTTAACCAGAAAAGGCCACGGAATTCCCTGGGCATGGTTTTCCCAAGGACACCTACGGGTCCAGCCAAGCTGTGGGGCTGCATGTCTCTGCAGTGAAGTGAGAGAGGAATTCTGCTCTCACAAGAGCAGCTGGGCCACAGCAGGAGCAGCCAAGGTATTCTGTGCACACCCCGAGAGCTGCCCTGGCCCTTGGCCCTCTGTCTTCCTCCTGGGGTGTGACCTGATGTTGGAATCAGCTCTCTTCCCTCTCCCAAGGAACAAACCCAGCCCAGCTGATGCCAGTCAAGGCTTTCCACTGAACCATGAAATAATCTTACACCAGTCATTTTCCAAAGTCACTTCACCACTATTGCCATCTAACACACTCAAACATTGAAAGTTCCTGTACATAGAGACATATTTCAATAAAAACAAAAAGATTCTCTTTGCATACTACTTTTCCCTGCAGTTACCTCTTATGCCATTTGGCCCACTACTGAGAACCTGCTGGAAAAGACCACAATAACAACCTGATATGTGCACACACAGAGTCAGCTGTAGAACATGTGGACAGGAGCACAGAAACACCAGGTGATGACACTGAACAACACAAATGACTTCTCATGTGAGAAGCAGAAAAGACCCATCCCTAAATCTGTTCCTCAGCCCCAGTCTAGGATCCAGCTGAGTACAAGTGCACACACTAAACACGTGTAAACACCATGCCATGCATGCAAGAATTCAGTTGTTGACAAACCTCTGCCTTTAAACCTGCTTGGCTTTTTAGTCACAGTACTTAGGAACACCAGCAGAAGATATGAAACGCAATCTCTATGAAATTCAGAGCCACATCCATCCACCAAGGAAAAAAACTAACTTTAGGAGAGTTCAGGAAGAAAAATCTAAATCTGCAGCAGAATGTCAGAGGCATTCCCAAAGGTGTTTTTCCCACTATATTCTAGGTTTGGGGGGAAAAGGTTTAACGTGAGATGTGAGGCTATACTTTATATAATATTTAATTGACACAGGAAAAAATAGTTATGTTTGTGGAAAATCAATAGAGAAAGAAATCTGAAAATAAATAGTGATTTAAGCAGTCAAGAGTGTGAAACAGAATGACAAAACATTCATTACAGTTAAGGCTGACATTCTATAACAAATGACTTTGTAACTCACATCTGACAATACCAGATTTTATAGGAGAGAATTCATTTATAGGGACAATTAGGTAAAGATTTAGTATTTGAACTTAATTTCTCACTTTTTGTCAATTTAAGTTATGGCTCTCTTATTTATTTGTATTTTAAAAATCACAACTCATTTTGAAGAATCCTTTTGGTGAAAGCTAAAATTGTATTGTACTTGTGCTTACTAAAATATTGATTTGTAGCACAGATCAGCAAATGCAAGTGCTGATGTAACTTCTTTCCCAAAGGAGACCAGAGCTTGCAATGGTCTTTACATCGACTGACAATTGGAAAAGTACAATTTTAATACTGAAGCAACTTTTGAACAAACTGCTTTGAACCTATCAGTTTTCCCTCACTGTGAAGAAAATACTTCGTTAGAAATTCTCTTCATCTCTCTCCTCTCCACAAACAACAGAACTTGCTGGCAGTTGTTTTATGCCCTGAAGCACCCCTACTTATTTTCCCAAGTGATATTTGACAGAGGAAGTCAGTTCCCTTTCCTTAAATCTGATGGAATTTTTTCTCATTTGCGTTAATTAAAGTAGACTCACATTTGGGAAGGTAAACAATGCTCTTTGCCTTCTTTATATGAGAATCTTCTCATACCATAAAGAAAACACAACTGGAAACATCCAACATGTGTCCTCAACTCTGCAAGAACTGATGGAATAAGGAAAAAGATCCTACACAGGAAGAGTTAAGAGATAAATGCATATCTTGTAATGTTAAAAACAAAAAATCCCAAACACAGCTTCTTGCTTTGGCTCTTTGGAAGATTATAATTCTGGAAGTCCAGATTTTGAAGACACCATATTCAATTAATAACAGCACAGTGGTTTAACTCTGCTTGTTGTCATCCTGAAGGCCACACTTCCTGTGGATGCTGATCTTTAATAAATGAGGTTAGCATTTAGCACTAAGGGCTATCAACCGGGGAACAGCCAGTGCACCCATTACACTGTCAGCTAAGTCACGCTGCATGGGAAACATTTTCCCACTTTGAAGAGCCCAAATTTCCCTCTTGTGATGTGTTAGTCACTGATGTTTTTACAGCTGTACCTTTAATTACCCTTCCTGTCACTTCAGAGATTCAGGAAACAAAGCTTGCATCAGTAAATATCACGAGAAATCCTTGTCTGACATTTCAACCTGACTTTCAAATTTATGATGCATTTTTTCCAATTCTGTTTATTAATAAGGTTTGAGGTAACTTTGTCATTAATAGGATTTGCTTTGCCACAGCCCAATTCTGTCGAGGCACCTGTGATCATGCAGGACACACCTGGCTGAGGGATGGTTTCAGGAGGCTCCTGCAGGAGAATGATTTGCCTTTGGGAGCTGTGTGTCCTTTGGAGGTGAGGGAAGAGCTGGCAGGACTCCAAGCACATCTGGAGAACTTGCTCAGCTCTCATGACCCCTCTCCACCCCTGACCCAACCCCCAAACCAAAACAGGCCTGAGGAAATGAAATGAAGCAGCTCTGGGTGATTGAAGGGACTGTAACAGGAACACGACAGCAAAGAGGAGTTTTGGGGAGATGCTGTGGCTGGGGAGATCACACCAATCCCACAATGCTGCCCTAGGAAGTTGATTTCAAGACTGGCTTTTATAAGAATCAAGTTTTTTGCTGATCATTACTATTCAAGGTAAACTGGAGGCTGAAGCTGCTCCTCCCAAATGTACTTGTTTACATGGGAAAAAAAAACCAAAGCAGAAGAAAACCACACAGTTATGAACACAGATGGAGAGAGAAAGAAATGTTTTCTACATTCAGATTTTCTGTTGTACTCAAAGGGTCTGAAGAACATCCCTTATGTGCCTTGACAGACTGTTAGACATATTTCTAGTAGAACTATTAGGAAAAAATATTAATCTAAGAAGTTGTTAGGAGTCAATTCTATCACATCTTTGGATTAGATGCTGCAGAAGAAAATGAGATTTCACAACCCAGGAACAGAACTGTAAAGGACCAACTTACATGAAGAGCTTGAGCATATTAGGCTAGATCTTGCCTCTGTACCTCTCAAAACCCAAAAGGAATCAAAAAAATAAGCTGATCTGAAAAATGGTAACACAGCAGTGTGAAGAACCTTTTTGTAGGGTAAAAAGAAGTTAGTAAGTAAGGAGCATGTCAAGCCAGAAGGTGCTGCACGAGCTTCAGACCCCTCTGACTCGGGGTATTGGTAATATGAATGATAATATGAATAATAAGTGAACAGAAAACCATCAGTATGGCAAAAGAGAAATTGCAAAATTGAGCTTGCAGCCTATTATACTTGGAAAATCTATTGAGAGTCAGCCTTTCCTATGATGCAAGAGTTTATGATTTCATTAGCTGTGCTAGAATACAAATAAATTGAGATATTCATCAAAACAATTAAATGGAAGACAAAACTTGTTGAAAACAAAGTCTACTTGGCTTTCCAAATGTGATTTTACAAGCACAAATTGTTACAGCTGGGGTTTTTTTTAATTCCCTGCCAACTTTCCATTATCCATCAGCAGGCCTTCACTGATCACATGTCAATTAATAAACCTGCAGACAAGCTGGACACTGTAAATTAATTTAATGCGTGAAGAAAAGTTTGAGAAACCACAATTCTGCTGGATGTCCCCTGGTTCCCTCACCTGCCTGGCCCCTGTACAAGTGAGGCAGCTCAGGGCTCTGCACTGAGCACCACCAGGGAAAAAGGAGGTTTTTACAGGCCAGCTGGGAGCTGAGCAGAAGCAGGGTGACACAGAGGGGCAGCCCGGGGCACTCGGGGTGATTGATCTGTGTGCCAGGGCCTGCTGAGAGGGAGGCAGGAGCAGCTGCAGGGTGACACAGGGACAGGGCCCGTCCAGCCCTGCCAACCTGCAGGAGCAGCTGCAGGGTGACACAGGGACAGGGCCCGTCCAGCCCTGCCAACCTGCAGGAGCAGCTGCAGGGTGACACAGGGACAGGGCCCTTCCAGCCCTGCCAACCTGCAGGAGCAGCTCCAGGGTGACACAGGGACAGGGCTCTCCCAGCCCTGCAAACCTGCAGGAGCAGCTCCAGGGTGACACAGGGACAGGGCCCTCCCAGCCCTGCAAACCTGCAGGAGCAGCTCCAGGGTGACACAGGGACAGGGCCCGTCCAGCCCTGCCAACCTGCAGGAGCAGCTGCAGGGTGACACAGGGACAGGGCCCTTCCAGCCCTGCAAACCTGCAGGAGCAGCTCCAGGGTGACACAGGGACAGGGCCCTTCCAGCCCTGCCAACCTGCAGGAGCAGCTGCAGGGTGACACAGGGACAGGGCCCGTCCAGCCCTGCAGTGCTCCCTGCAAACACACAGCACTGACTTCTAACCGTGCCCACAGCGCTCAAAACGGAATTTAAAAAATCAAATCGAAGTAAAACCATAGAAGTCAGCTGCCACATACCTATGCATTTAGTTCTTCAACCTCAGACTGAGTTTACAAAAAAAAGGCAAGAAAAGAAAGTTAATTTAACTGAGCTATGGACTGTGGAATGCAGGCTGACTGAACTGGAACCATAAAGAACTACTTAGGGCAGTTGACATTCTTCTCCTGCTGTCCCTTCTCTACTGTCCCATCCCACTGCAAACCTGTAAGGAAATAGGAGGACCCATCCTGGAAGACTCCTCCTAGCAGTACAGCCACTAAAGTCAACCCCAGCTTTGAGTAAGAGCTGGGAAGACAGGGGCTCTTGTGGAGAAATGCCTTCAGAAAGAAAGTGTTTTATTTTAAAACAAGAAGACTTCTTTTTATTTAATCATCTCACTATGTATTTTTGTCATTCTGGGCAAACAGCCAGGAAGGGGAAGAAAAAAATCTCCTGCAATCCATGAAACAAGAGAACACATGAAAATCACAATGTTGTGATTCTGCCATCTTTTCTACCTTCCACAAATTCAATACATTGCACTTGGAGTTTGAAATGGGCTCTATCTCCTGCCAAACTCCTCAAAGAGAAGGAACTTTGCAGACACCAGGAGAGGTGCCCCAGGGTGTGCAGCTGATGCTCTGTGCTGTGCTCAGGGCTGGCCTGGAGGACTCTGCCAGCCAGGGCCCCTCACTGCCCACGTGGCTCCTGGCAGGAAAGCTGCAGGGCTGGCTCTGGGCACCTCCAGCCCTCAGTAACCATTTCACTGCAGGACTGTGCTGGAGCAAAATGGAGCTATGCACTGTCTAACACAGCTCCTGTGTCCTGACCTGTCATCCATCTGGGAAGATGCCCTGTGAGAACCAAATCAGTAATACATTTCTCTCTTTTGGGCAGCATTTTTAAATACCCTTGTGGATACTGAGACAGGTGTCAGCTCAGGGAAACTGCTGCTTCAAAGTTCAAAGGGATCTGAAGCCTCCTGAGGAGCAGACCCTCAAGAGGAACAGCACACTGAACACTTCTGGCAATACATCTCTTATGAAGCATTTCAGCAGCCTGAAAAGCAGAGGAAAAAAGTATAAACTGGAAGGATTTAAGGGCCACCACAAAGCTGTTAGCTCAGAGAGCTGTGAAGGATGAAGGAAAGCACTACATCTGCCAAGTCTGAATTTCATATTCTTGAGGAACACAGAGATGTCAAGAGCCCACACTTTGGTCTCTGTTCAGACACTACATTCCTCTTGAGGAAGTGTCAGGAAACAGTTTAAAACCACAGATGAACAAAATGTAGGTGTGAAATAGGAGAATCTCTCTTGTCTTAATGTGTGACAGAGGAAGTGAGTGGATTTAGGGCTGATAGAGGGCCCTAGATAGAAATACGAAGAGGAGATATTTCCTTTCTCAAAGCATGGAGATGAGGAAGAGAAATAAACAGGAGGAGAACAAATTTCTGCAGAGTCTTGCTTTCAGAGGAGGAAATGTGGGGATGGAGCACAGCTGTGTGCCAAGGCACTGTAGAACAGCTGAGCTGAACCCCAGCTCAGCCTTGGGAAGTACACCAAAATCTGCACAGGCAAAATTATTTGTTCCTTACAGTATCTGTTGGTAGCTTTTAGTAACCACAAAACACAGAATGTGGGAGTTTCACTTTCTAAGAGCAGAACTCAAGCAATAAAACTGAAGATCAAGGAAGTTTTCCCCATTTGTCTGGTCACTAAGTGGCAGCACATGCTTCATTTCATAAATAATTCAAGGTAATAGGAAGTATTAACTTTAAAGTAATTATTAGCAAAAATAGTGCTTTCTATAGGAAGCACAACCAGCAGCATAAACAAACACTTGTACTCTTGGGAATAATTACATTTATATTCATTAAATGCATATTTTTCAAGGACATCAGTGTAGACCAGCATGGGTTAGGGCACAGCATTTCTTGCAACTGAGGTATGCTGCTGCATGGCAAAATGCATTTGGCTCAATCACAGTTTCAGAAAGGAACTAGGCTGAGACATGCTGCAACACAACTCCACATAAATCCAGACATATTAGCAACAGAAATTAGAAGTCAGACTTCTGCACTCATTTACATGATACCACTCTTGTTAGTGCTCCTAAATAAAGCTGATTCCACCAGGAATAGACTTTTTTTGTTTCCCCCCAACTGCTAGGACAGGTTTCCTGGAATACTGCACTTCTCAAACCATCAAATATGCATCAGAACAAATGAGAGCAATCCAAAGGAAGGCTTCATATCCCTGCTAGATGATGTGTGTCATCCACACCCATTAATAAAACAGAACTCTTCAGGAAACTCTGCATAATGTTTCATTCAGAAAGCTGGGCAGGATTTGTCCCAGCTCTCCAGCAGAGCAGGTGAATGATTTGGCACACAAGCACACTGACTCTTTGGTGGATGTGTTCAGGCTTCTGGAATATTGCAAGAATGAGACACTAATGTAAAACACTGCAATATGACTGCTCACTGAAATTCCAGCATGATAATCACTACACAGCTGAAAACTGGGAAACAACCATCACGTGACCTAAATTAAAACCCCCAGGCCACACATCACCTCTTTCACTGAGCTGAGATCTGTAGGAGTGCATACATAGATTTTTAATGCTGTCCATCAATTATTATGTACTGTCTCTTCTGTGGACTCAAAATGACAGGGAGAGGTCACAGGCAGAAAATGCAATCAGTGACTGTAACACAATGTATGTGCATACAGACCTTCAATTCTGACACTAGAAATATTTTGATTTAATGTTCTTAGACTAATGATCATTATTGTAAGAGAAGGAGAATAAATACAGAGAAGCAGCATTGCTTCACCTGAAAAATCAAACAACACTGAAAATGCACCTGTAGGCACATTGTGATATTCAGAGGGCTGGAAAGATTCAAGTTTAACAGAGATGGCAACACACTGTTGGATTCTTTTTGCTAGAATTAAATTTCTTTAATTTCCCAGTGAATGTTTGTTGTAACTGAGGAATAGAGGAACATGAGTTTCCTTTGCTCCACACCTCTTTCCCTTGGCACATTCCTATTCACAACAGAGATCACTCCCCCAGCTTCCTTGGGACCACGTTTGGTGTCATTCCATGGCACAGGGATATACACAACATACACACATTCTTATTTCACTGCCCTGCCCACTTCTGTGGTCTTTGCCTACATGAAGAATAAAGGCAGAGATTTCAGCATTTGCTGTAGCAACGTGATGAAGCAAATTCTGCTCCCATACAAATGGGTTTATAGAGCACAGCTGAAACCTTCTCATTCATAAAACGTATGGATTAGTCAGCATGTAAATGATAGCAATAATTAAAGTTAGTCACGTGTATTTACACATAATGAGTGCCTTTGCCATGAGCTATTATTAGCACTTATAAGTTAATTCATAATGAGGTAGCAGAACTATGTCTGATAATGCCAGCATAGTGCTTGAATTTCAGAACTTCTAGAGCACAAAATCACGTTCTGTTCCTGTTCTGGCAACTGGCTCAATGCATGCCAGATCCTGCAGCCCTTCCTCAGGTCAAACTCCCAGCTCCAACAAATGTTTTCACCCAAGCAAACAAGTCAGAAGCCAAATAAAAGTACTGCTACTTTTTGAAACAAAACCAGTTGTGACTGGGCTTTGGCACCAGTGCTGGGCTGGACTGAGCTGCTGGGTGTGTGCAATTGCCAGCTCACAGCTCCCACTGCTGCTGCAGCTCTGCAGTCACATCCACTCACTGTGCCTGCAAACCTAAACCAGGCTGACAGGCAACTTCAATTCTGGACCTTGGTAAAGAAATCCTAGGCCAAGGGTCAGTGTTTCCTCTGCCTGAATGCTGACAGGGCAGTCATGAAGTGTAATGCCCCAGTGTGAGACAACCAAAGGCCTGCAGTGCATTCCTCTGCCTCACTGGATGCAGCAGCCACAAAAGAAGAGTGGCACACCACTGCAATGGATAATGAAAGGGAAGGCAGCCTTTTCCGCACACCAAATGCATTTGTAAATGCATTTAAAAACACTGATCTACTGCAGCAAAGTTAATATCCTGTTTTATTTCTATTTATATATAAAAGTCCAATTTCTCTGGTTCTCAATGAACAAGGGCAGCAGCTGATTTACATTTGTTTCAAAGCCATTTCACTTTTTCCAGTGGTCTCAAAATAGTCACATTCCAGCCCATGGATAAGAAAATCACTGTTAGTTCTATTCCAAAGAAACAGGATGCCAGGTTTAGACAAGCAGAATTCTCCTCACAGTAATTTTTAGTGAGGGATTGCCTCAAACCAGGTGCAGGACTTTGCACTTGGTCCTGTCAAATGCCATGAGGTTTGTGCAGACTCAGCTCTGCAGCCTCTCCAGGTCCCTGTGGATGGCATCCCTCCCCTCCACCATCACCCACAGCTCGGTGCCACCTGCTCAGGGTGCCCTTGATCCCACTGCTCAGGTCACAAGGAAGATGTGAAACTGCACTGCTCCATTTCTGACCTGAGCAATGGCACCCACGCCTCACTGGCCTCCCCTTGGGCACGGAGATGTTGACCACAACTCTTTCAGCCCCAGCCCAGTGGTCCTTCTATCAAACCCATGGCTGTGCACTTCAGAGACAAGGATGCCATGAGGACAGTGCCAGATGCTCTGCACAGCTCCAGGCAGGTGATGGCCGCTGCTCCTCCCTCATCCACCAACTCTAACCCTGTCACCAAAGGCCACCAGACTTGTCAGGCACGATTTGCCCTCAGTGAAGTGATGCTGGCTATCCCCAATCCCCTCCTCACTTCCCACGTGTCTCAGCACAGTTTGCAGGACTTGCTCCCTGATCCTGCCCAGCACCAAAGGGAGTCTGACCAGCCTGGAGCTTCCCAGGTCTTACCTCAATTTCCATGTCCAGCATTTGGCAAGATGAGCAGACAATGCTCCAGAGATACACCACACCCCCAGATCAAAATTTCCCAGGGCAAGCATTCAGCAAAGCCTGCTTCTAACAGAGGAGATGAAATACAATCACAGGTGAGACACACTGCACTGGCAGAGACTTTGCAGGTCGGCCACTCAAAATGCAAATTAATTAGCAGGGTCCACCCTGTTCAAGAGCCCTCAGAGCCAAAAAATTAGATCAGTCTGGACGCATCTAAAGACTAAAACCAACTGCATCCAACTGGGGCAGAAAAGCCAACGCACTGGAACAGATGAAAAACTCGGAAAGGAACAGCCCCTGCTACACCTGGGATCTGCAGTGCAAAGCACACAGGAGACCCAGCAGCTGTGATTAACTCCTTGTCAGGGGAGGGCAGCAATGCAGCAGCATAACAAAGGAAGGTTCTCATTTCATCTTGGCACAGTTTGATTAGATGCAGATTTGATTTCTTTGCATAAATCTTTAATAAACATGTGCCTGTTTGGGTTACCATAGATAAGTATCTTGACCTGTATTCTACCAAAAATCCCCTTTATTTAATAACTAACTGATTATTGCACAAGTCCTTCTGTGATGTGCAGGCATTATTATTTTACAAATGGATCCCACCAGCTCCTTCCCAGTTGTATCATCTTCAGATTCAATAAGCTTCCTGCATAAACAAGAAATTTAATGGCCTTTGTCCTTATTAGCTAATAGAAAATTAATTTTTTAGTGTTAATTTTTGAGCTAGGGCCAGTTGCCAAATATTTCGGGCAGCTGCTACATCTATAGACAATACACACAAGTCAGAGAGGAAAGATCTATTGGGTTATTTCCTTTGACTACAAACTGATGAAGAACAGCAATCAATAATCACATGCTTGTCACGTCCTCTGCCAGATATACTCAAATGTGTTGGCTGGTTTTAAACAACTGCAGCCACAAAGCCTCCACCACCTCATTTAGTGCTGCACACTACTCTAAAACACACAAGCTGCAAAAGTTGAATAGTCAGTAGCAACGTAACAGCTTTACAGAAGCAAAGAAGGAGCCAAAGCTGCCATGCAGGGCGAGCACCTCCAGTCAGAAGCAGCTGCAAGCAGTGACCCCCACAGTCCCCCCCAGAGCACGAGGGCTCCGAGCACTGAGCACGGGTCCCTTGGCAAAGTATCCCCTGCTGAACGACTCCAGGGTTTAGTGGTGTCTGTGATGTGATGTTTGCACTGCTCAGTGCCAGCTGCAGCCCGTGCTGGGGGTGTGTGTGTGTGTGTCATAGAGCTGGGTGTGTGTCTGTCTGTGTCCCAGCAGAGCTGTGTGTCTGTCTGTGTGTGTGTCTGTCTGTGTGTTTATGTCTGCCTGTCTGCCTGTGTGCCTGTCTGTGTGTGTGTCCCCGCAGGGCGCTCCTGGTGACAGCATCACCCGCCATGGGAGAGGCACAGAGCTGCCGTCCCTGCAGCCTTTGAGGAAGGCTGTCCTGGGATAACACAGGTTGGTGTCCCACGGCCAGAGCTGCCCTCCCTGCAGCCTTTGAGGAAGGCTCTCCTGGGATAACACAGGTTGGTGTCCCACGGCCAGAGCTGCCCTCCCTGCAGCCTTTGAGGAAGGCTCTCCTGGGATAACACAGGTTAGTGTCCCACGGCCACAGCTGCCCTTTGGCTGTCTCAGAGCCCTGCCTTCACCCGTGCCCGGGGCTGAAACGCTGAAGTGACCCAGCTGAGGAGCCCTAGTGACAGCTGCAGTATTTCCCAGTCCCTGGACAGGACACAGGCACACGTGCAGCCCAGAGTGGCCTCTGATTGTTGGCTCCATTTATCTCCTTTACTGGCCCTTGAGGCCCCTTTCAGCATTGCTGCTTTCCAAAGGAGCTCCTATTAAATATTTTATATGTGGTTACTCTCCCCCACACTGAATTTCATTCAATTTGCTGCATATCCTTCTGCATCTCTGAAATGTTTGGTATCGACTCGTGTGTCAGGAGTGATGTTTTAATGTCTGCAGTTTAAATATCAGATAAGAACCACATTTCTGACACATTTCATGACAATTTCCCCTAAATATTTTTATGTCCCTAACACTGTCATGCTATCAATCCCCACATTTCAGATATTAAAAGCCCAACTAGCTAAACTTTAATACTGTAATAAGCACCTACATGTTTTTATAATTTAAAAATTGAAAATACTATTTGAGTATATTTAGTAATTAATGTTTCAAAACATAGGCAATAAAGGCAGCAAGTATCCCCTTTAATTATCTTTTTCACTTCCCTGTTTCAACCACTACTTCCTCTATGCTACAAAATACTATGTGGGAAATAAAGGTTTCAGTAAATTAAAAATACAAAAACCAATTAGCTTTGACATAATAAAAGCTTTCTTCTGCAGAAACTAAAAATTTGTGCAAAGTTTGACCCGATACCACCTGAAAACCAGATAAGAATAAGAAAGAAATTCTTCCCAGTTAATAACAAAATTCTTTGTTGAAGATTTATGCCTGTTACAGGCTTAGAATGAACCTGTGGAAGATAAAATTTTTTATATATATATATATATAAAAATATATATAATTTGGGCTCTTCAGAGGACTGCCTCATCTTTTAACTGTATCTGTATAATGTGAAGTAACATAAGTCTTGATTTTGATGAGAATCTATTAGCTTTCTTCTAATGCAGACAATAAAAATCACTGCCTGGAAGCCTTGTTTGGGAGATCAGAACACTGCCAGCTGAGGAGGTCACAAAGTTAACGAAGTCTTTGCTGATGTGCTGTCTCTGGGACTGTGTTATTGTCATCAGGCTCGGTTTTTGCCTTTTCCCCATATTTCATGAACTGATAAAACTTCCCTGCACACGCTGAGCACCGGTGAGCACTTCCAGTGACACCAGACAACTGCCAGAAGAGGCAGTCTGGGGAAGGAGCACAGAGTGTTTCCAAATGCCTGGAATTCCACCCAGCAGGATGGCAGGAGCTGTGCCTTTTGCAGCTTTCACTGCAGTTGTGTTCCACCTCTGAAACCACAGCTCGCTGAAAGCAGCTTTCCACTTCCTGCATCTTTGTTTTTAGGGTGCCTGGAGATTTCAGAGTCACCATGTCTCACAGAACTGAGGTGACCCAGAAGCATGTCTCTAACTAATTCCCTGCATGCCCTCATGTTAGCAGAGCAAGCTACAAAGGGAGAAGTTGAGAAACAATTCCAGGATGAGGAGTTCAGAAATGCCCCTGAATTTGGTGGGTATTTATAATCAACCAGGCTAAACGAGCAGCTTAGATTTCCTGTTCTGCTAGTCTTAAGGAAATAAAATAGTCAGTAAGATAAAAGGATTTATTCAAGAACTCAGTTGCTTTAGACTCTACTTATTAGTGCTTTTGATTTAACATTAATAAGCACTGTTGGAGTTGCAAAGCAATTGCAAATAAATGTGTTTATTTTATTCTATGTACAGCTGTAGTATTGTTTTTGCCATTATTAGCCACCAAACAGTGTATAAGATAGCTAGAAGAAAGTTCAAAAAATTTCACTAGAGCTGGCTGGGAAGTACAGAAAATGCTTTCTATTTGATTTGGTATTAAAAAGAAATTGGATATCACAAGTCTAAAATGGGGATGCCAGAAAGATATTTTGAGAGGCATGGCAGAAGACTGCCTTTAGAGAAAAGATGTCAACAAGAATGAGTGACTGAAATAACGTGGAGTGCTTCAGACATGGACAAGAGGTACTAGGGATCAGAAATGAATTATTATGCTCTAAAATGATCCAATAAAAATCGAACTGTAGTGCAGTAATCAGAAAATGTATTGGAAAAGAGATAGGTTATAAAAAGAAAAAGGAGCTTTCAAGTACTGTAGGCTATTAGCTACTACTGAGAAATCTGGATTCAGGAGATTACGTTTCTAAAAAAATATGCACGCACCCAAACACAGCTGAACTTGCTGTTCAATAGGTAGTGAACTATAAAAAATAAAAAGATAGATTGCAGACAGAATTACAGGCTAAAATAAAAATAATCAATGCAACCATCAATAGGAATTTTGAAATGAAAACTGTACTGGCTGAACACACAACCACGCAGGCTTCAGGAAGAATGACTCAATTATGGTTTTCCCCACAGGCCAAGACATAAAGGATGGTTGCAGACACACCGAGCACAGCACAGGGAAGCGTTTGGGCAGTGCCCCTCCTGCAGAGGAGGAACTGCAGTTCTCAAGGTGAGTCATTAGAGAGGCCCTGGAAGAACTCCATTTGGGCTCTGATGGCTTTGGCAGAGCAGCCCTGGCCCCCTGCCCTGTGCCCACCTTCACAAAGGCTCAGCAGCACATGCTGCCCACAAACCCACACAAAATGGGAGAGGAAGCCTTCCTGTATCAATGGAGCAGCCCTGGAACACGTTCTCAGCTGGGAGGGAGAAGGGCTGAGGATTCTGGAAACAGGCACAAAACGTGGAGTCTCATTTCTAGTCACATACGCTTCCTTATAAATAAATATCACTGTCCTCTTCCTTATGAAAGGAAATTATGTCGTATTCTGGGAAACTTTCTGGCCTCAACAAAAATTTACAAGTACATAAAAGTAAATTTGGAGATTTTCCCTTCACCAGGAGCTTTACTCTACAGCAGAAGTTCCACCCCCCACCTGTGATCAGCAGCAGAGGCTAAACCTTTCCATGGCAATCAAGAGGGGTTTCTTCCACAAGTTGTTTTGTCATGAAGAAAACAACTGAGAAGTCTCAAGTGCTGAGCTGTAAATCTTGCACTGCTCATCAGGTCCCACTGACAGTGCACAGCTCACCAGCAGCTCTCTTCCTCAACAATTCAAGGAGATTCAATCCAAGCAAATTACATCAGATACTTTCTGATTGTGTAACTGGAGGTATGTTTATACCAAATTATGCAGAAAAACATAAATTCCAAGCATGCATTATGACCCTGCCACTTCTGCCACAGTAAAATACTTGCTCTAAAAGATCTTAGCAGGATTGGGCAGTTACAAAGTTTGCTGGCTCAAAAGCACTGTTTGGGGACAAGTTAATCAAACAGGATGTTCTCAAACCCAAAGTGCCACTTGACACTGATGTTGAACAAAGCAATGAGAAGGGCAGACAAGCCTGAACAACACTTACTGTGACTTTGGTATGTATAAAAGGGATGTGTCCATTCATAACAGACAGTTACTCAAAAATAATTGTAGGCAGAGAGGGAAAAAGCTTAACAGCTACATTGGAAGATGAGAGCAAAACCCTTCCAATTAAACGGGAGGGAGGAGTGCTATGAGCCATAATTAACACAAAACACACTCCAGAAACAGCCTTCACCTCTGTCCCTTTGCTGCCTGCTTTTGAGATCTGTTAACAAAGTTTCCAGCCACAGAGCTGAACAACCCCAACCTGCTGTCCCAAGCCACCCTCACCTGCAGCTCTTTTGGGGATGTGGCTCCGTGGAACCCAGGGCCACCCCAGCTCCCCCTCTGCAGCCCCCAAGGCAAAGGAACTCGGTTTCTTCCCAGCACGGGGTTTGTGGTGCCCCAAGGGCACCCCTGGAGGTGTCCCTGGCCAGGGCTGGGAGCAGCCTGGGGCAGGGGAGGGTGTCCCTGCCACGGCAGGGGTGGCACTGGGGGACGCTCACGGTCGCCCCCAGCCCAAAGCATTCTGTCATGTGGCAGCTGTGAAGCATTTGGGCGTGGGGATGGGAAAAGCTCCAGCTCTTTTTGGATTTAAAACCATTCTGGCTGACAGGGTAAGGACCCAAATGATGTAACCTGATCTCATTTATCCAGCAGCCTTAACTGTAACCTTCCATCATCAGCGTTCACAAGTTTTCCCTTAGACTTATTTTGCACTAATGATATTCAACTTTCAGCTTTAAGCAGAACATCCAAAACTTTGAGGAAAACCAGGTTCCAACTGGTAGGAACAACTATATGTAAAGACATAGAAGGAAAACTGTGTGTATTTCAAAATAATTATGAAACTAAACGAAATAATTTCAAAAGAACTATGAAACTAAATAATTGCAAAGGACATACATATAAAATGTGACTATAGGTTGTTTCTGTAGATCAGATTGCTGACCTTCTAAACCATTTTAAAATTCAACCAAAAGAGATGAGAAATAAAAAATACCGTAAACTTAAAAACCCAACATAAATAAAACATCAGGACAGGCATGCTGACTGTTTGGAATGGAACTGTTCCCAGCAACACACTTGTCGAGAGATGTCCTCCTGCAGAACTCACAGTAAATGCTTAACAAGAGAAAAAGTATTTGGTTCAGTGTTTGCCTGGTCTCATCAAGATTGTGAAATGACAAGTCAGAGAATCCTCACCCTTCTCCACGGCAGCACCCTGACAGAAAGCAGACACTTTTCTGTCTATCCCCTCTCAGTTTTCCCCCCTGTGGCAGCCTAAATAACTAAGATAAACTCAGATAAACTGAGTTTCCAAGAATTGCAGAATCACTCCAACATATTTTGGACGGTGAAATATTTCTGGAGATAATTTTCCTTTGTGCTCATATCTAAAATACAGAGAAAACAAAAAGGATTTAAATGAAAGGAGTGCTAATTTGTACTGCTGCTGGCTCCTTAAGGCACAGCCACCATCCTTGCTGTATCACACAGGGAAGGAAAGCCAAGAGATTTTTTCCTGAGCTCTAATGCCAATTTACTGATTTCTGGAATAAAAAATAGACCTGACTCTTCTCAAGCTTTTCTTCTGCCCCTCCTCTGCTGCCATGAAAGAAAAAAAAATCTGCAGGGATAAAAATATGACACAACCTTGTGCAAATGCACTGCTACTTTTTACTATGCTGTGGCCAAAGGTCATTTGGATTCTGGAATATAGAAAGTATTTCTGCTACATCCTAAACACCATTTCATTATCTTTAATGTAAGATACTAAATATTGATATTTGTCTTTAATTAGTGTTCACTGTGCTTAAAAGGGAACCACAAAGAAGGGAATGTTTTAATGCTGTGTCCTGATTTTAATAGACCACATGAAAATTGTAAAGATTAAAATAGCAGCGTGCAGATGTAATGCCCCTGTGAGTCAGAAAATGTAATAAAGATGGTAATTTTAAAAGGCACAATTTCCCCACAATACTGACAAAAAAGTCATTAGCTGAATTTCCATACATAAACAATTTCATCAATGGCTGAAACACTGGGACACAAGCTCCAGGCTTGCAGGCTATTGCAGCTGAGGTGATGCTGCAGCACTTACAGAAGCATCCCACACTTACCCAAAGCAATTCAGGTAACTCACATGCTGCCTTCAAGACAGGAACATTTCCACAGGAGCCACTGGAAGGTCAAGACAAGCATCTTGCACTGCTGACACTGCAGCAGAGCAGGCAGCAGGCAGGGAAATGCCAGCGCTCCCCAGAAGGTGCTGCTGTGTCACTGCAGGGGCTCACACGCCTCCCTTCACACCCAGGAGCCCCAGAAACCTCTGCAGAACCAACCAAACACCACCTCAACACGAAAAGATCCAGAAAACTCCACAACAAAAGCAACAGAGGTCTTTCATTAAGGGAAGGTAAGCGGCCCCTTTCTGTCAAATATCTGCAAGTATCATTAATCAGATTTCTGACAAGCTGTAGTTAACTACAGAAGTTGAAGGCATTTCACCATGGGGGCTTCTGCATTTTATTGATGAGGTTGCCTTAATCTATTAGGTGCCTTAAATGATCTGATAGGCAGGGGTGTACAAACAGAATGCAATCCAAACCACAACAAAAAGGCAAAATAAAGCATTCCAGGAACAAAGAGAAAAGTAGTAAATGACACAGAGGGAATGGGATTAAGACCAATATTTACCTTTATATTTTCAAGGCTACTTACACATACTTAACCTAATGGGTCTACTTGCAAATTAGTAATTCAATTTCTTAATTGCACCAGTGTAAATAGAGAGTGACAGGACAGGAGCTAATGGATATACTTCAGCCATCCTTATTAGAAACACAATCCTGCACAGAGAGGCAGCCACGTGGCCACTTCTCAGAGCATGTATTGTTATTGTAATGTAGCTCTTGGTAATCATTTCCTGGAGAAATGAGAAAGCCAGAGATCAGCTTAATGCCTGACTTGTTTACAAAATAACAGTAAATAACAGCAACATCACTTGCAAGGCTGTCACTTTCTTACATTAAACACAGGACTTCTATGAAGAGCCAAATTCAAGCCTAATTTAAAGAGGTGTGAATTCACAGTAGGTCTATTGACACACACCATAAATCAAATCAGAGCCTTGTCCTCAGCTAAATCCTGCCCATGTCTGCATAACTACAGCATTCAGAAAGCTGTGCTTCTCACACAGCACCAGCCATGCTGCTATTTCCTTCACTAATTATCTTTATTCCTTTACCAGACACTGCTAACATACTGACTGTGAAGTGCAAAGAACTAAGGTGACTTGTCCAAAACTCACCCATCTGCCCAGCAATCAAAATGAAAAATCACCAGAGATTTAAGGACAGTCAAAAGCTCTGTTAAATGGATCACTGCTCCCAGGCTATAAAACAAATACTTAGATGAATTACACAAGAATAATCTTACATGTTTCCAGCTCATTAACCTCAGCTTTGATCTGTAACCTACTAAATTCTCTACTACATCTACTTATTAATATATGGCTAATATTATTATCCCATCTTTGCAGCCTGCTGTTTAAAATGTTTTTATTATTGGGAGTATTGTTTCAAATAGAATCTGATCCCATGATTCGGATTCAATTCCTTCAGCCACCATGTAAAACCCAAAGTGTTAGGAAAACACAGACATGCCCAAACAAAACCTCCCTATGCAACAAGCACTTCCCAGAGGATGGAAGGCATGGAAGGAGAAGCTGGAAGACAGGCAGCCATTGCACAGTGGAAATGGGGTGGCATCTCCAAATCAACTGAGTCCAGCAAGACAAGAAAGTGTGATAGTGCAGAATGCTTAATCCTCAAAGGAATACTTAATTAGAAACAAGCCATGCACGAAAATCTCTTTTTCAACCTGAAATGTAATGTTCTTGAGCCTATATTGGACATTATCATTGGTACTGGCAGACATCCAGGTGAAATTATCTAATTATGAGCTTCACATTTGATAAATTCAAACATGTAAATATAGAAATGCTAGTTATAACTGAAACCTCTTTCAGTTATATCAACCTTATGACTACAGAGGCACTAAAATATGTTGTTGTCAACAATGAAGTGTCAATATTTAATGACATCTAAACCTGCCATAACATGCAGCTATTAAACACAGAAATTAAAATATCAGCTAAGCCTGTTGATCTTGAGCATGATAAATTTGTTTACTTACTATACTTTGTAAGGAAACAGAGTAGCTTTTAATCAATTTAAATGCAGAGATAAAAAATACTAATTTCCCACATTACTTAATTAAATGCACATTTTTCCTTCCTGTGACACACTAAATCATCAGAAAAGCAAATGAGTAAAAAAATCCTGAATGAGAATGAATATTTAGACAACACACAGACAAAACACCAAACCCTTGCGTCCCACTCTCCACATGCAGAGAAAAACAGAACTGAGATTCAGCAAAGCCCTGTTTGTCTGTCCTGCTGATAAAGACACATCTTCAGGAGTCCCAGAGGTAAACAGAGAACTGGGCACTCCAGGTTGTGTTTCTCAGGCCACCTGGCTGAAGAGCCTTAGAGCTACGCCCAGAAGCCACAGGAACTGCATGCAAAATGTGCTATAAATGTACATGCATAGATTTATTTTAGATCCTAATTCATAGGCCACCAAATTCAAGTGATCAATGTCTTACGACATAAAAAAATGAAGAATGGGGGAAAGTTATTTGTCTCTAGAGAAAGGATGTTTTAACAAAATCACTGTTTCATTTTTTTGTCTTATTTTCTGTCTGAACTATAAATACAACGCACAGAGCAAGCAATCCCTTCACCTTACACACGGTACAGGGATCCAGGAAGGAAGGGGGGAAAAAGAAAACAGATCAGAGAAATAAAGAGAAAAGGAGAACTAGAGAAGCAGCAGAAGGAAGCCGTGACTCCATCAGTGGTGCCGTGGGGCACTCAGGGCGTTTGTGGTTACCGTGGTCCCCGTCAGACTTCCTGTCGTGGTCGGTGTCGGTGAGGGAGAGCGCGGAGTTGGCGCGGCTGGACAGGCAGGAGCTGTGAGGGGAGCCCAGGCCGCGCAGCCACAGCCCCAGCGCGCGCTCCGGGGACGCCGCGCCCTCCGTGTCCGTGTCCGAGGCCCGCGGGCGGCCCGGGCCCAGCGCCGCCGGCGCCCGGCAGAAATCCATCTCTGCGGAGACAAAAGTGCAGGGAAACACACGGTCAGAGGCAACAGAGCTCGCCTTGCCTTCTGGAGAAGTTCTTTCGAGAATTAACGCTGTTCACGCGGTTCCGAGACATCTTTTGGTCAGCGACTCGCTCTGCCGTCCAATCTACCCCAAGTGTAACACAACCAGAAGGATAGATAGTAAAATGTGTAGGGCTGCACTGCAATTGTGCCTTTTGTCTGCTAGAAGTATGGATTATATCAAACATACACACACCCACACCCTTCAGTTCACAACTGAAGCCAGCACGTGCTCACAGGCACTTTCTCACCTTCTGCCAGGAAGGCAACAGCTCTAAATTAATCTCAGGATGTTTTTATCCTAGGGAAAGTGTAGCAACTCTGCCAACAGGGAACTTACAAAACAACATTTGAAATATTTGACAAGAAGAAGACAAACACAAAGGGTACTTTACCACTGGCTTGCTCTTTGAGAGTGCTGCCCTTGCATATTCACACCAGTGGGTTTGGGTTCTCCAGTGCTGGGACAGGAACTCCCAGAAGAGCAGAGCAGTGACTCCTAGGACTGGACAAGGGCCCTCTCAGGACACCAAGCCATCTGAGGTTTGAGAGTTGTACAGTGCTACCGGTTATTACTGAACACAGCAGCTGTTGGGCAGCAGAAATCCAAGGACAAACAGAAGGTGGACAGGACCCATAATGTGAATATGCAGAGGAAACATTCTCGAAGAACTACAGGTAAGTAACACACGTCAGCAAATTGCAACTTCCCTCCGAGGCAGCCTCTGCATATTCTCACTTGTGAGAATCCAATTACAAATGCAACTCGCAGGGACTATGACAGGGAGTTCTAATTAAATAAGGATTACAGAGCTGCACTCCCTAATTGAACATCAGACCTGGGATGCCATCTTGAGAGACTAAATACAATATCAAATATGCATACAGTATTTCAGTTTCTAGAAAAGAAACATTAGAGACAAGAGTCATTGATCAAGACTAAGGACAAATACCCTTTTCTACTGTCATCCTAACTAAAGCTTTAATCTGCCAAACTAATCCACTTACCAGCTAGTGAGAGGAATGATTCTGATTTTAAGCACTCTCTCTTGAAGTAACAAAAAGCCCGTGTATTTTCTTGAAGGTATCAACCACAACCTACAAATCAAATGCTAAGATAAGAATTGAACCACCTGAGGAAATGGTAAGTCAGCTGTATCTATATATATCTTTATTTTGCCATCCAAAATTCCTGAAGGTGCTGTTTTGGCTTTGAGCTCAGGGAACAGCAGCCTTGTGAGTGGGGGGCAAGGGCAGCAAGCAAAGCCTGGCCACGGCCTCACCCTCCTGCAGGAGGCACGGAGGGCCACCCTGCCTGGCTGGTGCTGCTGCACTGGGTGCCCACCCCAGCAGCACCAGCCCCTGCTCCTGCTCCCTCGGGAGATCTGGAGCATCCCGAGTGCTGCATCCCCACTCTGATCCCTTGTCCACAGGAGCAGGATGTGCTCTCAGCCCTGTCCCCGTGAAGATGAGATGTGCCTCCATGAGCCCTGTCCTCCAGGTCCCTCAATGCACTGAGCCTGACTCCAAGGTCTGATGGAGAGAAAACAGCCAGAATGTTTGGCAGTGGTTGTGTAGGGAATATTTGGCATCTGAACCTTGTCTACCTTACCACAGCTGTGATTTCAAGAAACATCATCTGATCCTTCTTCCCCTTCAAAAGAGACCTTTGCTTATTTTCACCATCTGAGGAACTCCCCCATAATTAAAAATCTTCCCATAACCTCAAGAACCACCTCAGCTGTTGCCAGGTCCTCAGGGGACAAGGATCATTTTTTTCCATGGCTGTCCCTCCAGGCAGATATCTGCCATTACCAGCCTGGGGCCCACATCCTCCCTGTCTGCATTTGCATATGCCAAGGGGAAAACTCATCCCACTAAATCCCACAAAATGCTAATTAGATTACACATTTTTAAGAAGGACAGAATTTACCCTTCAGTCTGCATGTTAATTCCCTTTTTTTTTTTTTTGGTGGAGCAAAAGAGAATTTTTATACTACAACTCATGTTCAACTCAAGTTTAACACAATCTACTGCCTTAATAGTCAATTTCTTAAGTATACAAGCCTTTGCAGGATTTTAACTCCCACGGGATGCATCTTCTGAAAAGCTTTTACAATGGCAGAAGTGGCTGCTTTTAGTCTGCAGATCTAACCTTTTTACCTAAACACTACATATTTCCACAAGGAGATAAAGTTCAAGTAGATTTATGATAGGTTCAGTATTACCACAAAGACATAGTCACAAGAGAAATGAGAGAACATTAATACAAAATACAAGCTTTTGCATGAACAGAGGAAAAAAAAAGTGGCAGTTGTGAAGATGATGAAAGGATTTTCAACTCTGGGCCCTGATGGAGCCTGTTGTAACACAATTGTTACAAAAACAAGTACTTTATCTCACACTGATACTAACCGGGAGTATAAATAAATATTTATTTCAATAAATAAATATTTTAAATACAGGAAAACTATCTAAACAAAGAAGATAGAAAAAACACAGAACTAGAGTATAAATAGTGATGGGCATGAAGAACCTTCCTTTCCAGTCTTCCTTATGGAAAATTATTATTTTGTATTAATAACAGAATGATAAATAATATTCATTTAAATTACTTAATTGACCTATGTGTTCAACTAGAGAAAGAGCTTACAGAAAAAGATAATTTATTTATAAATTGGAATAGTTTGATATCTTGCAATTAGGTGCCTTTTATGAACCTCATCATATAATTAAGCAATTGCAAGTTATTGATTTTAGAAGTCTTTAAACATCACCGATTCACAAATTAATTTTGTTCTGGATTCCTGGTAGGAGGTGGTTCTTGCTCTGAGGATGCTCCCTGCTCAAATGCACACAAAATCAATTCTCTGGATGAAGAAATACAAATTGCTCTTTCTGCAAATATAAAATTATAAAAGACACTATGTAGCTCAAAGGCAAGGAGAAAACACCAGTCTTGGAATCTGAAACCCCTGGTAGTTATTTTGGCCTCGTGTCCTCTTTCAGACTGGGGGGTTCCTGAGAACACTGGAAATATCAGAGTCTGGGCAGGAGAACAAGGCAGAAGTGCAGAAAGGCAGATAAAACACATGGACCTGAGAAGTGTCCTGTTTGTGCTTCTGTCCGAGGGAGTGCACTGGGAATGCAAGGGAAAACCTCCCCAACGTGCACTTTTCTTTGGGCTGGGGGTTTAGTGCTACACCACCACTTGGGGTACCCTTCTGCACACTGAACTTACTCCAGTGCCTCAATCTGCAGGTGCATGGTATGTGCTCCAAAACAAGCAGAGAGGCAGAGCAGCTGCTCGTGGTGTAAGAGACTCCCTGGCAGGGAGCAGAAATGGAAATCAAACGGGCAAAGTGAAGGTCGCCTTCCTTTTTGGAAGCAATACATATGCATTCTCCTAAATGAGAAATTTTGAGGGCTATTGAGCACTCTGCTAAATTTCATGTGTTCAGCAGCCCTTAAAATTTCTCATTTTTCACCCGAGGACTGTGGTTTACTGGCTGGACTTGAGAATTAAACGTGCAGAGATCTTAAGCTGCTTCATAAAGGCATTCGTGAAACACAACCTGCTACGTACATTTTTGAGTGCTTTTGTGTATTTGCTTTTCATTTAGTCAAAGATCTTACTTGTTGCCATGTTCAGACCATACCACTTCTTCCCTAGGACAGTATAATTCAAAGACATTAAGCTCCAGTAGCCATCCGTGCAAAAATCATTGAGGAAGAAGCCAAAACTCAATTAGTTTTCAAAGACTCATCACACTGACTATTAATTTGGTTCAGAAATCTCATGTTTATCACCAATTCCACAGCCTGGAACTGTTTCTCAGCTGCATATATTTTATTAAATAAAATTTTATTTATTGTAAGTATATGGGATTGGATATATTGGATATAGTGGATGCAGCAGGTCTCATTTTAATTTAGGAAGCAACGCTCTCTGTACAATGTTGGTTAGAAATTTAATCCTTGAAGTTCAAATACATCTGAATTATTGCTGGCTATGGCCTTTCCTACTCCCAAGTGTGGCTTTATGAGGTAAAATCCTTCCATTCACAGGATTCTGTTAAAGAGAAATTTCTACTGCAGGTACTCATAAATATCTCTCCTTTAATGAATTTTAGAGTTATAAAACCATAGCAAATGCTAGGAATTAGCATTTAACCTAAATTTCAGATAAAGGAACCAACTTACTCTCAAATAATGACCACACTAACTCTACCCTATTAAAGACAAGAGGGTAAAAAACATAATTGTCACAGATGAGAAAGAACCTCAATATCATTTATGGGGATAAATTTAATTCTTCTCGTATTACAGTTGAAATAGAGTTTAGAAAAGCTTGTCCTACAATAGATTCACTTATAATTTCATTCTCCATATGCAAAAATCTATTAAAAGAAATTAAGAATTTTCAAGAAAAAATATATTTTCCGTTTCCACAAACTCTATCATAAGAGAAAAGCATTCCAATTTTCTTTCAAATATTTTAAAGGTTCCTTGTCTCTACAATAATTTTTCTATTACAAGTTTTGGCATTTGCATTTGTGTTCGAGGGAAGCAATAGATAATGAATCCCTTCTTCTTGTGATTAAATTCTCAAAATTGAACCTAGCCATAACTAAGACTTTCATAAAAGGAACCAGAGCTATGAATCCAACTGTCTGGAGCAGATGAATTAACTTTTCTCTTCGCAGGAGTCTGAGATGAACACCCAGCCCTGCAGGAGATGCCCCAGCCAGGGCACTCCCAGCAGCCAGAGCTGATGTTGTGATTCTCTGTCTTCAGCTCCGTGTGGCACTTCAGAGAAGAAAGGCTGGCAAAAGCCCTGGAGTGCAGAGTGCCAACATTGCTCAGAGGGAAATGACCCTCCGACTGCTGCTCTGCCCCTACAAACAAAGGGAATTCACCTCTGCCCTGCTTTGCTGGCAGTCATTTCTCAAGGCAGATAAATTTCAACCAAACCTCAGATGTCTGTGACATCCAAGCATGACAGCTATCACTTCCCAAAAAAATGAGGCAAAGATATGAAAATAATGTCTATCAGCAGTTTTGATTCTGGTCAAATTCTCCTTTAGACACGTGGCCCTCAGTTGAGCTATTCCAGCCTGAGGTTTAACCACGCCGTGTTTTAATCCTTCACAAAGACACAGCCACAGAATTGGGACCTGGGAAATGACAAGTCACTGACTGATCCTGAAATGTGATTTCCTGCTGTTGACAATTCGCAGGCAGGCACCTGCTTTTCTGATGCAAATCACAGGTGGTGACGACTTTCCACAGCCCAAACCAAATCCCCTCCATCATCAAACACGTGGAGACAAATGCATTGCTAATGCATAGAAGGACGGCTGGGGCTGACTGCCTAACACGAGAGAGCCCGAATTGTTACCAACCTTGTTAGATAAATCCTGAAAAAGGAAATCAGGAAATGAAATCATCTGTATCTTAACAGACTGAAAGCCACAGGAAGAACTACCTACGGTATTGCACTGCCCAGAAAATCTGCTTCTCAAGTTTTCCAGCATCTGCCTTTCAGACCTTTTGTTTGTGGAACAGAAGCTGCACACCGGGGACTTTGTTCACAGCTAGCACACCTGGGGTTCTCCAGCTCCCTGCAATCCTTGTTCTGCAAAGGTGCTCAATAACGATGCTCAGGAAGAGTCCAAGAGAAGAGCCTGCCCTGCAGCTGAGACTAACCCAAAGGAAATAAATCTAACCCAAATGGCACCAAGATGCCAACCTCCAGTGCCCCTGGAAACTCTGCCGTGCCCTGAAGGAACGCTTGCCACAGGCTGATGAGCAGAGCTCACACTCTGTATTGCCAGAAATACTTTGTGCCTTGTTATTAAAATACTCACACAGTTGGAGGTGAACTAATTGAGGCAGTGGAGACAGTAACACAGAAGGCACTTAAAATGTAATTAAGCCATGATCAGAAAAGGGACACATAAGGGAGAAAGCACTGAAAACAGAGACTCCAGAGAAAACACCAGATTCAAACAAAAATGAGAGCAATTGTGTATTAAACCGTGTTCAACCACATTAATATGCACTGCTAAAAGAATCTGTGCAGAATTCAAACAGTAAGGCCACAGATAATCAGGACAAGCCACAATAAACACATTTGCTTTGGAGAACCTTGATGTATTTTCATGCATGCCAAGGGGACAGGTGGTTTGAGAGGAAGAGGGCCCCACCCTCACCTGAGCAATCCTCAGTCACGCTGGAGGTCAGAACAGGAATGCTACAGGAGCATTCAGTGTCTCAATTCTTTTGGTTTTATTCTGTGAAAACACAGTTCAGCTCTACTGTTGGCTGTTCTGGAAGGACTGCAGCAGCAACTGTTTCCTCTGCTGAAAACCCCAGCTCACACTTGCAGTCACCATACTAAGGAGGGGAAAAAATCCCAAACTAAGAGACTTGAAGCATGTAACTATAAACTTCACAATTTTAACACATATAGCATATTCTCTTTGCAATAAACACTGCATTTTAGAGATCCCTAGTACAGTCTACAGAATTAAGTGTCTATTTTCCCTTCAGTTTGACTATTTTACAGGAAAAAAAAACATGTCAGAAAACCTCCCAGGCTAATATCCAGTTATGTAAGGATTTTTTTCAGATCAAGAAAAAAGGAACCTTTGTAAAAAGGTTTCTTCTGGCAGACAGCTCTATGTGCCAACCAGACTTTAAAACCCTTTGCCATTGTTCTTTTCCTATGAAATTTGTTTCATGCAAATATGCTGAGGGCAGGGTCTTCAGAAAGACCAGTTCCCCACAGAATGTACAAGTCAGATGTGGATTTTGCCTTTTTCCACATTTTCTCCATTTAGTATTGTCTCATTTCCCTACCAGCTGCTTCACCATTTCCTGAGCTGCACCATCTCGTGCTGTGTCCAATCTTAGACACAGCAGTGACAGAGCAAATGGGAAATAAACAGCACAGCTGATCAGGACAGCTGGCCAAGGATGCAAGCAGCACACCCAGAGGTGGTTATACTGAAAATCCCCAAAACCTGGGCTTGTAGGAGCTTCAGCCACAGATCTGTAAGAACACAGCCAGGTCCTCGCTGACTGGACTGCAGTGAGAGCTGGGAGAAAGGAGCCTGAGTCTGCTCCAGAGAGAACAGCAACTGCAGGAGCAGACACTGCTCAGGGCAGGGAGGAGGAGGGAAGGATGGCCTTCAGCTCAGGGGGTCTGAACATGAGGAGGATTCAGAGCCCAGCAGCACAAACAGTGACCTGCCACGTAGCAAAAGAGAAAGTGAGCATAGGACAAAGAACTGCTTTTGCCAAGCTAATAAAAACTTATTTATTTGAACTGTCTTGCCAACAACATGGACATTCAGAAGAGTGTGTACACCCCTCAGCTGTCCCCTTCCCACATCGCCCTGCTTTGGTTCAGTTCAAAATGAGGAATCAGGGGCAGATGCTGGGACAGACAACTCAAGGGAGTGAGAGGCAGCCTGTCCGATGCTCTGCTACTGAATAACCCAGGAGACCCTGGCCAGAAAATGTCCCAGGCCAGTATCCTCCTGTTTAATACAGCTGTCTTCTTGCTTTGACTAGCTTGCTGCAATTATAATGGACAGACTTGTTGAACGTGCTTTGAGGCTAATTTAAAAAAATAATGATACAAACATTGTAGAATTGTGCTGAATGTCGTCAAAGACATCAAGTTTGTGAACGCCTCATTTGCAAACAATCTGCTGCTGAGCTCTGAGCAGTGCAGACACTCACTGATCTCTTACCACTGTAATTGTAGCTATTTAGCACTTTTGTTCATTCTAATAATAACAACGGTAGTAATAATACTTAGCGAATAGAAAGAAAACAGTATTTATGTATATTTTTATCCTTTAGTAGGACTTACTAGCATTAAAATATATTTTACACATATAATTCTTCCAAAAAGATCCCAAAATTAAACTGAAATAAAGGTTCTTGCTACCAACATGATTCCACTCAACTGACAGTTGAGATAAAGCCATTGCTACACCCAGTTTAAGGACAGATTTCTTTTAGTAACTACAATCTTGGAGAAAAACTTAAAAATCCTGAAATATGATGTGTGAGCACTCAGTTGATCCCACGGGGTAACTCAACTGGAGCATCAGGCTCCAGCAAACAAGGGCCTGGTTTGTGGCCACTGTGCTGTTAGCTCAGGTGAGGGGTGAGGGGGAGCACGTGCAAAGATCAGTGGGAGGTGCCTCTCTTCATTTCCTAGTTATTGTCTTTATTTTTATATTTCTCTTTATTTATTTATTTTTAAATTGTACTAGTTTACGGATGCATTAAGCATTGGATAAAGGAAGCGTTTTGTGACCCCCCTGCTGGTCCCTTGGCCCAGTGTGACAGCAGGGACGATGGAGCATTGCCGAGAGGGGGCAATCCCCAGCTCCGTGCTGCCCACGCAGTGCCAGCACTGCTGCCTGGCCTGAGAACCCGGGGCTGTGCCAGCAGAGCTCCCGGGGACGGCAACAGTAATTATAGTCATTACCTGTGAGATGAATACTCAGCTCAGGGCCCGATCCAAGGCTGACCAATATGTCACTGGGGAGCTGGGATCATGTCAGCAGTGGCCCGAGCTGACACGGCTCCCTGTGCAGCGAGGGCTGCAGCCGTGTGACACACCGGGGGCTGCAGGAACTGCAGGCAGCCTGCAGCAGGCAGAGCTGCCCCGTCACAGTGGGGAAATACAGCCTGAAAATTGCCCAGATAGCTTTTTATTCCTGACTGCGTGCCCACCCTACACCAAGAAACACATCACTGCTTTGATTCCTGCCGGCAGCAACGAGCACTGAGGTGCCCAAGGCCAGCCCTTCCTTTTCTCCACAGCTCCAAAATCTCTGTCAGAGAACATCTTCCTCCTTTGGAGTACTGAAATTTTTCAGAGGCAACCATCTCTAAAGGCCCAGTCAGTCTCTGCCAGCTTTGTGAGCAGCACAAGCCTCCAGCCACTGAACACCAGCCACGTGCCCCAAAAGCACAGCAGCCACCACAGAGGGACTGAACTGGGACACTTCATTTTTAGTGTTTTCCTTCTTTTCTCAATAGATGCTATCAGACTGGGGAAAACAAACCAATCAACCAGCCAACCCAAACCCCCCAGAACACCAAAGAAAACGTGTGCCAAAGTCCTCCAATGCTACCAATGAAGCAGTGAAAGTGTGGGGACGAGCCAAGAGATATTTAAAAACAATGAAATCCTCAATATTCTGATCCAGCAGCTCGGGCATAAACATGCAGAAATGATTCAGTAAGTAAGGCTTTTGCTTTTAATTGTCTGAAAGCAGATTAGTTTCCTCAGCATACAATAAAAGTAAACTATTAGCATCCATCCCTGAACACCAACACTGTACAGATCAATAGCCAACAATTCAGCAATTAACTGCAAACTTTTAAGTAATTGCTGCTACAGTATCAGCTTAAACTCACACCTATAGGCATAATTCTCACTGTTACCAGGAAGAATCATATCCCTAGAATCAACAGCTCAATTAATCCTTTGGGAATCTGTATGCAAACCAAACCAACCAAATAAATCCTACAAATATTTCCTCTCCAAAGCCACTAATTACACACTTCTGACAAAACACTACTCCAGGTTACGTATTGACACACACACAACACATAATTTGTAAAGTACTCCTTTGTTGTTAAAAGAAATATTATTTTGTGATTACAGTAGTATGATTAGTGAAGGCAAAGGACTGTTTTCATATGGACTTAGTATTAAAAACAGGCACACGGTTTTTCATATTTTTATCCATAAACAGACATACAAAATTAATTTGCTGCTGTATCTTCACAGCAAAATTCTACAGAAAAGAAAGTCCTAATCCAAAGACCACAGCAAAACACAAAACTGTGTGCCAGTTTCTCCTAGGACTAAAACCACAAACCTATAAAAATTAATGAGTTAATTTATCAAGGAATTGAATAATTAGGACATTAATTTTTAAAATCAATAAAAAACCCAAAGTATCTGCGAAAATTCCTCCAGCAAAGTTGAAATGTTGGGGAAGCAATGCAAAGCACCCTCAGTGGATCAGACCACCACCCTGGCATCAGGCATTCCTGATGAAGATGTTCCAGTTCCTGTGCTCAGTTTCAGCTTTACCTGCACAAATCGTGTGGAGCTGAAGTTGTGCCTGTGCTAAGAGGGCAGGGAAGGGCACACTGTGTCCTTCTCACACAGGGACAGAGTTCTGTCCTTAAAGCACACTCTGCTCAACCACATCATGCAAACACATACTCCACTCAATCTATTACTCCGTTGTTTAGTTTACCTTTTTCACTAGAACTCACTAACTAGTACTGAATATAGAACTGGCTCGGAAAATTCAGATACACAGGAGGAGAAATGAAATATCTTTAAAGCAACCAAGACTTTCTTTCTGTGGTTGCAGTCCCAATGGGAGGAGGAATGCTGTTTATGCAGGTGGAAACTGTGTTTTCATCACTATTCTTACACTAGGTAACAGGCACGATGGTCATCCAAGATGTGCTCACATAAATGAAGATTTATCCAGACACAACAGGCAGTTATTTTCCTTTTTTCCTTTCTCAATTGAAATGCAAGGATTTTTTCATACTGTGCCCTTCTCTTCATGAATTCTGTATTACCTTCCAGAGAGAGTAAAAGACAAATGAATTTCATAATCCGTCCCCAAGTACAAAATGAGAAAAGAAGCATCAGCAAGAGGAAATTACTCATACATTTTACAAGTAGCAGAGGTGAATATCTCTGGGGGCAACTATTAGTCAACATTTCTAATACTTATCTACTGAAACTATTAGTAACTGGCTCCAATTACAAAGAACAGCCCCAAATTTGTTCCAAGTAAACTGGCATGTGCACACACACTTGTGATTTCTGCCTTTCCCTTAATCTTCTGCATCTCCAAACATACAGAAAAACCTCACAAAACATTTCCTGGCTATTGTTCTGGACTAGCCAGTGTAAGGTGCAAGACTGCTCCTTACAGTAACACAGGTAGAACTTTGTTTTTTCCAACACTTATCATTTACATCTGATTAGTCACCGTGCTAATATTATAATTAATTGGAATGTGCTGGCTTCCTAATCATCTCTTGGTGACTTTCACAGCACCTGTTTCTATCTTGCTCTGTGACTTTCTGAGGTGCTCAGCCTGTTTTTCCTGGGGTTACAGCTGCAAGTGAGCACATCAGTGATCCTCAGAATTCCCGTGTTCTGTTGTGGGACCGCTGCTTGGGGGGGGTGGAAGGAATTGTTCTGCTGGTGTTAAACTTTACCTTATTCCTCCCATGCTGTTTTAGCCATCTGAGCTGAAGATTCTCATCCATCTGCAAAGCCTTCCTAAAGAGTCACAGGCAGCAGGAAACTGATTTTAAACAGCTTCCAATAAAACCGAAACTTTGCAAAGGGAACCTTGGATTTGAAATCACAGGCACGGTTTATTTCACATGAAGACCTCAGTTAGAAGAATTTGAGCCTCTTTCTCACAAGGAACAGGAATTCAAGCTCTGTGTTGGTGAGGGTGCCCCCACCCTCCCGTTTGTGCAGACGTGCAGCAATGCCATCGCTCACCGAGCCACTGCTTGACAGCTCTTGATTCCGAGATGTACAGAACCCTCTGACAGATACACAAATGAGAAACCCGGGGAAGAAATGTTATTTTGTTTCAGCATCTGCTCTACAAACCAAGATAAGCATAGCAGATTTCTAGTTGCAGAAAAGGCCAGCTCTCCTTTGTTTGGAGGAGAGTGACAGGAAGGACACAGCACGAGGATGTCACTGAGCAGCCCGTGGGGTCTGTCCTGCCCTGACACCCCTCACTCTGCCTTCACGCTCCTTCCTGCCTTGGTCTAACTCCTGGCATCTTCTGGGACACCCTTTAATGCTGCAGCACGAGGCTCTATGAATAGAACAAGAACATTTAACAGCTACAATTCCAGCTTTTGACCAACAGAGTTCCAAAACACGAACTCGGGAGTGGAAGCCTCTCCCGCAGATAGTCCGTCAGGATTTGGCACAGGTTACTGCCAAGGCTGCCACTTCCAGAATCATGGAATGGTTTGGGCTGGAAGGCACCTTGGAGGTCCCAGAGCTCCAACCCCCTGCCAGGGGCTGGGATGGCACTGACAATGCCATGTGGCTTCGGGCCCCATGAACCTGGCCTTGGACACTCCCGTGGGCGGCTCCTCCACAAACACTCGGCTCCTGTTCCGCTGCCTGTGCCACTCTGCCCTTCTGACTTGGACTTCATCCTTTCTGGCATCTGACACCATGGAGAACTGGGCATTCAGAGAATGGAAATTCAGATCGTTTGGATCTGTGCACTGACACATGGATCGTTAAGCCTGTGTAACATTTGGAGAATGCTTTTTTTTATTCTCCAGATGAGATCTGTTAGCAGGGGATTGGAAATGCACTGTGATCCTTTGCTAGTTTATTTCCTCTCTCTGGAAGTTTTTTTTCCTCACTTTCCCCCCTCTCTCGGATATTCACTTTTAAATCAGAAGAATTACTAATGAGAATGAAACTATTTTTGATCATATGAGGCATTTCTTTCACGGAGATGATGGCAGCTGAGACAGGATTGGAAGCAGCGTTACAGGAACGGTGACAGCAGGTTACAAGCTTTTGTAACATGTTTGTGATCTAGGAAGGGAGCACCCACTTCAGCCTCCTGGGGAAATGAGTTCCTGCACATTCGGTTCGCTCATGTGTTTTGATTTGATGAAGGGAAGGGAAAGTATTCCCCCCAGGAGATTTCAAATGCAGGCACAAACACAGTTTTCTCACCCCAGTTCTTCCAGGGAGAGGAATTTCCAATTACTTGGCAAAGCAAGAGGGAATATCTGGAGGGGGTCTGAACCGAGGTGCTGCTTCTCCTCTGCTCAGAGCTGGCAGCTGCTCCCCAGGGAGCAGAGGGCTGCAGCCCCGGGCACTGCTGGTGGCACTGCTCCTCTCTGGGCAGTGACACCAGGGCGATGAGGGCACAGCCAGCCCAGCTCAGCCCTCCAGGAATCCCAACTGTGCAGGGCACACAGGGGCACACAGGGCCCTGCAGCTCCCGGAGCCTTGATTTGCCTCGGATGGGATCGGTTCTGGCCAGCGTGGAGCTGAGGCACGCTCGGAGCAGACGGTGGAACCGACAGCAGCAGGAGATGGAGCTCCTTAGCTGGCCTGCCTCCCTTCTGCCATCCACAGCCCAGCAACCTGAAGGGCCTGTAAACCACCCTGCACAGAGCTGAGCCCCTCCCAGGGACAGTCCAGGGCAGAAACTGTGTGCCCTTCACAGACATCACTTCATTATGCTTCAAGTCTCTGCTCTAAAGCACACAGCTACTTAACACGCTTAAGTTCTCAAATGATTTTCTAAAATTGGCAAAAAAACCCCCCTCAACATTAAAAGTCTAAGTATTTGGCATTTGTAAAGAAAAAAAAAAAGAATATCCTAGTAATACAAAATATTTTTATACTAACCTTGTCCAGTAATAACATGTTAGCAGAAGTCTTCTATTTTTTTAAAAAAATTTCTTCCTTAAATCAGAATTTCAAGGAAAGTGCTTGCAAAAATAATTGGTTTCATTTGTTAGCAGCCTGTTTGTAACCTCCTCTTACACTACCCAGGAATGCTTCATTCCACTGTCCTATCATCACCTTCCACAGCAGCTAAGGCACAGCTCGGAACAAATGATGCAGCTTAAAGGTTAAAAAAAATCCCTTCCTTCATTAACCAGTGAATCTGATCATACAGAAAACACAGGGAACAAGAGAAGGCAGTAACTACACCCAGCTGAAGAGTTCCAAACTACCACACTTCTCCAAGGCTGCACAGCAGTTCTCTTGAGAGCATTTCTTTTTGACATTCTTTTTCCTGTCCTTCTCAAAACTAATGATCTCCCTTTCAGCATCAAATATAGAAATGCATTTCACCATGTGCTGTTCCCATGTCAATAAACAGCCAGGGTAACACACTCTGCTTTGACAGTCTTCATCACACGAGTACCAAGGGGCTCTGAACACCCACCTGGCAGGTGGAGGGACAGTAACTGCAGCACCTGCTCCACTGGGTCCCCCTGGAGCTCTGAACACCTCTGGGTTCCCACTGGAGCTCTGAACATCACCCTCTTCATAACAACAGACTTGGGGTGCCCCCAGTTAAATCTGCCCCTTCACTAACTGCTCCTTGTGGAGGTTTATGAGCACAGAGTCCTAAACTCACCCAGGTAAGTGCTCTAAATCTCTATGAAAACAATGAAAAATCACTCTACTGGCAGTGGTTTCCTCTGGGAGAGCTCCCAAGACCAGAGACTCGTGGTGTGTTAGTTTGTTATTCCAGCCTTACACAGAACAGATGAAGGGGGAATCCAATGAAGGCCTTTTTTACCTTTACACATCATTTAAAAATGAGGTAATTGTCACTGAAGGCACATGCTACATATGGCCCAAATTCAACTCTCTGTGGCCCTGGTACAGCCACAAAGCAGATCTGCTGTCCTGAGTGGATTTACATAATTCTGGAATCTGAGTAGAACACGGTATTATGTAAAAAGCTTTTGCCACTTCACAGATGACAAAACACCACCATGACATTTCCCTGACAGGACAATTTCCTACCAGTGCTTGTCTGCATGCCTTTTACTGATGTCTAGGAGGATCAGTAAAACTGGTCTGACTGGTCATATGATGCTAAGGGTTACATGTGTTTAAATCTTCCTTCCCAGTAAGCTGAAAATTGCTGAACTGTAATGCACAGCAAGAGAGACCTTGCAAGGAGCTTTCCCTTCCAGGGAACACAAGTGCTTTCCAGCCCTGGAACATTTCTGCTGCCCCTGTACCCTCACTATTGCTGGGACGTGTCAGAGGGCACAGAGGGGAATGGGATGGCAGCAGCAGAAAGCTGAAGAAGAGAGGATGAGACACAAGTGGCCTCAGGCTGCAGAGCTTTCTCACACTGTGAGAAACCAGCACTCTCCTGGAGGAGTTCATCTGATGAAGACTTTGCCCATTGAGCTGCATCTGTTTGCCTATTGCTCCTGAAGATAATTTTATATGCACCTTTTAGAAAACATGAATGATGTCACCCATCTGGAGCTTTTGTCCTCAGAAAGGGTTTCCTGACTTCTCAATGGGCTAAAAGCAGAATAGGCCAACTCTCTGTGAGGCACTCTGTCATTTCCTGCAATACTAGCAGTGCTGACTTTCTCACATGGATTATCAGAAATTATTTGCTGATGGATTCTCCTGTGAGGAATCACTCCATTTTGCCTTGCCCATAATGCAGCTCAATCCACTTGCCAGGAAATGAACGTTTGTCTAACCAGAAATTTACTGCCATATGCTCATGTTGTTAACAATCAATAAACTTTATCATGCCAATGACTCGATCCCAGATGATTATCCTCTAAACTAGTGTTTCCTTACAAATCTATAATTAACCAGAAAGCTTTTCTGCACTGCCAGTATTTGTGGAGTACAGCTCCTTCCACATTTGCTTTGTGGAAACAGAGAAAGCTGTAGAGAAAACAGCTCTAATTATGCAAACGTGTCACAAATAAGCTCGAGAGGCAATCTATGTGTGGTGCATCTAGAAGAACTTCTTCCTCACAGCCAGGCCCATCCATGACTTTCCTACAAGAGCAACATTTCTGACAACTTCTGCCAATTCTGCTCCATCTCTTTCCAGGATAAAACAGGATGTTTACCAATTCTTCCAAGAATTAGTTTACTCTATTTGCCAGTATCTCCAAAGCACATGATACTGGCTCTGCCAGGAATTTACTTTGTCAGATGATCTTACCAGGATGAGATACTGCAGGTTTCCATCTCCTCAGACAAGCAGGGCTCTGAACCTTGCAGTGACTCAGGGAAAGCATTTTTAGATCTACACAGGATGTGTTTAGCACTGACTCTTCAGGAGTCAATGATGCTTTGTCAGGAGATTTTTGTATCTGCTCACATTGGGTTGTTAGGCCAGTAAAATTTAGTTGGGCTTGAAACTGTGGTGTTATTTGGTAAACCTCAAACTGACAGGTAACTGCAAGTTCTGATGCAAGTATGCAAGTACCACCAGCCACAGAATTAGCTGGCACTGGACTCTATACAAAGGGCACCAGTACCAAACCAATTCACAGTTTTATGGGTTCATCCAGGTTCACAGTTCAAACCTGAACCTTCTTCCTGGTGTTGACTGAGTAACTACCTGGAACCCCCAGGAACTCCCAGGTCCCACACTGTGAAACCTGGGATCTTTTGGAAATAGACTGATTGCACCAGAACTGCAATCACATCTGCCATTTTACACTCAGCTTTACAAACTTCTCTGCTCTTGGAATTTTGAGCACCACCAGGTTGGTATTTCAGATCTGCCAGCCCAAGTATTTCAGTTCAATTTGTGGCAGAGAAAAAGCAATGATTGAAATGACAAGGAAGAGGCCAGGCTGAATCCCTGAGAAGACAAATGGATTTACCTGGCAGTGCAATTATGGTGTCAGTTATTCCCAACTGAATCCATGACATGAGACAAGGGAAAGCCAGGACTTCCAGTACAGGTTCAACTCCGTCTTTACAAATCAGTGCACATGAATAGGATTTAAAAAAGTTTTGAGGTGAATAACAGAGTATTAAATAGTTCTATACTGACCTATGCAATTCAGGGAAGAAGGTGCCTAGAGAAAAGGAAATATTTAAGAGCTGCCCTGCATATTGGCAAAGTACTCTTAGAAGCTTAAGTAAATTTTCTACAAAGATGGATATCAAGCCTCATCCTGCAGTTTGAAGCAGTAAAAGACTGTCTTTTGTCCAAAAAGAAAAATGCCAATGTTTGAAAAATAGAGGATCTGAAAATTCATACAGTATCTCCTAAAAATTAATTTGGATGGAAAAAATCTTGGGGCACATAATTTCACTAAAATACAACATGAGTGTAAAATACTTCCTGGTCTGCACATGCACGTAACAGATTCCTTACAGGTCACTCCTGAATAACTCAGCTAAGTTCATGCCTGACAACTTCTTACAGAAATGCACACCAATTTGGCCATTTCTCCAGAATGATTCACGTGATTGCTTTCAGAGGCCGTGTTCTGGAAGAATAAAGCCCCCAAGGCATAGAGGCTGGTTCCCCACGCCTGCAGCAGTGCCTGCCACCCTGTCAGGGGTGCCCAGGGCAGGGATGTGCTGCTGGCAGCACTGCCAGGGCAGCACTGCAGGGCCAGCTCCCCTCCAGGCCAGGGCCACGCTGAGCTTGGCTCCCACAGGGACAGCCAAGGAGGGAGCTGAGACCTCCACAACATTGACACAGCACAGCTACAACAACCCAGCCACAGCTCAGCTCGTGAAACTCTCACAGCAGGTTCAAAATAAAGCCACAAACAACAAGCAAATCAGTTTGCTAAACAATCCCCTGTAGGAATCTATGTTCATGGCTTTTTCTTCCCAAAACCAGCAGTTCTGTAACTCTTTGGAGGGAATATATGAGACTGAGGCAGCCAAGTATTATTACTGCCATGAATTACAGGTACTTCCAGACAACACCAGTATTACAGGTGCAACTTGAAGCAGAATATCTGCAGTAAAAAACAAAACCCCTGCAATAGCTATGTAGCACAGCTGCTCCAAATTTCACATTAATTTACACATCACAGAAGAGACAAATTTTCCATCTGCAAAAAGCCTATTTTTCATTTCCTTGTAGAAAAATAAAATTATTTTTATCTTCAGAGAATTGAAGAAGGCTTTTCTGAGTAAGCAGGGAGGGCTTTGAGGGCAGGGTGTGTGTGTGATGTGGTTGTTTGAGGATTTGGGGTCAGTTTGGTTTTCAATAAGTACCACAAGGTTTAGCTGAGAGGTACTGGGCACACTTGAATGGAATTGAACTCTTCCTTGGTTAAACCCAAGGACTTGGAACCCTGCTGCTGCAGCCTTTAAGGGGACAGGACTCTGATGGCTTCTGCAGATCCCTCCCAACATTCTCCCCTGGCACCCCCTGCCTGGGCTGGGCACAGAGCTGGGAGCAGCAGAAAAGCTCCTTCTGTGCTCATGGTGCCCCAAAGCAGCCCCTGGCTTTACAGAGCCTGGCAGGAAATGCTGCAGGGAATTCTGCTGCCCCCTTCCACTTCTTTAGGCTCAGTCTTTAGCTTCTGCCTCTAATCAAACAGGAACTCTTCCTAACCTTAGTTCAGCTATCATCACTGCTCAAATATTTGTCCTAATCATGCAAAAGGCTAAAACAGAAACACAACTCTTGGGCTTTTTTCTTCCAATGCACTAATTAACTTCAGCTTTGAAATGACTCGATTATTTACATGATTAGCAATGTTAGGAGAGTTGCTGTATTTGAATTACCTCACAGGCTTTGTAAGCACATGCAGAGATGGCCTGCAGCCTCAACACTGACTTCACAGCAAAATGCACCCAACGTGTGCAAAGGCAGTAAATCATTCATCACTCAACATTACTAAGAAGAGTAGCTCCTACTAAAGGAAATAATTGTCTGTAGCCAGCACGTGATGATTTCCAGAATAGCAGTCAGCCCATCCTGCTAAAAAAGCACTTTTTCTTCAATTAAAAAATTCCTAAATTTCTGATCTTACAGGATGATTAAAAGTAGGTAAAAAGTGGGTTGATACTAAAAGCCTTTGAGAACAAAATGCTTGCTCAACTCCTGATATTGTTTCACAGAGCACAATCAGGAAGTAATTACCATAATTAGTAGAAAAAATAAATTATTTACCTTGTGTGGACTGGTCAATGGCTTTTCTCTTTCTGCTGTGACTGTTGTAGTTAAGCCTTAGCTCCTGGCTGTATTCATTCAGAGTTTCTCTTGAGTCATAAGGCTGCCTTTGCTTTCCCCCATCTTCGCTCTCATCTGAGGAGCTGGTGTAGGTGAGATCCACTTCATGTTTCACTTTGGACAGTGGCTGGTAGGGTTTGCAGTCCATCTGCTCCATCTCTGCTCACACAGGCTCAGAGTCATGGAAACAAGCAGCTGGAAAGCCTTAAGGAAACAGTCCTGGAAAACAACAACAACAATCATTCATTTCAGATGTACTATATACTTTTAGGTCCAAAAGGCCCCATTTTATTTTTTATTTCTATTTACTTTATTTACATAAACCAGTTAAATGCCATGAAGAGGCACCTGTGCTGTGGGCTGCCTGCCCTGGGCCCAGCTGGTGAGAAGATGCTTCTGTACCAGTCACTGCTAAGTCCCACTTGGTTCTCCAAAGCTGTTTGCCTCAGTAACTGACTGCTCCTTGCCAAGACTGCCCACGAGTGCCCGAGCTCAGAGCTGACCCTGTGACTGCTGGGGGCCACAGAAAAGGCCAAGGGGCTGTGACTCACAAACACAGAGTTGGCTTCAAAGATGAACTGAGGACTCTGCAGAAATGGTCACTGACAGGAAAAGCCTTCCAATAGATCCTGTCTGACAGAATAGATGGAGACAAAGCTACAGAAGCCACAGGAAAACAAGGAGAAATTAAGGGCCTCTATTAAGAAGATGCAGTAGAGAAGAAATAAATTTTCCAGGAAGGCAACAAGTGCAAGCAGCCCCAGACACAGGCAGGGCATCCTGCTTTCCACAGGGCAAAACCATGAAGCTGACAAATTTGGCTCATTACTGGACAACCAAAAAATCCCCCACAAAACCAACACACAGAAGTTCTCCCTAAAAGATGCTGAGCATCTATTTTATGGGAGGTTTCAGGTGACTTTTTTTTAAACAAGTAATAAAAAATTGTTAGGATGCACAGAGACCCATAAAACTTAAGTTGCAGTAAATAACTACTTAAGGAAAATTTATTTGTATTCTTTTAAAACAAGGTTTAACAACAAAAGTCTTCAGTTTGTGAGGACTGTTTGTAGCAGGAATATATTTAATGATGTTAACCAAGGCAGAAGAGATGAAATCATTTAATGTAAGCAATTAATATTAATTACATATTCTGTGGATTCCCTTTCACTGTGGTACTTCCAGACGTGCTCCCTTCTTACATAAAGGATGTGCATTTTGCCAATTCTAAACTAATGAAATTTGCCCTTCACAGCTACAATTTTATTGTGCCTTGTTACTTAAGGACAAAGATGATGAAAAAACACGAGCAGCTTCTGCCCAGCACAAGAGTGCAGTGCCCTGCTCAGGGCTGCTGCTGCTGCACTGCTGCTGCACTGCTGCTGGTGCCACAGCTGCAGCAGCAGAGCTGGCACAGAGTGTGACAGCCCAGCTCAGCTGTCCCCACGGCACCTGGGGTCCCCACAAGTCACAGCAGCCCCAGTTTGGGTCCCCACCAGCCACCCCAGCCCCCCGGGGGTCTGCACAGCCAGAAGGAGCCCCAGGAGCTCTCCAGCCGTGCTGGGGAAGGACGCGCACGGGCGGGGGGCGCGCACGGGCAGGGGGCGCGCACGGGCGGGGGGCGCACGGCTGGCGGGCACACGGGCGGGGGGCGCGCACAGCCACCTCAGCTGCCCAGCCCACCTGAAGGAACAGAACCTGCCCTGCCCTGCCTGCCCTTCCCTCAGGCCAGGCCAAACCCTGCAGGGCTGGAGGCTCACAGGGACTGAAGGTCCAGCACCAGAGCACGGAATGTCACTGCAAACCTGGGCTTCCTTTCACACACGGACCAAGCTTGTGCTTCCTTTATTTTTGCTTAGTTTTAATTTGCTGATTTTTTATTAGTGTCTCATAAACCCACAACCACCTGGGCCTGACACGAGAGCAGGTGATAAGGAATTTTCAAGAACTGGAAAAAGACTTGATAAAACTTTTCATCAGAAAATGCTTTTATGCATCAGAAACACATGACTTAGATCAAATCTTCAAGCTTTTCTACAGTAAGAGCTTCAGCTAAATTCAACAAATGATGGTATGGTACAATAACCTGAATTTAAACACTGACAATCAAATACTCAAATATTATTTCATATTTTGTTTGGAAAAATGCAACACAGTAAGCAACTCAAAATGCTGAAATAGGGCAGGAGTATGAAGAATAGTGCCTGGATGTTTACACAGGTTTCTTCACATAACTGGCCCTCAAGTAACTAAACAGAACAGCCAGCAATCAATAGCACGTTGACCCTGTCAGCAAAATGATAAAGTCTCATAAAAGCTTACAGTTCCTATAAGTGACCTTTCTGGAAGAGTCTTAGTGCTCTCCTCCTCACAAGTAGCACTTTTCTGCCCTTTCCATCATTGTTATTATTGAGAAGTGCCACAAAATACGTAATAAAATTACAACAGAAAAATATTATGTGTTTATTATAGTCATAGACAAATATGTGAAAAATATATTTAGGCACTGAATAGTAGGTAATTCAAACCATCTTTTAAAATAGATATCATTGCATCTTACAGTCAATTCTGCAGCAAATGAACAACTAATAACTTAAATTCACAATGAAATACTTTTGCAAAAAGTTCTACTGGAGAGGAAAACACCACCCTTGAAGTAATGGAACTAACCCAGACATAAGTAGGGTTTTTATGTACGATTTGTGCAACCTTCTAAGTGCACCCTGTACATGTCATTAGAAACTATTTTCACCTTTCACTTCCACCAAGATCTCTGCCCTCGGGCCCTCCCTCCCTGCTGTGCTCAGAGCCCTCCTGGAGCTCAGCAGGGCCAGAGCAGCTGGTGAGGGGAGAGCAGGGCCAGGCTGTGAGCAGTGCCCATCACAGTTCAGTTACCCTGCACAGGGCAGGGCCAGGCTGTGAGCAGTGCCCACCACAGGGACTGCAGAACAAACCTCCCTGCTGCCCTGACACTGCACAGGGCTCTGCAGTGTCACTGCACAGGGCAGAGCCAGGCTGTGAGCAGTGCCCATCACAGGGACTGCAGAACAAACCTCCCTGCTGCCCTGACACTGCACAGGGCTCTGCAGTGTCACTGCACAGGGCTCTGCAGTGTCACTGCACAGGGCAGGGCCAGGCTGTGAGCAGTGCCCATCACAGGGACTGCAGAACAAACCTCCCTGCTGCCCTGACACTGCACAGGGCTCTGCAGTGTCACTGCACAGGGCAGGGCCAGGCTGTGAGCAGTGCCCATCACAGTCACCCTGCACAGGGCTCTGCAGTCACCCTGCACAGGGCTCTGCAGTGCCCATCACAGTCACCCTGCACAGGGCTCTGCAGTGCCCACAGCCCTGCCCCAGAGATCACCTTACTGGATCGGGGCTTCCTGGAAAGCCTTACCAGGCTGCTCGATGGGGTGCCCGTTTAATGAACGCATTTCCACAGTGGTCACCCACCACCAGCCCCATCACCTCTGCAGTGGCACACCCAGCTGCCTTCCAGCAAGCCCAGAATTCTGTAGAGAGGTCAGGTTATGGTTGCTAATGAGGATCATGTAGCTGAGCAAGGTCCTCCAGAGGCGTACAAGATCAAAAACATGAAAAAGTGTAACCTTTGTTGGCCTCAGCTAATCACGATGTTTAATACTCAGATATTCCAGACCATTTAGAATTAAAATGTAATTGCAGTTATAATGCTAGAACAGAACCAGGGAACTGTGCTCCTTCTCTCCCATTTTTCTTTTCTTTCAACACACACCCTTATCTGAAAGCAGCTGTTTGCTCATTGCCTTTTCAGCCCAGCCGTTTCTGAAAACAAACTGCTAAGCAGCAACATCAGCTCTGGACTGCTGAAGGCAAAAAGAACAGCACCTCTATTCTGCAGGTCTTTCTGAAATACAAAACTGCAAAATATGAAAGGCAAAACATAGCAAACACTCTCAATTTAAACCTTTGAGAAATGCAACACCAAGGGAAAAAAAAAAGTAAAAGCATTCTGACCTTGGATGTAGTTTAAAAAAATTTTACCCTCAAATATTTGCCCAGAGATTATAAACAAAGGAAGTTCCTTTAAATTCAGTCCCACACAGCACAGCAAGGATGACACCAGCTAAAGCAGTTGAGCAGCATTAGAGCAGGTAAAAATTACCTTTCTGTGTGATACATGGAATTAGGTACTATGAATAAATACAGAAAATCTGCCTAAGCCTGGAGGATGGAAGCAGATAACACTTTTCAATGGAAGGAAAAACCCAACACTAAAATCAAGAAGGAAAGCAATCCCTAGAAGATGGACTGAAGAAACAGAATTGAAAAAAAACCCAAAACAACCTATCACAATTCAGATGAACATTTTCTGTGGTTCATCAAGTATTAACACATCCAAAGATGCTCGAAGTGCCATAAGGGTGGATGGCTCTGTGGGTACAACATGTCCAGTGCTGAGCAGGGAAGGAGTGGGACTGTAAATGTTGAGACATTGCATTATTCCTGCAGGTGGCTACACAGCACCCTTCAGCAGAACAGATGCACAGATCAAAGATGACAACCTTTGAGTATGTTTTTCCATGGATCTTCCTAAAGCAGGTCTGTAGATGCAAAGCAGAGTTTTCAGGGCCATGGCCTGGGTTTAACACACTCCCTGGAGAATGTGCTCCTTTAACTTTTGGATGGATTACACTGGCTCATCCATTGATGTCATTGTGACAGATGCAAGCAGAATAAGGTTCATTTTCACGTTTAATGATCTTCCTCTAAAATTAGTCAAAGTCTAATTTAAATCTAGTAATTCCAAGTGTTGTCCATCACATCTCAAGTTTCAGAGAGAAAACACTGCAGAATAAAACTGCAAAGAAAGTCAGGTTGTCGCAGTATTTTATGGCATATGGCAAGACTGAAAGTGATCTTAAAAACATACGTTGTGTCAGCTACTCAGCTGGGAGACAGAATTCTTGTCCAACACGTGCCCTTCACTTCACTTGGAGAACTGCCACTGACTGCAAGAATCACACAAGTCCCTAATGTTTTCTTTTGGAAACTCATCATTTGATGTGATTGAGATTCAAGGACAAAAGCTCAGGTTCTGCTTCTGTGGGACAAAGGCCATTGAGGATTCAGGGTGATGAACCCTGGGCAGGTTCAGAGCATCTCTTGAGCACAAAGTCCTTCTGAAGAGCTGTGCTTCAGGAAATACAATTCCTAATGATATTGCAGAATAACCCAGAGTGTGAACATCTTTTCAAAAAACAGAAAGCCTGTGCACAGTCTCCCACCATGTCAACACTTCAACTAAGAATCCTGAGGAACATGAAAAAGTCTGGGCTTAAGTAAAACCAGCCAAGTGCTTAATATCCACAGATGTGGTCCCTGGCACATGCTCGAGTCCCTGACTGCTTTTCCAACTTGACTCCTGACTGTGTGGCAGGGACAAACCAGGGAAAGGGAAAGGAGACCTGGCCTGAATGAGAGTGTCCTTTGAGACTACAGAACAGTTACTCCAACACAGACCTCCCAGAAGTACTTTTCCCCTCCAAGGAGGATGGGTGGTCAAAGCTGTAAATTTCTTAGTAAATTCATTTTAAGAAGGTACCAGAACTGAAGAAAAAGAATGCTCACCCTCACATTCAAGAATGCCTGGGACAACTAAGCTTCCTCGGGCTGTACAGGGAATTTCCAACACACCCCAGGCACTTCTGGACACTAAACACAAGCACATGAAGTGTTGAAAGCCGTGCCAGGGGAAGCTCAGCTTGTTCCCCACTGTTGTGATTGCTGCTCTGTTGACAAGAGCACGTTTTTGCATGGTAAAGACCCCAAACTGGAATACTCCACTACGTAGCTGAGTTCTGTGAAAATCCAGTTGAATGTTGGTGCTCTCCTGAACTGAAGAGGGAAATCCTCCCAAAGCATTTCTATCTGTGTGTTATATCCACACTCACCTGCCCTGCTCTAATTCATCCCACCGTGTGACACAGCAGTGAGCTCTGCGTGCACCTGGGCACGTGCAGGGAGGACAAATGCAGTGTTTGTTTCACCTGGGAGTAACTGGGGAGGGGACCCTGCTTTAACACACCCCGGTGCTTGGCAAGCAGGGTTTGTGTGTGACAAGAAAATTCAACGTGCTTGGGTTATTTTTTGATAATGCAAATTGGCATAGCCATCAAATTGAGATAATTATTGTCTCTTTTCCAACTGTGTGCTTAATTAAGAAGAGCCAGTAAGGCTTAATTAGCAAAACAGTAATTGTTAAAATCAGGTTTAGCTGCTCAGAGATTACAAAAATTGAAAATTACATGTTCTGTGTAGATACTATTAATTTTTTGAGACACCAGTTTAAATTTTGCATCACAATAAGCTTAGCACATGAGAACAATTTACAGCACATGGATACCATGGAGCATCTCAGTCATAGTTCAAGTATTAGATTTGCACTGATACCAGGATGCCTCGGCAATTATGTTTAAAAACACTCAGCTGACAATTTTTTCTTCATGTTCACTTTCCCTGTTTTAATGAGAATAATGGAAGTCTTCAAGCAAACTAGACACTCACCAGAGTATTTATGGACAATCAAAGCATATGAACAAGTCTCATTATTGTCAGATTTGATGAGACACAAGATTTCATCAGTTGACATCACAATAAACAAAGTCACAATTTTCCTGGTAGATTTTTCCCCCAGGGCATTAGGAGTTGTTGTGGTAGGTCTCACGGGGCCTTGGCAATTTTCATTTCCCTTTTCAAAAGCAAAAAAGCCACCTACTAAAAATCTCTGAAACAAAATGCTGCCACCAGCTCCCCACCTCCAGGAGAGGTTTCCTAACAGGACACATCATCTGAAATATGATCAGCATCTCTTCAGCACTGCCCACTTCTCAGATTTGATATGGCTTGCTCACATTTAGATTCATGATCTTTTGGGGGCCATTTATTTTTTGCTATATTCTAGGATTTCCAGAGGCAGCTCTGATTCAGCAACTGGTTTTATTTCCAGCAGAGCCCCAGAACCTTGGTGCACTCACAGAAGGCACATGATCTGTAGTTCAATGTCTTGCAAGGTTCTCAATTAAGTTATCACAGCAGTGCTAAGAACTTTTATGAAACCACCATTATTTACTGTACACAGAAAGAGAACTTGTCAGTCTTTTCCAAAACACTTTTCTTAACTTCTGCTCTTCCAACTCTGGGAAGAAACACCATCAAGTATTATGCAGTTCTGACATCACCCACTAAGTTAAGACTTGAAAAGCTTCTCAAGCATTTGAAGTCCCTTCTGCAGGAAGCCCTGACTGCTGCCTGACCACAGGACCAACATCTGCTGCACCTTCATCTGAAGCATCACTCGGGCTGCTGTTCTGGGAGTGACACCATCGTGCCTGAGAAGTGATCCTTCTGTTCCTTTTCTTCTTGCTTTGATGTCTGTCAAAGTGTTCAGTGTCTTCAAGTGCCATTGTTCTGACAAGCAGACCCTCCCAGCAGACTTGTACTCTATCCTGTGACTCCCAGAACTGCTATTATTTGAGCTGGTGTCAGATTGGTTTTCTTTCTGTTCATGATAGTGCTATGATCTTGCAGGGTTGAAATTACTGCTGATTTATGCCTTGATGCAACCCCTTGGGAACTGGCTTGTATCAGCATGTCACCTATGAAAAGGTACATTTGAATCCTTTGAGATCTTTCTAGTGGAACCTTTGTTCTCATTTCAATAGAGAATCCTCTGTAATGAATGTTTGCTAAAAACTTCTCCTGCAAGTCTCCTGCAGAGTCTTCTGTAGTGCAAATGGCAAGGGCATTATGCATCCACCCATTTTCACCACTCTGTGAAGCCTTCTGGGCAGAGATTATTTTAAGTTGTCCATCCAAAACTTCACAGTTTTGGCAAATTGATTAAACCATTTTCTTTAGTACTCTCCAAAGAATGGGGAGAGTTCCCAGCTGTGCTCCCCAAGGCTCAGCAACCTCTGGGAAAGGAACAGACCACAAACACACAAACCTGCCTCCAGTGTGCTTGTGGCAGGCTGCTGCTTCTGTGCCCAGGCCTTCTTTTACTTAGACTTTAGAACAGCAGAGATACTTCTTGTTGAAGCATGATTCACATTTTTACACGTTCTGCCTAGCAGCATCACAGTTTCTGCACTCTCATTACAAGCAGCTTCTTGACTACATCTTTGTGAGCTACTTTCCAAAAAAGCCAGGGAAATGGTGTCTTCTGTAGAAATACACTAACAGGGAGGCACTAATTTTACATGTAAACAATTCCAATATGGTAAACTGCAGCTGAAATCATCTTCCTGCTCTTACCATCAGTCTCTGAAATACTAATTTGGTTTTTTTACTGTTGGTAGAGCTGTTTGCCCACACCTCCTTTCAGTGGAAGTGCTCTGGTACAGATACTGTCCTTTCTCCTCGTTTAGGCTGCACTGTCCCCAAAAACCCCTTCAAGAGGGACTGAAGCAGCTGTTTCCTTTTTGGAAACTGGCATTCTGCAATTTCAGTTCAAAAGTAAACGGGACTTTGCTGCAACTGCTTCTTCCCACTGAGCAAGGAACTACACAGAGGTGTGGAAAAATCGAGTGGTCCTGTTCTGTGGGAGTGTTGCAGGAGGAGGAACCTCCAGAAGGAAATCAGGAGCCTCTGAGCCCCAGGGACTGCCAAGGGAGAATGGCAGGAGCACAGCCACACCATGGGTGCACAAAATAGGAAAGTTAAACTATGCCACAATTACGTTTTTTCAATTAGGTGCTCAAAATTCTCAGCTACTTAAGCTTTTCTGTATCAAATATATTGATATATATTTGAGATATATATACCACCACCCTACTTGGCAGGAGCACAGCCTCCTTAGCACCTGTACAATGATTCCTTTTAGCTCAGCTCCCTTTCTTCAGCTGAGAAACCACAGCAAGGACAGAGAGAAGGATGGAACTGCAATGTGATTCTTGTCTGTTGCCTGTATATATGTGTACAGCTACAGGCACACATCTCTATCTATACTAGCTGCATTGGAAAAACAGAATCATTATCCTTGTGGATAACAGTTTTGCCCCTGCTAATTCTATTTACATTGGGAGCACTGTGGTGTAGGTTTAATGTGAAGCTGTGTTTCTCTCATGAGCAAGGAAAATGTCACTTTCCTTTCCCCAAGCACCAAAAGACTCCTTTTGCTGTCACAGAATACAATTATATGTTAGAGCTCTGCTGTCTCTTTCCAGCCAACAAGGCAAGAAAATGACCTTTCTTTAACCTATGGCTGAATTGCATTCTCTTTGGTTCAGTGGATATCCTTTTTTATATCCTCCCATATCAAATACATCCAGGCTGAGGTTATGAACGGGCACCTGCCTTTCACATCTGCCACTGACTTCATTCTTTCCAAAAACTTGCTTTCAGCTGAGGAGGGATGTTAACTCTCATCTCCCATTTCACATCCTAGTTTGCAACATTTGTGAATACCCCAGACCACTCAAAGCTGCGGGGGCACTCTGCCAGCAGTTTGGTTGTTGGCTGCTGCATTTTGCCCCAGGACACGATCGTGTAAAAGGTCAGGAGGAAATCTGTCACCCACCCTGAGTGCCTGTGCCACGCTGTGACCCTGAGCAGAATGTCACTGCCCTGAAACGGCCCCCGCACTCCTTCCCCATTCTGTGCAGCAACCTGCATTTCTGTCTGTCATTTCTGGGCAGGCTGGCAATGAGAGCAGAGACATTCCCAGCACAGGTATCTCAGCTGTGCTTTGGTTTCCATGCACGAGGTGCTGGGGAGGCAGAAAAATGCAGCTGTGACAGTAATGAAGGAAGCCAGTGCTGATCTGCACAAGAGAGCAAGTCAGCAGGGGAGGATTTGTGAACACCATGCTGAATGATAAATATCACTGAAGAAAACTGTGCCATAGAGCTTCACAGAGAATTTAGTGTCTTTTTAAAATTCAGGAAGTTCAGAGACAAAAGAAGACCACAAAACCCATTACTTCCACACATAACTCATTGCAAGCAGCACCCAAACAAGCTCCCCTGGAAAGCCTTTGGCGTCACTGCTGATCTGGAGCAATTCTAAATACACATTTCAGTGCTTTTAGGTGTAGAGGAGGCCCGAGGTTCAGCAATTTGTTATGTGACAAGGTTTATGACAACTGTTATTAAAGATGACTCGTGTTGATGTAACTGCTCCAAGAAGCAGAGTGGTGTCGCCTAAGGATCCCTTCCTAAATGCCAGGATTTGACCAGCCCTCTGCTGGAGCTGCAGACCTGCACCAGAGCCAGGCTGCAAACACACATTCACCTCGGGAAGATCACCCTTCCCTTCACAGCTTGTGTCTGATCTCTGCTGGTACACTACACTGAAAATGGAAAGGACCAACCAATCAAAACAAAATGAAGCAGTCATTTCTCATTCTGTAGTTACAGAAATCTCTGGGTACAGTCAAAGAGCACCTTAAGACTTTCCTGGAATTCCCTGTGAAATAAGGGTGGGATCTCATTAAAACACAGGAGAAATGTCTGCACTAATGGCTCTGAAGCAGCCCAAACAAAATACAGCTCCACGTGCACCTACAGCAGCCGGAGAGGTTAAGGAACCAAAGTGCACTGTTCAAGATGAAACAATAAAAAACCCCAGCTAAGCAACCCACCACAACAAAAACCCACAACCAAATGAACAGCAAGCCCCAACCCCACCCAAATCACTGCAGCTGCACAGTGAGATCCTCCTCACTGCAGGACAAGTGTGCAGACACTGCCAGAGCACAAGTTCTGACACCATCACTTACTAAGCCCCTGGCTCTCGTGGTGGTATTTGTCTGTGGTTTCTACAAACACATCTAAATCTTCTGGCTGCAAAAACACTCCAAGTAGAACAGTCTTAAACGATGCAATTTTTTTACCTCCTAGAAAAACCTGAAACTCCTTACACACATAGAATCTACTTATATTTTTATATCATATCCCTATAAGTTACAAGGAACTCAAACCTGTCATCTAAACTATAAACACTACCAGGAGATATGGTACCAAAGTCATCAACAAAAGGCCTGTTCCTCATTTCAGCCCCAACAATTCCCAAACATTATTAACAGACTTTCAGCTGTTTTCGTCAGGATTGAAGACCTAACCACAGTTAAATAAAAATCCAACTCCTGTTCCTTCTCCTACACGTAATTCTTCCAACAGTCAGCCTGGGATTTCTGTGGTGGGGCTGCTGCCAGACAAGCAGGGCCAGAAATGCTCTGAGAAGAGCAGACTCTGCTGACAGGGGACAGCCCTGCTGGAGGCCTGGCCAGGGAACAACCAGCAGTGCATCAGCTGGAATGGATCACTGAGCCATTCCCAGTCAGGGACTGGCTCATTGAAGGAGCACCATGGAACAAGCATCGTCTAAAAAAAGAAAGAAACCAGAGAACTTGGTACTGGAAATTGCTGAACAGTTGGAGGAAGGAAAAAAATACCATCAGTAGACTAAGAGAAAATAGTTTCCATTTTATTTCTGCAGTTAATGGAATATATAAAAAAAGAAAGCTAAAACAAACCAATAAAAAATTAAGCTATCAGTACACCAAGTTTTATGTAACAGATATTGTTGCCTAGTAATTCAATTACACCACTCAATTCCTTGAAATAAATGTAAGTTTGAGCACACAGAACTGGACCAAGAATTCCAGGGCTCAGCAGAATCATGTGCAGGTATTACTAATTCAGTACCATGACAGCCAGTGGGCTCTCTCTGACAGAAGAGCACAGAAGTATTTCTAGTTTGATTTCCCCCAGTTTAATTAGGACTTTTACAAGGTTGCTTTGCCTTTAATTCTTAACACATTAATTATTCTCCAACATCTTTATTTCAACTGATCTGCAAGGTCAGTTCCATGGCCCAGGCATTTTTTCCTCCCTCCAATGCTACCTTTGGAAAGGCAGCTCTCAACAACACCCCCCGTGTGTGCCTTTCTGTGACACCTCCTCCTTCCACACCCCCAGATGCAGGGATGGAGGCCACAGGCTTTCCCTGGAGCCCTGGGGGAACAACTTCTGTCAAGTGAAGTACCAGGAGTCTTGTAAAATCTTGTAAAGTACAAAGGTCTTTTGTTCGTTCAAGTGACAATTCTGAACCTTCCTCAAGACAGTGTGGAGGAGGTTGGTAGGTGTTCAAAACATTGCAAGAGCAGCACCTCAGCAAAACCAAGAAATGAACAAATCAACTGTTTTCTGCTTTAGTGGGGAACAAGAGAAGTTTGTATACACTAAAGAGAAAACACAAATTGCTGCTGCACTAACCAGACACCACCCTGTAGGAATGTCAATGCTGTCTTAGAGTTTTGTAATTTACTTTGGAAAAATTAGCTCATTAAGATGAAAATACTTAAAGGTTACAGAATTAAGGTCATCCTCAATATTATCCTCTTAAACATTTTAACGTGAGTTCTGAGCAAATAGAGTGAAACTGCTGGAGCTGCAATCCTCACCACTTCACTGACTTTTAAAATTAGCAATACTTTTCTGATTTTTTTTTTTTATTTCCTGGGGTGGGAGCACACATTCTTCTAAATCTGAATTATGTCTAAAAATTTACATGCATTCCTCTAAAACTTAATGGGAGCTGCACTGACACACAGAAGCAGGAACGAGTTTAAACACAAATTTCATGGATTTAGCAATGTAATCTGGTGATTTCTGCTCTGCAGTTCAAGTAAGAGAACCATTACCCTGGCAGAAACACTGAAAAAAAGTCTTATTAGCAGCTCGAGAAGGTCCATTTTACAACCACAGATGTTTTGAGGCTAAACGACTTCAATAACTTGGCTTTAAATCAACTTAAGCCGTATTACAGTTCAGAAGTAATTCAGATAACAAACTGTATTAGGTGAGTTTGGAATTAGAAATCCTTCTTTATCCATTCAGTGGAATGAAAGGAAGAGACCAGTGAATACTTTAGTGAAGTGCCTGGCACACAAAATGTTGAACAGTGATTGAAGCATTCATGACTTTGTCTCAGTAACATTCAAATATTGGTGCACACTGATCACAAATGAACCACTTGACCAAAACACCAGGTAAATTTATCTCCCTGATGAGTTCAAACATAAAAGAAAACATGAGGAATTCTTATACCATAAATATCTTGGCTGAATTTGGAATGTAATCAACATTATCATATTTACTGAATGCTAAAGACTTAAATTAATGAGTACCATGTGTTTATCTACCAAATTTCAACTTGCTAATCTAGTCTGATCATAATTTTCCAAGTCAAATGGTTTGAGAAATGCTCAATGAATGTTTAATAATGATCAAATGACTTTTTACAGCAAAACAAACAACCCAAACTCAACACAGAATACACTTTTAGTAGCCCAGGAAAACAGAAAACAGATCTGCCAGAGATCTTGGTGCTCATAATAAGAAGTAACCCACTGGGATAAATGTGTGCATTCCCTGCACATGTCAGGATAAGAAAGCAACACATTTAGTGATCTCTGTGGCTGAATTGAAAAATATTCGTTTGGATTTCAGCTAATGGATACTGATACATAAAAGAGTAATTGTTAAATGCAATAATAAATCTATTTCTGAAAAGTTATCTGAAACATGAAACGTTCATGTAAAAAGTGAAGCATTCTGCCCATGGCAAGTAGGACTGATCTGAGGACAAGCCTGAGTGATGATGGCAAGATACTCATTCAACAGAAAATGAGGAACTTTCACAGGCAGCTCCCCCTGACAGCTCAGCAACGCTGGGACCCTGGTACTGCACAGCCTGGATCATGTGGTCCTTGGAAATACAGAACAGCACTCCTGACTGTCAGGGGTTTCAGTTCACCATCCAGATCTTTATACTCCCAACCCATGAAGGATTATTTCTGATTGAGCCACATGAAGCAGTGAACTCCACAGTTGGTTTAGATTTTGTAATTCAGAGCTCTTTCAGCAGGATTAGCTTGATCTCAGCAGAGATGCACAGATTCCTGAGAAGTTAAGGTCTCCCAGATTTAAAATAAATAACTAAAGGAGTCCAAGTTAATAATCAAAACCAGCCTAATCAGATTAAGGTTGTGAACTCTGGACTACCACAGTGTTTTCCAGCAGCTTGGTGTGCTTAATCCACAAATGGATAACTCAATACAAAGCATTTCTATCAAATATTTCCTTGCAAGACACTAAACCTATCATTCTGGTACAGGAAACAAACATCTCTGCTAAATCTAATATGGTATTTAACCAAGATCTTTAAGTGAGCTATCCAGGCTGCATTTAAAAACAACATTGGGGCCCATCAAAAGATTCTTCCCACACTTCCTATTCTTTGAGTTTCTTTTAACGAAACATTATCAAGAAAATATGCAATATATTTCAAGAAAATGTGCCTTCTTTGTCTATACTGATAGTAAGAGGACTAAATAGCACAGAGCCATTTCAAACCATGCCATTAGAAGTGCCTTGGTTCACATCAAGTATGGTGTAACTGCCTTGTTAGCAAAGGTCATCCTCATACCCAGCATTATTTGGTACATTTTCCTTGTCAGTGAAGCTTGGATGAACACACACAGTTAACAGATTGAACAAGTGGTGCAGATGTTTCCTATCAGCTCCTGACAAATGAGAGATAGGTAAGGACACATTCTTCACAACCACAAGGAGAAATTAAAAGTCTGACATGGAATTCAACTTAGCTTGCAGCGAAGAAAGTGCCCTTTCCTTTCACAAATAAGAAGCCATTAACACATGGCATTTGCCATCAAGTTTCAGAGCCACCTGAACAGTCCAAACTGATGTATCTATTTATTTTACAGGAAATACATAAACTACAGATCCCTGAATTTTTAGGTACGAATCTTTTCTAAGATCATGATCCCTGTTTGGCTTCCTACACCTCTGAATAATCTCTGATTTTCCTGTTGCTTTGCTTCCCTGTGCAGCTTAACCTGCAGTGTCTTGTTTACCCCCAGCCAAACTGAACGTTTGAACATGGGATAATGTTCCAAATTTCAGCCCTCGCAGTCTGTAACAGAGGGTGATTTCCATTCCTGCTTCATCTGCATCACAGCATTGCTGAGGCTGGAAAAAGCTCTCAGATCATCAGTCCATCCATCAGTCCATCCATGAACCCAACACTGACACGTTCACCATTAAACCATGTCCCCAGATGTCACACCTACACATTCTTTGAACACTTCTAAGGACTGCGATTCCCTAATTTCCCTGGGCAGCCTATTCCAATGACTGACCACCATTTCAGTGACGAATTTTTCCTGATACCCAAATTGAGCCCTCACTGGTGCCCCTTCAGGCCTCTGAAGGTGCCCCTCTCCCTGTGGGCGAAGGAAGGGAGCTGCAGCTGGTGTCAGGCAGCTGCAGAGGGCAGGCAGCTCCCCCTGAGCTGCTTTTGTGCAGGCTCAGCCCCTGCAGCTCCCCCAGCTCCTCAGCACACTCTGCTCCAGACCCTTCCCCAGTGCCAGCGTCCTGCTCTGGGCACTGAGGGAAAACGGTGCCAGGGACTCCTCTGCACAGCCCAAGATTTACCTCAGCCCTCTGCAGAACAACACTCTCAGCCAAGAGAGTCCACCCCGGGCTGGACTCATCTGCAGCAAAGCAATATGCAGGAAATTAAACCATGTTTGTCACGGAAGATAAAACATGATCATCCATTTTACTGCACACCTCCGGAATATGAGAGTTTATCCAAGAGCTAATACTGATAAATACTGAAAAGAACCCTAATTTAGAACAAATGTTGATTGCCTGAAGGAATGACACACAGCTGAACACATGGATATGTGACTTTACGGCTATGCAAACAATATTTCATTAGTCAATGTTTTCCCCCAACTATAAAGCAGCACTCACATTTATCCATTAGCTTTTCATGGAAATACTCTGAACATATATTGGACAACTTCTAATTCATTTTCACTTGTCTTTTAAGACAAGAACAAACCCATTTTTCTTCATAACGAAACAGTTGTCTAAACAAAAACCTGTAAACCAGACAGCTTTTTATTCTCCAGCAATATTCATATTTCACCACAAGTACCAGATTTCATGCCAATGAGCATATGTTTAATTTCTAAATAAAAGTGTATCACCTCTCCAGTACAATCAATAGGGAGCTCCTTGATTCTGAGCTTATTTTTGAAGAACAGCTCAAGCAGTCGTACGTGTATAAATATTGCCTTCATTTTCCACTGTTCATTCTATCCCCATGAAAATTAGAGATCAACTTGAAATGTGCAGACCAGGCACACTCACTCCTTGGTTCATCACAGACCTGCCACTGACAATGGGATCATCCATCTCAGTCACACAGAAGCATCAGCAGCTTTAGACGCCTTGGATAACATTTATCCTTGGGTGGTTTCTGAACAGCACCCATTACTGTGTACCACGATGGTTTTGTCAGAGCCTGGAAGACCTGTTCTACCACAAACAATACACATTGCTCATGCCAGCCTCATCAGGAGGAGACCTTCACATCTTCGGAAAAACACATTCTCCACATGGACATGAAGTTTAAATTTCTATCAATAGGTGGCAACACTGTCATGTGGAACATATCAAGCACATGTTTATGTCCCTGCATGTGCCCCATTTCTGTACCCCTCTAGCACATTTTGCCCACGTTGCTTCACTTTGTTTTAAATGTCACCTGACACCGTTCTCCAACAACATAAAACCTATTTAGTTTGTGTCCTTTTTATACAACTTACGGCTGGATGAACAGGGTATTTTAAACGATGTTAGTAACTCTCCCTGACAGACTCAAACTGTGCTAGCTGGATGAGGAGGCTCGTGTACCTTTGGTGTAAGATCAGTATGACACCACAGCTGCTCCCTGGGGACCAGCAGATTTCTCAGGAAGCCCGAGGAGTTGCTCTTGCCCGTTTTGAGGCCCACATGGCTGCCAGGGCACTTACAGAATTTGAGGGACGTTGAACCTTTTGCTTGTTTGTCATCCCGAACTAATTTTATATTGCAACGTGCAGCAAAAAAATGGAGATGTTTTGAAGGTGAAACTTGAAGCGTGGTCACCTGTTCAGGGTGTCTGGAGTCTCACATCCCAAACGTGTTGGACACGTGCAGGGGAAAAAGGCTTCTGGCTGGTGATTTACAATTGCATCCTCCCAGAGGCTGCTGAGCTGCTGGCAGGCATGGGACAGGTGAGAGGAGCTGCCCAGGTGAGCAGGAACAGCCCTGCCCTGGTGCCACCCTGAGCTGTGCCCTGGTGAGCACACCGTGGTCAGTCCCTGCAGCCCTGGTGAGCCCACCGGGTTCAGTCCCCGCAGCCCTGGTGAGCACACCGTGGTCAGTCCCTGCAGCCCTGGTGAGCCCACCGGGTTCAGTCCCCGCAGCCCTGGTGAGCACACCGTGGTCAGTCCCTGCAGCCCTGGTGAGCCCACCGGGTTCAGTCCCCGCAGCCCTGGTGAGCACACCGTGGTCAGTCCCTGCAGCCCTGGTGAGCCCACCGGGTTCAGTCCCCGCAGCCCTGGTGAGCACACCGTGGTCAGTCCCTGCAGCCCTGGTGAGCCCACCGGGTTCAGTCCCCGCAGCCCTGGTGAGCACACCGTGGTCAGTCCCTGCAGCCCTGGTGAGCCCACCGGGTTCAGTCCCCGCAGCCCTGGTGAGCACACCGTGGTCAGTCCCTGCAGCCCTGGTGAGCCCACCGGGTTCAGTCCCCGCAGCCCTGGTGAGCACACCGTGGTCAGTCCCTGCAGCCCTGGTGAGCCCACCGGGTTCAGTCCCCGCAGCCCTGGTGAGCACACCGTGGTCAGTCCCTGCAGCCCTGGTGAGCCCACCGGGTTCAGTCCCCGCAGCCCTGGTGAGCACACCGTGGTCAGTCCCTGCAGCCCTGGTGAGCCCACCGGGTTCAGTCCCCGCAGCCCTGGTGAGCACACCGTCTTCAGTCCCTGCAGCCCTCGTGAGCACACCGTGTTCAGTCCCGGCGGCCCTGGTGAGCGCACGGGGTTCAGTCCCTGCAGCCCCCCTGAGCACACCGTGTACAGTCCCTACAGCCCCCTGCGGCGCCCTGGTCCCCCTGCGGTGCCCTGGCGAGCACACCGCGCTCAGTCCCTGCAGCCAGAGCTCTGCCAGAGCTCAGCTGTCTTCACACCAGCTCAAAGCACAATGGAGTCATTCATTCCCTTTCCAAATACGGGTTTTTTAAGCTTCTATCACACCAAACAAGAATAGCTCTAGAGCGCCTGGTGCTACTGAGCTTACTTACATTTCTATGTACACTGTTAGTCCACAGAGAAAAGCTAAACCTTCAAAGAGGCAGGATTATACAATGAGATAGCAGCTCAAAACACACAGATAGACTTTTGTTATTTTCTGAAGTACATTCATCTCCATTTTCAGCAGCTTTTTTTTTTTAACTAAAGCAAAATCCAACTGTGCATTCCCAACTGATAAAAAATGAATCTGGGTGTCAATGCAACAGAAAAGCTGTAGGAATTTTGATAAAAGCTCTTTCTGGTGGGGGAGAAAAAGGCATCAAAAAGGTTATGTTGGACAATATTTCAGGTACCATGGTTACAGCTGCCCAGAGAAGGCTTCCTGTGTTACCTCTCTTTGGATGTTCCATGAATTTTCAGTTTAACAGCAATGTCCCATGCTGGGTAGGGTTCAGGTATCATAAAAGCAATTTACAGATCACTTGGATAACATTCAAAGTGACACCATAATTTAAACTATTCCAAATGCTTTGAGGAGACCAGAGTCAATCAGGACTAATATTTAAAAACTGCACAAACTCTCTTATAAATTTCTGTACATGAATATATTGTGTCTCAGCACACACACGTAGACACAGCACAGTTCTTTTTATCAGAAGCACCATCTTTGCAGTGCCACCAAACTTCCATGGCAATAGCAGTGTTATTCTAAGAGAAGTCAATAAACAAACTGAAGATGGTTTTACTGATAGCACAATGTAACCACCTCCAGGTGAAACAAACTGAAGTCAAAATATGCATATGCACATGTGGAGCCATGGTTAGATTGAAAACAGCAGCCATTATTTATCTTCTCAGCTCCATTTCCAGCTGGTGGGAAATATTTGGTTTATTGAAAAAAATCAAGCACTTCCAGAATTAAAATGTTCCTCCTTCTCTCTCTGCTTTCTCCTTATTCACTTGTTTTTTAACCATGGCTATACATGAGGCACATCCTGAGATGGCAGCATTTCAATAACAGTAAATCTGGCTGCTGTGCTTACTGAAGTTATTTTCATGTTTGCAGATGATGAAAAATGCTGTCTCTAGGACTGCAATCCACACTACCTTGTGAAGGCAAACACACAGCCTTGGTACTGCAGCAAGCTTTGGGAAAATACATTTGTCACAGGGAAACCATGGGATTCCTTGCAGTCAGAAAGGCTGCAAAATCCCTCCTATTCCTTGTGGAATCAATTCAGATTTATGCAGTTTTAGGCTGGCCATTTGTTTATTTACTGCCTCCTGGGCAAAACACTGTGCCAAGAATCAGAATGCAGAACGAGACTCAAGTCCATTTTCCTCTCACAGACATATCTGTGTTCTACTCATGTATCTCCCCCTCACAGTATAGGCAGGTCAACAGATCTATTTACACCTTCCCACAGAGCTGTGAGTGGTGACTTATGAAAAACATGCACTAACTACTTATTAAGGTAACCCTAACAGGTTTATCATTCATGAAAACCTACTGAATTCACCATATGTTTGGAACGATTTACCCCATCCTCTCTGTTTTATTTCTTGCCTGCAGAGTAAGAATTATCATAATCCAATGATAAAAGAAAGACAAAAAAAAGACTGCCCAGTATCTATGCAGAAATGCTCAAAGAACTACATGTAATTCAGCTGTGTCAGAGATCAAATAAAAATACTCCTACAGACAAAATCTTCACAAAGAACCACATCCATGTGCTGACTAATCTGGTCATTTATTTACAGAAGGATCTCAAGTTTAAGTGTACTAGAAACCTACACAATGTCTCAAATGCCAGCTGGTGCTTTCTAGCTTTTAGTTACCTCAAAATGTACCAAATATTGTACCATTACAGGATGTACAAGACATTGTACACAATGTTGTCCCTAGCTCTTCCTAGGCAATGCACCTGAAGATGCTCAGGAGAGTTCTTCTGGAAACAAATCCAGCAGTAATTTACACTCCAAAAAGCCCCAAAGGCAGCAAAGCTCAGTAGATTTGAGGGTTTGTTCCAGAGAGTTCCAGGAACCGATCACATCTGCTGAGTCCCCATTTCTGCAGGTTGCCCACACATTTTGGAGGAGAAGAAGATGAGCAAAACAATTCTGCAAGTCTGCTGTTGATTTTATAGACAGGAAAGTTGGTAGAGAAATACAGAAATACAGAACCCCCTAACAGAATCTGGCTTACCAAACATCCTTGGAGGGGAAAATCCTGATTTGCATTGCCATTTTTAGGCTGACTTAATAAAGAGAAAAATTGAAAACTTGCTTGAAATATACCATATTATTAAGTGCAGAAGAACCTTCACCCAACAGGAAGCCCTGGCAAAACAATTCTAGTAAATGCATCTTGGCTCCACTGAAAATGTGAACTCTGTTTTCCTCCAAAAGCCTTGCCATACACTCAGAAATGTACAATGGAATAATTAATCATTATTAATTCACTGATGCACAGCCATCTCTAGCTGGAAAGGCAGTTTTACTGAACAGTGGCTAAAAAAACCTCCCTCCTTTTAAAAGTAAAGAGGAAGGAAAACACACCCAGTAAGTTAACTCAGTTTATGCTAAATATATTAATGTTGTAGAAACCACAAAGTGTGTTTTCTGAACACTTCTAACAAAGAGTGACATGGACAATGATCATGTAAAATACACAGAAATCCTAAAAATACGCATACAACACTGACATGTGTATGTGCAAGGGCAGGCTTAGAGAACAGGTCTGGAAATAGAACATTAATTATCATACCTTGAACAGAAAAAGCAGTGTGAAGTATGATCACCCTAAAATAACACATCCTGGGGGGTGGGGGGAAGAACAGTTACTCTCTAACATGAGTATATCCTGCAACAGTGCACAGTATTTCCAGTGCTAACTCCAGGATAACTCCTTACAAAAATGCCATCAACAATCCCGCTGTAGTAACTCCCTGGAGTTCAAGGATGTGGCAGCTCAGTTCTTGCAGAGACAAATCTCTGGAGGGGAAGGGGGAGCAGGGGGTGTTGCAAAAGAAGACAGAAGCAGTATTTCTGTGCAGTTCCTGAGATGCTGAAGTGATTCCATCCTGACACAACTGACGTGCCCTCTTAGTCCTTTTCAATTTGCTGAGGATAGCAAGGTCTGCTTTGCATGGTGTCTAGGAATAATCACAGCTAGGGTTCATCTGATGCACCTTGCACGCCAGATTGTCCAAGGCACTAAAAGTTTAATTGATAATAAAGATAATATCACTGCCTTACATTTCTATGGCCCCTTTCACACAGAAGGATCCCAGAGGCACTGTTGACTCACAGGTACCACTGGACTGGAAATGTGATTGCTGTTTGCTGCCAGAGAGCAGAGAGCTCCAACAGAGCACACAAAATGAAATCACCACCCATAAGATCAGAATTCCCTCTTCACTCCCCCCACCCAGACAGCTTTGGTCCTAGTTAACAACCAGCTTGATTTAGACAAGCAAAAGTAAGATTCAACATTCAACCCTTTTTTCTGTCCATCCATCCTCATTGCTGGCTGGAAGAGTCCAGGTTTGAGAGATGCTCCAGTTCTGCCTCCCCAGAATTTAATCACCAGGTGCTCTGGAGCACACACACTGAGATGAAGAAATGTGCAGGCACCAGAGTGAGAGCCCAGCCTGGGCTCCACAGGACCTGGGGGAATTAAAGGCTGCCCCCAGACCTCACCATTGAGGAGAGGATGGAGAGCCACAGCACCTCAACTCCCTCCCAACTCAACCTGTCCTCGTGCAGTGGAGAGCTGCAGCTGAACTCCACTGATTACAAAACATCTGAAAAAGCTTCTCAAAAGCACAGAACCTCTCCACATACAAAAAAACCCCAAAAGTGCAAAAGTATCCAAACATGATCAAGGCCCCTTCAAGCTGATGGAGGAGCAATGACTGCCTTGTCCCTCATGACTGAAATGATCAGTACCTCAAACAGATGGAGCAGGGGAAAACCTCCTCTCCCCTGCCTTGTTCTTCAGGACAAACTGAAAATGGAGATGGCATCAGTGTATTCTGAGTGTTTCTAACTGGTGCCTGACAGCAGCCTGTGATCCACAGAGTGCCATGGAGCCACATCCTGATGACCAGCTACCCTCCTAGACCACAGAAAGGTCAACATTCTGCTCAAGGCACGAAGGAAGAAATAGCCCCAACAACCCTGAGCACAGCTCTCTGCAGTGATGAATAGTAAGCAGACATCTGTGCCCATCCTCCCAGACTCCCCTACAGCATCCAGCACCGTGGATCAGAGAGATGGCAAGGATCCAAAGAACTGTACTGAAGTCATTTAAGTCCTTTCTGAAGGCACACACAAAGTAGGGATGCAAAAGGCAATCTCAGCAGTGCAAAGCTCTCCTCAGAGGACTGACAAAGACACAGTCTCTCCATTTGTATTCACAACAATATAGACTCAAGCAACAACACACAAATGGCACTGAAGCCAAAGTGGTATTTATCTCATGTAAGCATAAAGACTTCCCAACCCCCAATTTTGTAATATTTAGCTGAAATCAAAACTGGAGACTGAATCTGAACCCAGGCTTAGGCAAAGATGAAACACTGAAGAAAATGCAAACGTCAGCCCTACAGCTGAGGGCAAATTTCAGCCAATACCATGCAGCTTCTGCATTCCTCACCATTTCTTATTACCAGTGGGGACTAGTTTAAAGGGATGCTTCTAGTTCTCTTAGTCTCATCACTTAGCAAGCTAGTGTATTTTCTATAAATCACTAAAGCCAGTCTAATTTCACACAGGGTAGGAAACCTTCCAGGACGAGCACCAGAAAAGTCAGCACCTATTAAATTAAAATCATGATTTAAAAAAATACCCTTCAGGTTTTGAATGCCATGTGGATGTCTTACCTGGTGCAACCAAGTGAGGACTCTCATTTATTGATATACTGGACTGTTGATCATTACAAGCTGATTCACTTCTCCATTGAGCCATAAACTCGACACAAGACTCCCAAAAAGCAAATAAGAAGTTAAATGGAAGTTTAGACTGTACATCTAACAGATGATGGCAAATTTCCATCCAGATCTGAATTTCACAGCTCATAACTGTCTCTTTTGCAAAGCAAGATACAGAATGTGAATCACATACTCTCATTTAGAACATCTATAAGAACAAAGTAAATGAAATATCTCTTGGGATCTTAAGCAAAAAATGTTGAAAGGCTCGGCTTCAGCTCAGAAGTCTGTTATCACACGTGCTGTGTTAAATATAAACACTGAATGCTTTGGCAAATTCATTTTCCTGCAATGAATGATGTATGAACTGCTTTAAGCCCCGTCTCCCCCCTTGCTAAGGGCAGCCAAACGCTGCTCTCAGAGTGATCAGTCACCCAGCTCATCCCTGGCTTCAGTCACACCCACACTGAATTTGTCACATCACTGCACACCAGCACCTCCGTGGGCTGCCTTTTGTTTTCAAGGAGCAAAATGCCTGATAGTAAACTTTCCAGCAACAATGACTAACGTTACCTCTTTTGGTATGAATCCTTTTCATAAAGCTTCTCTGATCTATTAAAAATGTAAACTCTCATTAAGATTCATATATCTTTTTTTTTTCTTTCTGTGTATATTACCATAAGGGAAACTCTAAGTCATTTCTTTCTCCCTGATCCTTTAAGAGCCTGTGGCCACTGCTGATCTGTATTAATTGCTACTGAGAATTCAAAATCTGCATCTTCAAAACAGGCCAGAATAGCTCTCTTCATCATTATGTCAACTGCAGTAACATTTTACCATAGAAACCCTGAGCACGATGAGGCTGGAGCCTTCTGTGAGTTCAGAGTACAAAATTATTTCTGGTGAATTACAGTTACAAAACAATTTAGGGCTCTTTCCTTAAGGAAGTAATTTCAATAAGCACTTCACTCTTTTCAGTTTCCTCTAAGTATATCTGAACCCACCAGAGTGTGTCAATCTAGAACATAAAAACTTTCCTCTGTATTCTTAAGTCATTGGGCTTACAATTTCCTCTTCTCTGAAAGAGCCTTTCCAGTAAAGGCCATCGAAATTGGCCCAAACCTGCACATTCAAAATCAGATCTACAACAGGCATACTCAACTGCTGACTTGACTGGGATTAAACCAGACAAGAACAAACACACAAAATGACAGAAATAAAAGGATCTCTAGAACCTCCTATTCATTTAACCTGTAACATTCAGGCAGGCACAAAAAGCCAGCTTTTAGGGTTCAAACAAGAATACACTGAAGTGCATGTTGCAGATTTTAATAGAAACTGGATTGCCAAAGAAGCTTATCAAATGTAAGAGCCCAAAGCAGGAAATGCTTGATTACATGGTTTTATTTTTACTACTAGTTTTTAAGCCATGAGATACATTGTAGAGAGTGGGATGTAAAGTAAGATGTGGTTAAAAAAAAAATTCATCCCTAAAGCTGCATAATTAGAAGGTTTGACCAATAATTCAAAAGAATTTGCTGTTCAAGTTAAAAAAGGAAGATGACAAATTAGGATACACAGCTCTGAAAAGCTCAAAAGGAAGGGCAATGGCAAGGCTTCGAAGCTGTGCTTGGCTGAACATCAAACCTTGCTTAGCCTCTCAAGTCCGTATTTTCCAAAGAGAAACAAACCCTAAATCTTCCCCTTCCTAAAGCACAGCAGTAAACAAAGACACATCCCAGCTACAGGTGCACACTGCGAGCATCTGCAGCGATTTGAAGACGATGGTGCACATCAATAATGCATTCCAGACACAAGGCAGAGAGAAGCCAACGGCCCAGATGCAATTCTGGGAGCAGATTGCAGCAGCCATGGGAGCATGGAGATCTTGGAGTTAACAGAGGGGTCTCACATAAAGCATACAAAGGTGGCACCTCAGTGTTGAGGGCTCATGGGAAAATGCAAAAACAAACCCTGGCTTGTAAGTGGTACAAAGATTGTGAGAAGGTAGCTTGGGGGGTGGCATCCAGATCTTCCTCTCAGCATCTTATGGACACACAACAGAACAGCCAGGATTCTAGCAGGAGAAAACCTAAACAACTTCACTGTTATTTGGCAGTCTTTTTTTTTTCCTGCAAACTTGACAATCATTATGACCCCATTTATCATTACTTTAAAAAAGTGTCAAGGAGCTCTCTAAAACTCTTCAGTTATACGTCACCTGTGTCCTACAGAGGAGTCAGGTGGCAAAGGAAACAAAAACCAAACAAATAGTTTTTTGAGCGGATCTGAAAGGCTCTGGAAATAACTATATAACAACAAAAGAAAACTTCAGAGATGTTATTGTAAAAAGCCCAACAAAACCAAAGCCAACACTCTAAGAAGCCTTTATTCCCTGCAAACAAAGTCCTCTTTAAAGCGCCGTGTATTTCACATCGCTTCAGCTAGAAATACGTCTGGGATTTCCAGGGTTTTCCTCTGCCTCTTCATTCCCAGGACTGAAGTCCTGATCAGTGTGGGACAGTGTGAATTCAGCTACTTCAATCCCTTCCAGAAGCAGGGCCAGTCTCACCCCTGGCCACCGAGTACTGCTCACCTCAGAGCATCACCTCACACCCAGCAGCCTCCTCTCGTAACCACCAAGCACAAATTAGCCATGAAGTACTAATTAGCCATGACTGAGTGTGCTCTAGCCCTTCATTTCCTCTCTTCCTTTACTCTCCCTGTGTGGCATAAGCCACCCACACTTGGCTATAAAATCATGCTGCAGCATGTGAGCTGCTACCCCAGGCCACACACACAACACCGAGGGCCCCTCAGCCCTCAGGGTGTTTCCATCCAGTGCCTCCACTCTAAGGGTGCTGCTGCTTTTCTAAGCTCACTCAGAGATGCAGATCCTGAAAACAGTTCTGGTCTGCTCCACCTCCATGTGAGCTTCCCCATTTCTTTAGCTGCCACGTTCTCTTGGTTTGTACCAGCAATGTGGAATTTCTATCACTGTACAAAGCCAGCATGTACTTCAGACTTCTCCCTAAAATGTCACCACTCCCCTCCCAAAAAGTCACCCCAATTACAAAACTGATTTAAAATCAATGTAGTACTGAGCTTGAAGTAGCCTTTAACCATAAATATTCAGAGAGAAAACAGAAAAAGATGTGGAAGTCAGTTGCTGAAAAGTCACGTGCTATTTGGTTCTCTCACAAGTCTTCCTCTCCCTCTCCACAAAAATACATTCTTAAAAGAATGCAGACCTTTTGTTCCACATAACAGGTAATTTGATGCCTCTCTGTGGCAAACCCAGTACTGCATTCAGGCTAACACGTGCAGATCTGCTGCAGAAATCTTGAGACTTTCCCATGAGAAGCAGCCCTGAGGTGCCCACCCCTGGAGCTGGGCTATCCCATCCCCTGGAACACTCAGCAGCCTCCAGCTTTCACTGACCATTTCCCTTGTGCCCAGGTTAGCTGGCTGGCCTGCTAAATGAGATCACTAGCTCAGCTGCTTTCTTACAGCTTTAGTATTGTCTGCACGGCAATGAGATTGCAAAGATAAAAATACGGATCTAATTTTCAATCTCCTTTTGGTAAGGCCGTAATACTGGAGGTATTATGGAGCAACAACCCTCCTAATGCTGTGTTCAACTGAAAAGCAAACAAGAACCCTTCCACTCAAAATCCACAGCTTGATCTCTTCCAAAAATATCATCAGAATTCTGTTATTGTACAAGACTACAGAAGGAAGTTTTACATGACCAGCAAAAAAAGGGAATCAGGTTGTCTGTCCTCAGCTCCAGGACCACCCCTCTATGTGGGCTTGGAAAAGCTCTTCCACATTTCCATCAACTAGACAGAAGATTTTTCATATATCTACAGTGAGGCTGCATCACTCCATCCACTATTTAGAGCTCCTGGATGCCAGAATTTTAAGATTCAGAGAGGTGCCCATTAAAGAAACCCAAAAAGTGGGTTTGGAAAGGGCAGGTGCAATCCAATCAGCCAGTCCCTTGCTCTTGTGACAGTTCACAGTAAGGTATTTTGGGGATATTTTAACTGCACTAAGAACTCTGTAAATATCCTAAGCTACCTCCAAATCTTAAGAGTAAATGCTGTTCCTATATAAATTCTAAATACTATCAATGTATTTGTTTGCTGACATCTTGAGTTTAATATAACAATCACCTTGACCCCCTGTTGCCAATTACAATGGTAATAATTATACAATCAATATTCCTCTTACTCTTTTTCAGAAAATGAAATTATTTTGGCTAAAATTCCACAATAGGGAACAATTCTTCAAGTGATTTTAACACAAAATACCCACAAATAACTCCCCTTGCCCTTCTGGTAATTCACTTCTATTACACATGTGGAGAGTTTGGAACAGCTTCCCAGCTTTCTCTTTAGCTGGCTGTACAAAATCTTACAAACAGCAAACTCCCAGTCTGTTGTCTGTGGCAGAAAAAGAGGCAGCTCTGTTAGCAGCATCCTCCTTTTGGGGTTTGGCTGCTACTGCAGCCCCCAGGCTGGGTGTCCTCCCTCACACTGCAAGGCTGACCCCACACACAAGGGCCACACATTGTCACCGTGATGGAGGGAAGGGAGTTAGCTGGGCAGACAAGACTTCACTGAATAAAACACACAGAAAATACATGTCTCATGCAATGAATAATTTGTCTTAATGTTTTAAATAAATGCTGCTTTTCATTCCTCCCAAACTGCATTTAAGTTATAATGATATGATTGCTGGGGGTTTCACAGAGCTGATTTACAGGGTGTCTCTTCCACATTTAGCTTGTGAAAGAGTCTCTGTGCTTCCCTTTCTCTGTCTCTAACCACCGACAAGGATACTCTCAAGGCATTCGATAATTCAATTCCAGCCATCCTCTGAGAAACATCTCATTTTATAGGAAGGTTTAAGCCATCATGCATCCTTTTTACCCGTTATGAAAGCATTTGTCTAAAATCCGGTATTAAATTTCAACAGGGCTGAAACAATCTCAACCCAGGCGTTTTCACGTGTGCCCTTTGACAGTTGTCAGCTGGCACAACCCCCAGCTCCCTTTTAAACCCAAGTGCTCCATGGGCTAAGGATGTGTTGCACAGGGAACACCAGGCAGGGAGTGCATGTGTGTAAATAAATCGATGATGCATGTCCCCACCGCGGCTCCTCTGCAGAAAAATTGGACATAAATAGACACAAATGTTCCACACAGTTCAACCATCACATCTTAGCTGCTGTACTGCTGTCATATGCTAATGAGAATGCAAAACACAAATGTCTGAGCTAATTAATGAACAGCACTACAGTACCAAAAATGCTTCCCCATCACACAGACCTTTCCAGGCACAGAAACATTGGTTTGTAACAATCAGAAAGCCTTATACATGTTTCTTTTGCTAAAGGAGTGATATCACGCTGGTTGCAGTGAAAAACTGAAGAAATACTGAATGGGTAATTCCCTCTCAGCTCAATTTCTCACACTCTGCACAGCAAAGGAAAGCCTAACTAGTGCAAGTAACCACCTCACCCAAGCTACAGATGGCCTGAATTTGTATTCTAACAGAACAGCCACACCTTTGCAAGCAGCAGGTCCATGATCCCTGCACAACTCAACGGAAGAAGTACAGGGAAAATGGGTTTAGATTTGCAAATTTTAACCAAAGTTAATTTTCACTATTTATACTCAGTTCTATCACTCAAATGAAATTAAGTTTGCTGTAGCTGCTGCTTTAAATCCACTGTAGGGACTTCAAAAAATTAATTCATTTAAATAAAGTTTATTTCGCTATTTCAAAATTTTAATCTAGTCCTATTTTTCTGAAAATCGGTATTTATTATACAACATATATTTCCCATTATCCTGTGTGGAACAAAGTATTTTAAGAGGAATACAAAATTTGAAACTTGATCTTCAGCTTGCTCAAATATAACCACATGGAGCACTAAGTAAATTGTGAAGAAAAATAACACAAGTATCTCATGAGTGCACACAATTGAGAGAGGAAGAAAAGCTCGTGAGGAATCTGCTCGCCGTTGGGAGATGCTTTGACAGCAGTGAGTTTAATCTCCTGACCAGAGACAGGAGTTTGCTTACCCTGGTGTTAGCAGGGCTTTGCAATGTCAGAGACTGCTCGTGGAAGGGATCTGAGTTGTTTTCACAAGGCTACCAGCACGAGCTGCTCCGAACGCCTGAGCTCTGAGAGAAACAAGCTTTGTTCTCGCTGTATTCCTCAGGAACTTCACTACCTTGAGGCATTTAGTCACGTCTAAAAAACCACAGATGTGGCAGCAACCATGCCTGTTGTAGCCAACTGGTGGAACACAACAATGAGTGCCAAGTTCCAAAGCCAGGGAAGAACACTGAGCCTTCCTGACAAGGCTCTTGGTCAAGTCTTTCCTGATCTAGGAGCCTGTCCTTATTGGAAGCACGAGGCTGGAAAGCAAGAATTTTCACTGTTAATACAAACTACTTTGTTCATACGTAACAAAAAATACCTTGGTGTATTTAAGTCATCGCTTGTGATTTTTCTCATGTCACCTGAAATGGATTCTGAAAGCATCCCTGGAGCACACAGCTCCAGCTGTACCATGCAAGGAAAACAGACCCTGGATGTTTTCAAGTCAACTTCACTTGAATTTACTGTAGTGTTTTTGAAATTTGCAGCCTCAAAGCCATCTCTGACTCATCTCTTTCTTCAGCAAAGTCAAAACAAGCCATCAGAATAATTCAGCTGCACCACGGCAGTTATTTTCTATTTCCTGGGTTTTCAAGCGTGGCTGGATGGCAGCCAGTGCCAAATGCTGATTTTTGTAAGGATAACCACGAGCTACCTAGGGAAGGGAAGAAAGTTGCCGGCTGACATATCACATTTCATCTATCATCATTTGTCAGCTGAACCCAAGAAGGGTTTCTAAAAAGGGAACCTCGACAGCACTTCAAGAATTTTATTTTTCAGATAATGCTCCCAGTTGGCAAAAACTTTAAAACTCGTTCAGATTCCTGGTGAAATTAAGCAGATACCCTGAGCTATCTCACAATTATTTTTACATGCGGAGGTTTTCGGGATCAAGCAGTTCTAAAATGGTGATACAAATGACACTGCAGTAACACTAAACTGACACGTAAAAATAGAGCTGAATTTAATTACCTTCATTTTGCAAAGCAGGCTGAAGTACCATAATTTTTACCACAGTCTGATTGTAGCTACAGAACAATCTAAACATATATTTAAAAAAGAAGTTATTTGTGCAAATTCAACAATTACAGCATCCAAGATAACTAAAAAATGGTGACCTAAATCAAAATAATTCCAACAGAAATGCACCTGAAATCCATGATTCTAACAAAGAGAACTAAAATCTATGTCAAACAAGAAAACAAATACCTGCAAATTCTAGTTTATATGGACCAAGAGATACCTCATGAGCGTCACATAAGTAAACAAGTGTAAGGCATGGCAGAGGCTGTCTGCAATGCCCAGCTACTGATGCACTAATGATTGTCAAAAAGGGATCAAGAAGCTTTTGGGAGAAGTGAGAAAAAGGTCAATATTATACTCAGAATATTAAGTAAACACCTACAGACAGGGCTGCTGGCAATATTTTATATTCTACTTCAGACGGCCGGCTGCTGTCCACTAGAAAATGCTGGTGGTATGCAGGACTTTTGGAATCACTTTCCACCAATTTTAAACCAGTCTGAAATGCTCCATCACACAGTAATCTGAGTGTAGGTTCAACTGCATAGAAATAGTGTTTACCTCTGTAATGAAGGTTGTCCTACTCAGTTGGAGTGGAAATACATTTTCATTTGACTTCTTTCATTTAAGAAAAGCTGTGCAATACCCACCCCTCTGGCTTGGGGCTGGAACAGCTTGTTCAGCTCTGCTCAGTCATTAAGTGCCCATGTGACCTTGCACAAACCACTTTTCAATGTGCCAGGCTGAGATAATGGCACTTTTCTACATCACAAGAGGATTTGGTGCATAAGGATGTTAAGGAGTGCAAATTGCAGGGAAGGCACAATCACAACTTTGCAGAGAGAGAAAGATTAGCCTCCAGTTATTCCACGATCCATTGTCAAATTCAGGTGTGGCAGAAACAGGCAGAAGATTGGTGAGAATTACTGATTTTCTTGGATTTTCAGGTGCCTTATAGCCATAACAACTAGTTTAATTTTGTCAAGGTATTGTGTTGATTCCTTTGTAGAAATCAAATTGTTGGTGCCTTGGAACCTGACAAAAGCAAGCAGCAAAAAGGGAGGCAGACTATTCCAGGCGGGTCTTGGCCTCCCCCTCTCTCAATTTCTGCACCTTGGCAAGTGCCTTTCTTGGTCTCAGTGTTTCTGGGACTCATTTGTTCAGTCCAGATTTGACACCCCTGTACACGTCTGGAGCTGCCTACAGAAAACCAACACAAAACAACCCCTGGCTCTTGCCCACAATCAGAAGGCAGCAGCACCAACACAGGAATGATGATTTCTCTTTGCAATGCTCAGAGCTTGGCAGCCAGCACACGTCAGGCCTACTGAGTAATTCCCATGTGATGCAGGAGAATCCAAAAAACCCCAGCCAAACAAAGAAAGAACCCCCGAACCGAGGAAACGAGAGCTCCTGGTCTACCACCCAGTAAAGGAAGTAAGCAGTGGTGTCCTGGATTTCTCTGGGAAAGGGAAGTGTCCCTGCATTAAGGAGATGGGGTTTGTTCTCAGTTTGTGATGACAACGGGCACCAGAGGATTCTGTCATTAATCTGCCTCCAGCTGTGGTGCTGGAGAGCACTCGATACATACAACCAAAGTAGCATTTAATTTCCTTCCACCTACATGGCAGGGCCAGGGCAGTGCTGGGCACCCTCCCTGCATTTCAGCACTCCAGCTCTGGGCCTCAGGGCAGCTAACTGGGAATTCCAGTGGGTGACACTCACTCAGCTCCTCACAGAGGCACCAGACTCATCCCTCTGAATATGAATGCAGCGAGTTTCGTGACAGACCCTTTCCTTAAAGATAAAACCACATGTGAGAATGCTGCAGAAGATGTCAGAATCATGCCTCACATTTGCTACTGCCCCCATGCCATGGAGAAAGGTTGGCCTGGACATTGCTGGCAAGCTGCCTGAACTCCACTGAAGTGCAAGGCCTCCATCTCACCACTGCCAGCAAGAACCCCAGGCTATGACAGGGAACCAAGTGGGATGGAGGGAAGAGATTAGTACAATGAGAAGAAAAAAGAAGTAATGGGATAAATAATAACACTGCAGGCCTTTAAAGACAAAAAGGCTGCTGGAAAGAAAATACCACATCAGATTTGTTTCTAATAAGAAAGTGAGATTCTGCCAGGAAGCCCTGAAGAGGAAAACTACTAAATCTTCCTGACACTGATCCTTGGAACACAGTGGAATAATACATTTTAATGCAGTGTTGAATTTTAACAAACACCAAAAGCCTTATTAAAATGTTAAGCAAAGAAACAAAAAATTACCAAGATTTTAGAATCCGTTAATTCCTCGTAACTGTAAATATAAAAGGGAAATAAAATACATTTACCCTACTACATTTTTATCAGTGTATCAGAAAGTGTCCTGATACTTAATGAATAATCAACAACAAAGCATAAACATGCTGAGATTACTGTTGTGACCATTTATTCTAGGGGTAAGCTAAACAGAAGTCTTCTCCTTACTATGTAGAATATGTCCCCACAAGATTAAAATGATAGCTTTGTTTTTATACCAATTCAAATCTTTTTCAAAGGAAAATCTCTTACATATCAAAGATCTTCTATCACTATTATAATTTGGCATCTTTGCAGCAGGACAAAAAACATGATAAGAAGTACACGATATTACTTCTAAAATTCCTCATATTAAGTTTTCCTACAGCTTCCAGGTGCAGTCAAAACCTAAGGAAAAGTCTCAGCTTTCTCCACAGCTGGCGTGTCGTTAACACAGCACTCTGAATGGCAAGGATGTCACTGGCTGCTCTGCCAGGTCCTGTTTACAAACCTTCAGCTTCCCAGTGACTCAAAAGCAGAAAATAGCTCATTGTAAGTGTGCAATATCTGCAAATAGATATGGAGTGTTTCCCATAAAATGAACTATTAGCTTACCTAATTAGATTGAAATGCATGGTATAGGCTATTAATAAACTGAATCAATACTGCTTAGCAAATAAAAACTACTCAGTCACAATATCTGAACGGAGTTTTCTCTCAAAGGTAGAAACCTCAGTAGTATTGTGTATGGTTTGCAACAGCGACATAGCTTTGTGTTGTGGTGCCAAAATAAAAATGAGAAAACTTGGCAATTTACCTTCTGGTAAGTAGGTGGTCTTTGAACAAGACTACAAAGTAATCTTCAAATAAAACCAACAACAAGGAAGCGTGCCTCCAAATGGTACATCAATTGCTTTATTAAACACATAGCAGTATTCCTTAAAGATTCATTTGGTTTTGACAATTAGCTGATGATAAAAGATCCTTCCACATCCTTCAAGGAGTACACAAAAGCCAAAGTTCAGTGAACATCCCTGTTGTCCCTCCCAACAATCCTCATCTGTTGGAAGTTGTGGCCAGCCCTGCAGTGTCTGGTCTGTGGCAATGCTGGCCACAATGCCCTAGGGCAATAAAAGCAAAACTTTCTACATCTGACAAGCCTCCTGAACTCACTTCCACCAGCCCAGAGGTTGATCATATCAACTGTGATAGTTAAGTGAATCTAGGCAGAGATGTTTTAGGAAATTGTGACCTCTTTCACACAACAGAGCAAATAAACACAAAACTGTCCAGCTTAGAATCTAGGGGGAAACAGCAAGCTGAAAATGTAGACCTTAATCAGACAAGGACTTTGATCAAGCTGTGCAGACATGGCTTTTACCATTCCATCAAGTATTTATGGAAGTCCACATTTACAGGAAAGTGTAACTGCAGCTTAAATGTAAAGGCGTAAAGGGAAGAACTGGGCAGAATTTTGGTTGCAAGAACAATTACTCTTGGCTTTTCAATTACTTTGGAAATGCTCTGCTGTTTAATAAACAAACTACTATGTATTACCCCCTAATAGCAGCAACAGAATTGGCTGGCTGAAGCCTGGCTGGGGGATTGATTTTCCATTAATTCATTTCACTTAGTAACATACAAACACTCTTGGCCTTGTAAACTTTCTTTCAACCCTTCTTTGACTCTTCAAACACATCCAACTGAGATGCAGGCCCCAAGAGAGGCTTTCCTGAAGTTAAACCCACAACCTTCACCAACAGGGATGTTTTTGAGCCCATTTCTATCCTTGGTCAGCATTTACTTGCCCTTGTAAATGTTTAAATGTTGACATTCTCAGATCATAGCAGTCCAAAGACAATTAATTCCTAATTCTTGTATTCCTCGGCAGCTGCCTCGGTGAGGGGCAGAGAGCCAGGCTGAGATCTATCCTTACCAACAAATGCTGCTTCCATCACCATTTTCACAGTGATCTTAATGCCCACACATCCCTAAGACAAGGAGGACACTTCATTCCAGTCCCTTGTCCCCAGCTAACAGCTGTGTTACAACTTTCAGTGCAGGGTTTTCACTGAGGTACACACAGAGTTGGCTCCTCTACAAAAGCACAGCTAATTCAGTGCCCTCACTACATTTAACACTTTCTGATTGCTAAGGCCACCTGGAAAGAGACAGCAGAAAGGTAACTCAAGTGTGTGCTATGAGCTGAAGGATGAAGAGCAGTGAGCCTGGGGTTGAGATGACCTTGCCTTCCTTCCCAGCACTGCTGTTCAATCAGTGCACGGCAAAGTCCAGACTGACTGAACGGTTTTATGGAAATTCTTCACTTGCAGTGAACAAATGGACTCCAATTTGAAGCACAGGCATCAGTGGGACATAGAAGGGTGTTAATCTGATTCTAATGAAGACAATCTCTCCGTGAACTCCCTGGCAGAGGTCTGTACACAGCACTGACAGGTGAATGGAGCAAACGGGAGCCAGCCCCTCTGCCAGCCCTGGCACAGAGTGCCCAAAGCACAGCAATCCAAGGACAGCAGCTGGCAGCCTCCTTACATCTGCACTGTGATTAGACACAGGATTAGGAGATTTGGATTTAGACATTGGAGATATTTATGGATTTTGATATTTGCAAGAAATGCTCCAACACGAATGACTAGTGGTGATATATTTAGTATTTATTATTTTTAAGGAAAATCACTAGCTGCATTTAGATTTTATGGAATAAGAAAGAATCCTACAGATAAATCATGTACAATCCTACAATCATGTAGCCACAGGATGCTGGTTTATAAACGAATGAAAACACCTACCTCAGACATTAAGCTAGCTTGTCACTGATAAAAACCCCAACATCCTACATAAACATTGTCAAAAACTTACAGAACAATTGCCAGAACAACTTTTAGCATATAAATCAAGCAATAATTGACAATAAAACAAAGGAAATCATTAAAACCCAAGGAAAACAACAGAAAACTAAAAAGGTTTTGTTTGTAGGGGGCCTTGTGAGGGTCCAACACCACCCACAAAGCAGGTGTCACTTCAACAGTAGGCAAGGTTCCCTGCAGCCCAATTCAGTGAAATGTTGACATTCTCAGGCTCCCACAACTTCTCCAGGCAAGGCATTCCCAGCTCCATCCAGCCTACATCTCCAAGAATTCACTGTGCCTGCACCCCAGGGCAGCCTGGCCCCTGCAGATCACCATCCCTGGTCAGGCAGGAGGCTCAGGAGCAGCTGAAGGATCACTCAGCCCTCCCGTCTGTCCTTCCCCACAAGGTCACACTTCCCCAGCCCCCCTCAGCCCACTGCAGCACTTCAGAGTGCCAAAGACCTTGTGTGGGAGGGTTTGGGCACCACTGGTATTGACTTCACACTGCTCCCACTGCCCTGCTAACATCAAATGCTTATGCACATTTCAGCCCACCACCCTGCTAGCTGAAAACACTATTAATAATTAAACTGACCAAAAAAGTCTCTTTTCCCCCTATTCCCTGTAATGGAGGTACCATTTGTTGTCTATTAACCCTTAGTTTGTAAGGAAAAAAGCTGAAGTCCTTCCTGTTATGTCATTCCTGGCAGGCTGAGTATCTACAGCCCATGGGAATGCTTTTCTCTGTTTTTACTGGCAGTGAAAGAAGGTCTGTAAAGTATTTTTATTTGTCCTTAATGCACTATGTTGTCAAAATGTCTGAGAAATTACCCTTTTTCTGAGAAAAGAGGTCAAAATCATGCACATATCACTGAATTCTTGCACCAAACTGATTTTTGCTAATAGAAGTTACACACAAGGTGTATGTTTGTAGGTTTATATAGAAGTACAAGTCATTTCACATGCATTCCATGGATACCTGCTCTCTCCGGCCAGAGGATACCTCTGGACTATTCATCTTTTGTAGAAAAACACAAAAGAAATTAACAACGTAAATCAAATGAAGTAAACCAGGAACTTATCTTTAAAAGGACTGACTAATCTTGGAGTCAAATTCTGACAAACCCCTCAGCCTGTCTCCTCCAGAAGCAGAAGGAACCGTACATAATGACACTATTTTCAGGAACCAGTACCTCTGCCCTGGAATTGGACACTTCTTGCCCAAACTGGCTGTGCCCCCTTCCTGGTGGGCCCAAAGTGAATCCTACAGGCCTGTCCAACCTGAATTCTTTTCTGACTTCACCAGTGAAGCTTGGAGCAAATACTTAAAGACCTGTTCTTTAGTCACTGGGATTTATTACAACATTTTAGCTACATTTCAACACATACTTAAAAAATCTAGTGATCAAAGATTAATTACTTTGAATGAAACTATTGACTACTAGTTTTAAGGTTAAGAAAATAGTTGATATTTGAAAATAGCAGCACAGCATTTAGCAGCTGGGAAAACCAGTAGAAAGTCCAAAAGAACCTATTTTAGCATGTCACATGTCAACAAAAAACCTGTGTACAGTACAAGTGTACACTGCATCCTGAGAGCTCCTGGACATGCACTCTAGAACAAAGAAAATAGTTTTTTCTTTTTACTGCAGGAGGATAAATATATACCCAGCAGTATGATCCAACCACCATTCGCCCTTCCACAATATCTTTAACTCCTATTTGCATTTGGGCTTGGAAAACACTACCTTTATTTTGTACTCCCATTACTATTTGGGGGGAGCAGAGGGGTGTTCAGCAGATTTCAACAATATTGGTCCAAAAAATGGTAATCCACAGCTACAAATGCAGCATCCTTAAAGGCAGTACACTTAAAACTGCCATGGATGAGACACTCTCAGTGTTCCTGCTGGGATTTCAACACGTGACAAAATGCTTCCCCCTGAAATACAGTGCCTGATGAAGCAGTGAGAACAAGATGATGTGCTCAAGCCAATGTTTCTTTGAATTGCAGCAGAGGAGGAGTTCCCATTCACATCTTACATCACTTCTATCTGAAATATATTCAAAGAACTTCTCTGCTCCATTTCTCACCATCAATTTGGCAAGTTGAATAGTAAACCCAACAGTACCATATGGTGGAAGACAGCTGAGAGATAAACGTGTTGTGTAATGTCAGTCCTAATGAGTGATAGAAATAAAACTCCAAGAGCTAAATATCTGGCTTAAGCATCAAAACCTCACAGTTAAGGATAAAAGCCTATTGTACAGCCAGTGCCAAATCTTTCCAAACTATGATGTTGTACCTTACAGATGTGTGGGACCACTTTTGTTCCTCACAGCAGCCTGACTAAAAGAATATGCATTCTCCCCCAGTGTCAGTGAAGAGCTCAGCAATGCTGTGAGCTATGCCCAATAGCTCAGTGCTGCTGGAAGACAAAGGAATGGAAACACACACTTTTATCTTTCTCCATTTGAGTACAGACACAAATGGAAGAGAGCAGTAGAACCTATTTTCACACCAATTCAATACTGCTTATTGCATATGTAAAAATTCAGCTTGAAAAAGCAGATAGCAGGAAACACTTAGCATTTGAGGAAATGCAGGTTTTAAGACGTCTCAAGCATTTCATCTGTATTTTTCTTCAACATCAAATACACTACTGACAATCCCAGACGCAGTTTCAGTTCCAGACACACAGCAAGCAAATCTGTTCCCCCTCCTACTCCCTCCACCCCTTAAAAAAATATTCCTACAGTTCAATCTTTCCCACTAATATGATAAGAGACTCAGATATGGTAATGCCTTCAAAGTTCTGATTTTTAACATTTTTTTTCCAGCCTCCTTCTTTAAGAACACACCTTAAACCTGGAGAAAATGAAGTCCCCACCAAGAGTGGCTGCTACTGAAACCCATCTGTATGGGCCTGGAGTTACAAAAGCATCACGACCTGACACATTATTGGGCAGAAAAAAAGGTTCCAAATATTCCACAGAAAACCATTTCTCTTGCAATGCACAAGACAAGAACAATGCAGAAGCCACAGGAAGAAGCACTGAGGAGGCCAAGCCTCCTGCAGAGCCCCCAGGCCCGTTACGTGCGGCGCGTTACCTGCGTTCCCCAAGGAGATCCCTCCTGGCTCCTCTGTGCACTGCATTCAGCTGCCAACCCTGAGACCTCCTCCCGTCCACTTTCGTGCGCCCCACATCCCGTGTCCACTTCTGGGCCCTCCTGATAATCCAGACACTGAGGTCTGGAGCTGCTGCAAAGGCAGTGGAACTGGGGAAGGGTCTGGGGCACAGGTCTGATGAGGAGCACCTGAGAGTGTTTTATCCTGGCCACCAAAAAGGCTCAGGGGCTACTTCATTGCTCCCTACAGCTCCCTAAAAGGCTATTGTTGGCAGCTGGGGCTCGGCCTCTTCTCACAAGCTGCTAGCCATACAACAAGGGAAATGGCCTCAAGCTGTGCCAAGGGAGTTTCAGGTTGGCTATCAGGAAAAATTTCTTCACTGGAAGTGTGGAGAGGCATTGGAGCAGGCTCCCCAGTGGGGTGGCTGAACCACCATCCCTGGAAGTGTTCAAAACACAAGGACACTCCATCATCCTGAAGTTGCTTTCCAAACCTTCATGACTCTGTGATTGCCCCCTGCTGCCCTCTGCCCTGCAAACAGGCCCCTCGCTGGCCCAGACTTTCACAGAAAGCTGAAACAAAAGCTCTCTGGCTTTTCTCCCTGAACTACAGACAGGTGTTTTATACAAGTTTTCACAACTAACTATACTTTTAATCTGGCACTGCTTCTTTTTAGAACAAAATCATAAAGCTCATGTTCAACAAATCCAGCTGCCCCACATCTTCGTCCTCTTGGCATATAAGTTACCTATTACTACATTCTGTTAGCCTTATTTCATTATTACGTTTCTTTTCACTTTTCCAGAAAATAAAAAGGGGTAATTATTATTTTTTGAAATAGGTATATGTCTCATCTAAATATTCTCTTCTAGAATAGGAATGCAAAGTACAGAACGCCTAATGCAACACTCACTTAAAAATCGAATTGTCCAACCAATATGTCAGAAGTGACTTGACTTTTAAGGGCAAGAAGATGCTGAACCTGATCCAAGTTTGGTAATTAATAGCCTCCCTAGATAAATTATTTTTTACTGTTGTACTTGATTACTAAATCTCTCTGCTTCAAGGCAACAGATGGCTTCAATTCCCCCCAAACCAAAAAGTCCGTAACTCTCCATACTAGAACAATCTAAATTTAGTTAGATGCTTAAATATTAGCATTATTTTTAACTGAGGAATGAAACAGCCATGGATAGATGAAAAATTCACTCCTGAAATTTTCTGGACAGTTACAAGTTCAGATAATTATTTCTACATTCCTGTTGTTTAGTGACTCCTTGATCAGCACTAGGAACGTAAAAAAAAAAAAAAGGCATCAAATCCTTGACAGCAAATCTGAACCCACTGTGAGAAGAATGGTGAATCACTGCCTTCTGTGAAGACTGTCAGTTAAACATTCTGGGTCATAACAAAGTCCAAACACAGCAGATGCTCTGGGGCTTCCAGCCCTGTCTGCAGGAGCTCCTCCCCAGGAGCAGGGACAGCCTTGGTGGCCGACCTGCCCACTCTGACACGGCGTGGTTTCCCTGCAGCCCACAGGAACCACTCCATCCGTGACCACACCAAGGCTCCCAACACAAACACCACTTCTGTCCTCCTATTTCCATGGCATCGTGACCTAAGGGCCACCAAAGCCAGCAGAAACCTTTTAATTGATTTGAAATTATGTCCTCGGACCCTGGTGTTGCAAAGATCTGCACAGACAGGTCCTGCTTCAGTGATTCCACAGCTCTCTGCAGAGTCAGGGCTACTGAAATGCACTGGCTGTTCTTTGGAGCAATTCTGGATTTTACACCATTCCAGTTATTGAAAATGCTGTGGAGTTTCTTTATCAAACTGCACTAACTCCCAGAAAAGGAGAAATTGAAACTTCTGGCATCGTGCTAACGTGTGCAGTGGAATCTTGGAGCAAAACAAATGGGTCTGCTGTCAGACACAAAAGGAACATTCTGAACAGGTCCTGTCTGGCCATTTCCTAGTGCTTTTACAGTAACATTTTAAATACATATTATTAAAATAACTATTTTAAATTTCACCCCAACTATGTTCATTTTCCTCTTCTGGAGTTCATTATATCTTGTGTTTAATACCTCATGCATTGAAATGTTTTGAAAACACTGAGGTTGAAAACGTCAAGGTAATTTCATTTTTCAGTACACCATTGCTTGTTGCTGCATTCTGCTTTCTACAAAATCCACTCCAAGAGAAGGGAATTCATCAACATTTCTAATACACTAACTTTAGGTGGTCTGTTTTTAACTTAAAATTTTTAATCCATTCATAAGAATCTGTTCTATTTAGACTTTAAAAGAAAGGATGTCAAACCTCAGGGAAATGGAATTCAATTAATATGTATGTGTCCACTGGTGCTGGGGGAGAAGCTGATCTACATGTGGAAACCACAAATTCTCCATTGGTTTATATAAGAAAAACCGCTTTCGTCTGCTGAAATGGTCAATAAAGGAATATAAAACTTCTAATCTGAATTTTAATTAGAAATAGGTCAAGCAAATGCTCTTCCTCTCCTGCCATGCCCCCCAATTTTCCTAGCACAAATCTCATTATTCTGAGAAGCACAGTGCAAAGCATATCTTAAAATAAAACTATTCGTGTACTTCTAGCACTGCTATCAGGGAGAGAGACAGATTTCTGTGTTTTGCAAAACACACACACACAAAGAATAAAATCTGAGAAACCTTGATTAAAGCGGTTACTCAGAATTCTCTGCTTGACTATTAAATAAAAACCAATTTGCACAGAATACTACCAGCCTCTCCACATGCAGTTCTCTCCTCCCCAGCAGCTCTCGGGCAGCAGTGTGGAGGTGTCCTAGATACCAAGGCTCCCCATCAGACACACTCTGCAGTCTCACAGGCACCCAGATTCACTGCACTGCTGCAGGGGGGACACAGTGACACACCTGATGTTCTAGACAAGCCCAGGTACTGCAAGGAGCAATCTCAGCTCAGTAACAGGCTCCTGCCTGCCTCAAACTGAGCTGCAAGGGAGTCCCATAGTAAAGGTATGCTGGCACACTGAAGAAGAGTTGAGAAGTCATGTTTCTTGTAAGAAAAAAACATCCCAGAAGCAGGAAGGAGAAGTGCCCAGTCCTGCAGTTCTTATTTACATGAGCAGCTCCCCTGAAATCTGTGAAATCAGAGGAGGCAAAATGACAGGCTGCATCTCACAGCTATCAAAGACTAATCTGTGCATTCCTGGAAAGTCACTTACAGAAGTGCATTTAGGTTTTGACCTCGTTTGGAGGAGTGTCAGAACTCTTTGGCCCACAAGGTTTATACTTAGAACTGTATTTCCATTCAGCAGCCAGTAAATCAGTTTCAGCCAATGAAAGCACTTCATTATTTGATCCCAATTCATCTGTATTTTAGACAGCTGAATTGTTATCAGCTCTACATAGGCTGTTATGAAACAGACCCTCAATAGCACCACCATGATTTACTGAAATTCTTAGGTACCTCCATAGCATAAAGTTTGTAACTGGAATGGTTCACCCTGGAAAGAGGCTTTAGGGTGACTTAATTGTGGCCTTCTAGTATTTGAAGGAAGCCTACAGGAAAGGTGGAGAGGGACCTTGGACAAGGAGGGACTTGGTGATGAGACAAGGGGGAATGGCTTCAAACTGAGAGCTGGTTTGGATTCCATTTTAGGAAGAAATCCTTTACTGAGAGGGTGCTGAGGTGCTGAAACGGGGTGCCCAAAGATGTGCTGGGTGTCCCTGGAAGTGTTCAAGGCCAGGCTGGACGGGGCCTTGAGCACCTGCTCTGGTGAAAGGTGTCCCTGCCCATGGTGGACACCAGGTCATCTTTAAGGTGATCACCATCACCGGGTGATCTCTCAGGTGATCACCATCACCAAGTGATCTTTAAGGTGATCACCATCACCAAGTGATCTTTAAGGCCTCTTCTAATCCAGGCCACTTTATGATTCTGTGAATTCAGAGAAAAACTACATCTATTTAGTAACATTATTTTTCACTTCACTTTCTTTTGCTCCCATATTTAAAACATACTAAAACTTAGTTTTTTATTTTATGCCTGTATGCTTAGTCTCCCCAGATAATTACTGCATACAAGGCCAGTTTATGTGGAATAACAACAGAGTATCACAGCGATCTTGCCATTTATTTGGAAGCACATTATTACAGGAAGACTCCTCCTTTGTTGAATTTAATTGCCTATGAAGATCCTGCCAGTTGAGTCTGTCTTGTGGAGCATGCATTTCATCATTATTTTTTAGCCTTGTTACATCAATCACCACAACTGCTACAGAAGTTTTCTGGGCTGTGAAGTGATAATTTGTTCCGGCGGTATTAATGAGGCAAGCAGTGGTCTTGAGGGAGGTGACAGCCCACTGCTTTACAGACAGCAGCAGATGAAGGTGTTGTACCACACATTGTTTGAAACTAGCACTGGAGCATTCAAAATATTGTCATCTGCACTTCAGGTATTTTTGCCACCCACACTCCAAACTCCCCAGGCAGTGACGTGACGTCCCGTGCCACAGTGCACTGTCACCTGGAGAAGGAACACCAGTGCTGGCTGCTCTGGAGTGCTGGGACTGGGGAAAAAACACATTTAAAAGGGGAAGATTTGTTGCTGCTGTACCAGCATTCCCAGGATATTGCTGCAGGAAGCAGTACATCTGGAAACAACAGATGGTCTGTGTTTAAATGGGAGGGAATAGAGGATTTTAATACTCATCCATCTCTAATTCGGTTCTACAAGTTTGATTTCCACGTTTTCTCAGATTATGGAGTGTTACAGGATCTGTATGACAGGCTTTACCCATATTATTGTTACTACAACACAGCCAGCTAAAGCCCTAATGTTGTACTGCCTTTATCTGTGAACTCTGACTTGGCCATATGTGCACTTTCAGAAAAGCAGACTTGGTCTTTAAAAATGCTCACACAGGAAATTTATATGAACCAAAACACTCTTTGTTACAAGACAGATGTTCTACCACCCCGAATCATTCACAATCACCTATTCAGCCTTTTGCACTTGTTTTATTACGTACTTTGTACAGGTACACATGGTTTTACAGAGTATTTTTAACATGAAGGAAAAAAAAGGAAAAAAATGACAGAGAATACAGGAATTTTTTTTCCATATATCCTTTCCACATAAATGTCTCAAGCTCTTAACTGATTTACACATAAGAGCTACTTACAGACATTCTAAAGAATAATCCTAACCATGCCTGATTTACATTTACACATTTGAACTGAAAGCAGTGGAGGAAAGAGGATATGGCCATCTGCATAGAAAGCCTTCTGTGGATAACAGCTCGTGCTACCAGCTCTCCCAGTTCCTAATGCCAGATTGAACCATTTGTGACTGGTGCACAGCAATGGCTGCCTAAGAGCTGGAAGATAAAGCTTCTAGAAAAAGAGAGCACATAGGTTTTTTTTAAGCAGAAAGCAAAATTATGTTCCTGACGATTGATCTCCGGCAGAAATACAAAATGGTAAAGATGAATGAAGTGAAAATATTCTAAGAACTTTTCATTTTATATTATTTTCAATAATGTAATAATATATTATTATTTTACATTATTTTTCATGTGTTCCAAATATTGGAATTTTAAGCCTGAGACATCCTAAGACAAATTTAACAGCTATGTTATAGTGATCTATACCCTTGGAAATGTAAAAGGTTCCTTATAGGTGGCCAGAATTGGAGATTTGTTCAGAATAATTAGCCCTTATGCCTTTGTAATATAGAGGTCAGCATCTGTTTGAAGTAGGATTTGACATCAGCTGAAGCATATGGATAGGAATCCAAACTCTTTTTCTCATTAAAAAGACACCATTTAATTTGGCTCCGTGCAGGACGATTAGCAACATGTGCTCGAAGAGAAGCTGACAACTGGCACAGGGAAAGTTGGCTGGGGCAGAAGACCACAGGCAGAAGAGGATGCAGAAGCTTGTAAAGATGGCCTGTACACACTGTGCCAGTCTCTTGTTGATGCTATTAGCTCTTCATTTTCATCAGCACTCAGATATATTAAAAACATTCTGTCAGCAAGAAACATACAGTAAGTTACATATAAATCAATCAAACCAGCTCCTTGAGATACCCAGAGACCTGTCTTCCAAGCTTTCTAGAAATGACAGACTTCTAAAATTAGGACACCCTGAGGTTATTTACTGCTAAGCATGATTAAAATCAATTAGACAAAATATACATTTAATGAAGAAAGACATAATGATCCAACTTGTGGTTTAGAAGAATATGCAATCAAATACATTGCTAAGTTTAAGGCTTACACACTTATTGGCCTGTAAGGTTCCAAGAATGTTGCAATGCAAGAAGTATTTTGGAGAAGAGGTCTTAAAGCAAGTCCTAGCTCATTGCAATCTCTGTCCTAGAAATCAACAAACAAACAAACCCAGACATAAATCCAAACTGGAAAAGTACACCTGAGACGTTAACATTCTCCTCTCTAGAATTTCCACATATGCTCAGAAATTACTGCACAGAATGATAATCCATCATTTTGTACTCACATACACAAGGTGCTGGATCTAACATCTCAAAAATAATTAATGTTCCATACAGTAGCTATTGAAACCTACTACTGGAACTTCAAATGGTACCAAAGGCAGCAAACTCGTAAAAGCAGATCTAGCATGTCTAGGTAACCTTTTCCTTCCCCACTACAGAATGACAGAAAAAATATAAAAGAAATAAAATACATTGTGTTTTTCCACAGTAAAATGGACAATTAAAAATAAAAGTGGGGAAACTCCCTGCTGTAACTTTACATTTCACTTCCTGTAATTTCACAGAAGTTATGTGGAGGACTGAAATTCACTGCCTTGAAGTGAACTGACTCCGAGACTCAAAAGCAAGAAGCTGATTTCCTCTCCCCTCCTTGCAGGTTCCCATTTGATGTGCTGACGGTTAGACAATCTTGCTGTAAATACACAGCCAAGCCAACAAGGAGAGCACACCCACACCTCCTCCCAGCACACAGGTGGGTTTTGGCCATCCACTGGTCATCGACTGCATCATGTGAACCAAATTCTTCACAAGTGCTCTGGCTCTGCCATGACACAGTGACAGCACATCTACTCACTGCTCTCTCTGCTGTTACAGAAGGGACTGAGCAATTCCTTTTCACACACCACACCTGCATTTCCAGCAATGATGCTGGCACAACAGCACACAAATTCTCTCCCTGTGCTCCCAGGAGAACAAGTTCACTTGTGCTTTGTTTCCAGGTTTGTTTTAGTAGGACTCCTATCAAAAACCTTGCCTTGTTGCTCGTCATAAAAACCCTTTCTTGTTTCAGGGGCACAGTGTTATGACATAAAAATGCAAACATCCTCACTGCCTTCCTCTTCTTACTGAGAATAAGGAGAAACAGGGTGGACTTCAGTACACCTTGGTATTTACTATTAATGTGTTCACAAAAGATTTACCTTTATTATGAATTATGCTTTCTGCTAAAAGGCTCATTAGTTGTGTTTTAATACAGACACTTCTTTGTCTATTGGGATAACAAATGGTATTTTGAGGGAAAAAAACAAAAAAAGCTTTGCACTAAAGCTTGTTTCTGGGTAATTGAAAAGCCCATGACAGCCTTTGAGTGTCAGAGTGAGAAGCAGAATAAGCTAAGCAGATCGCTCTGTTCTCTTAATGGGACTGACTGCTCTAATCAAATATGTGGAAGAAGAAAGAAAAGAGGTGCTTATCTTCCTCCCTTGGATTCCTCATCTGGGAGAGAATGCACTTTCCAAACAGTTCCAAGAATATCAAAGTAAAGCCTAAACCTTCAGCTGCACAATACAGTGATTTTCAAGGGGTATTCTTTATTGGTGTGCTGAATGTGACAGTATTAATGTGTACTTCAGCAGCACTGTGATGTAGCATCATTTCCAAGGAACAATAAAGCAACAGGCATGGCCATCCAACATGGGATTTTAATCTACAGAATTCTAAAAATTTTCCAGCTCCTAAGCAGTTGCTGATTAACAACAAAACAAAACTCAAACCAATGACCACAAGCCAGACAATGCAGGTTCAATTTAGATTACACATGAATTCTGTAATTGAAGAAAGATCTAAATCCTGGCCACGTAACTTTTCTTCTTAAAGGGAAGGGATGGGTGATGGAAAGGAAGGTGCAGCACCTGCCCCTATGAAAAAAAAAAAAGACTGTTCCTAGTATTAAAGTCTTGGAATACATTTAAAACTTCATGTGGGAGCCAGGGAGCCTTGCAATCAGAAACACCACTTCTATGGAAATGCAAAATACTAAACCTGCACATCTTTTAATCATCTGGTGTCAAAATAAAAGACTTGAATTTGCTGGTTGATGGCTTAATTTAATCTGTAAATACAAATAAATAGAGAGAGATTCCATGAGCCCACGACAAAACCAATGCTGTGGGTTAACTCCCAGGGGCAGCTGAGCCCCTGCACAGCTGATGCCACAGCCTCCTGCTGTGCTGGAAGGGTAAAAGCCTGGAAATGCGTGGGCTGAGATGGAGACAGTTTAATATGTAAAACAAATGCTGTGTGCACAAGCAAAGCAAAACAAGGACCTCATTCCCAATGTCCCAAGGGTGGGCAGGTGCTCAGCACCCCCAGGACAGCAGGGCTGGAGTGGTGGGAGCAGGAAAGGTGTTCAGCACTGTGCAAGCATCCCTCAGCAAATCATCTGTGTTATCAACACTGTTTGCATCATAAATCCAAACCACAGCCCCAAACCAGCTAATCTCAAGCAGCCAAAAGCCAGAAAACAAATCACATTTTTAATATGAAGGGTTGCAGATAAAGTCAGCTCCATATCATGAATTCAGAAAGAATTCCATTTTAACCCTGAGAGTTTGGAAACCTTTGGCTTAACTGAAATAGTCAAAAAAGCTGGTTTTGTATCTCAGAATTTCCAGCAAACAAAATGGTGCAGGTCAAAGGAAAGGAAACATCTAGAAGCACTGGAAGCAGTGCAGTAGCTGCTCCTCTCCAGGCAGGGAGCAGGTACCTGGAGGCACTGCCTGCAGAGTTCCAGCATCCCTCCTGTTAGCTCCTCTTGCATGGCTGTTCCATGTCCTGACTCTGCACAAACATTTCTCCCAGTGTTTCAACCAATATTCAAAGTTCTGGTTTAACATCTTTTTGTAACTAGAGGCAGTAACTCAAAGTTTAGGAACTGGAAGTCAAAAGTCCAGTTTTAACTACTTCCAGATCTTAACACAAGCCTCAGCTCTTTTTAATAGTCACAGGAGTTTAAGTAACTGATGCACAACAAAAGAAAACATGCTGATATTTTTTTACAGAAAAAGTTCTTTAATCAAAGAATACAGGAAAATATCTTTGAACAATTTCCTTTCTCTATTCTCACTACAACAGAGTATTACACACATCCTCTTATAATCACTACAAAAACACTAACATGAATATTCTTTTCCTAAAGACAAATAATTCACCCACAGAAGGTTTTTTGGAGCGTGGTTTTAGGAAATTTACTTCATGAAAAAGACTTTCAATTATGCTGCAGGAAGTATACATGAAGGCTTGACACATATTCCTTCAAACCCAACACAAGATTTGGATCACATCCTCACACTGCAGAGTAGCTTTGGTAAACGAAGACATCTATGAGAATGCAGCAGAGCCACTGCTGTCCACTGCCTCCAGCAGCACCAGTGTCCCCAGAACCTGCCCTGGGGACACTGCAGACACAAATCCACAGCCCAGCCCAGCCAGCACTCGTGGAGGAGTCAAACCCAACTCCCAGCTTCACCTGCAGCCAGGTCCTCTCTCCCCACCAGAAGCAGGGAGGTTCCTGGGGGAACCCACAATGAACAAACACCACAGGTCAGCAGCAGCAGTGACCTGGTGTGCATCCCAGAGCCCCGGGATCTGCCTGCCTACACCCAGACCATCAGGCTTTAGCTGGGACTGCAACGTTCTTCATTTCACAACTATGAGTCAATCACAACACTAAACTGGAGGAGACAAACACATTTTTAGTAGAAAAAAATTCTGGATTTATTTTTATTTCATTAACCAAAACATTAAAATACATAAATATTTTCTCTTCCAGATACAGCACACCTCCTTAAAAGAATGGGAAATTGTTAATATGTTAGTCCTAGCTTCCTCTTAGCTAGCATATCTGTAACAAGTATAAATAGTTTTATAGACATATGCCTTCTCAAACCTCTGTGTGATCACTGTTTCTGAAAAACGACTTTAATTAACTTCATTCTCTGATGAAATCTACAAGGTACTACTCTTTATTAATAAACATCTTAATCATGGACTAGTCCAAGGATAAGAAACAAGAAGAACATTGCCACCTAGCTGTTTCAGCAGTGCCCATAAAGGATGCCATGTTCAGCTTACCTCTCAAATACTCCAGGGAAAAATTAAAATTAAAATTTCTGCATATAAAAAACGCAGACAGGGCTACCTAAAGGCATGGGGCAAGGCTAAGTTTCTGTCACTTCTATCTTACAAGCTCTGAAAGCAGGGCGTCACAAAATACATGAAATGAAAGCCTATTCAACACAACCACCCATCAGTGTCTGACACCATCTGTCTGTCATCAGTTCTCAGCAGAAAGACAAACAGACCAACATCTGTGTGTGTACTCTGACATTTGGCAATCCAACAACTGTGGAATTCCTGCAAAACCTCAAATATCCTTAGGTAAGGTACCAATGTATATGCAAGTAAGTAAATATCTCTGATGGAGAGATGTGGTTCTTTAAAACACATTTCCTGGCCTTTTGTTTTAAATATATTTAATAAAGGGTCCACTTGAAAAGTAGTGCTTGCACAATTTATAAAATGCAACTGGCTACACAAATCATGTCAGGACTTCCCAGATTAATAAGGATAAAGCAAAGCAGCTGAAGCCTGACATTGCAGAGGCCCAGACTGGTATTTTCTAAGGAAATGTAAGAAATGCCAGAGCAGAAGGGCATCCTGCCCTGCCCCACAATGCAGCAAGAGCAAAGGACAGCATCACAGAGCTGGCACAGCATCTGCTTGGCAGCTGTGTGCTCCAGCTCTGCAGCCTGGAGCTCATGCATTCCATTCCAAAAGCATTTGGTAGTTTCTCTGAAGCTCTTCAACCTAATACATTAAATTCAGGGAGCTAAAGCAGTCCTTTAGCAGTACTGAGTAAACAGAGAGGGGATCCAGCTTCTGTAGAGCTGCAAGGCTGCAGATGTGATTTCATCTCCCCTCCTATGGCCTTCTGTTACCATCTTCCTTCTAGATGAATGCCATTTTTTGAAGAATGAAACTATGCAATGTCTTGTTCAGAAGTACTGTGTAACATCACAAAATGTCCAGTTTGGTGCAGTTTTCCATTAAAAACAGAACCTTGACCAGTTAGCTGCTGGTTCCTCCCCGTCACTGCAGCTCTGCTCACATCACTCTGGGAATCTCATCGAGCTGACTGATCCTGTGCAGCCCTGAGAAACAAGCTCTGGAGTTCAGGGAGCACCTCTTCAGGCTGAGCCTCCCTCCTCACAGCACAGGGAAGTCAAGAGCAGGGTCCCAGGAGCCTCCAGAGGGAACCATCCACTCGATGGCACTGGAGGAGAAGGTTCCAGTGGAGCTCTTCCCTCCCCAACACCACCACGGCTCAGCCACGCAGGACTGTGACATCCCCACCTGTAACACCAACATCTTCACCAGAATCCAGGGGTAAGGAACAATTTGAGAAAGAGCAGGGGGTATTCTTTTAGCACTTACCCCTTCATCTCAAAGACAGTAAAACAAACTGACTGGGACTACGTAAGTTCATTACAGGCATAGGTAACTCATACCAACTCTTCCTACCCACAGCTCCTTCAGCTCCCTACTCAGCCTGGGAATGCAATTCTGAGGCAGCACCAGCATGTAAATGTCTGTGCTTCATTCAAACACACACAGGGACTTGGCAAATCCTGATTATTATGTATTTTACACAGGTGGAAAGAACAACAAGGAAGTGGAAGGAACAAAGTCAAGATAAAGATCACATTTCCACAATGCAGATAAAAACTGTCAGTTTACCTGGAACTAGTATGGATTATCCTCACCTGCTATGGATATGCCAAATAACTAGTTACACATATTAATTGATAATTATACAGAGACCCTCAGAGATGAAACCCCAGAAATTATTGAAGACCAAACAGCCAAAGCAGAGAAAGGAAAAAGCTTTACACTGCCCAAAGAATAGCACTAGTGAGGGAAAAAACACACCAGAGTGTCAGTGGTGTCACATCATTGTCTTTTGAAGATTAAACATGTACAAAGAACTTGAAAACCAAAACCACTAAAAATTAAAGACACTCACTAAAATGGTGTTAATCACTTCTGAAAGCTCCTTAAAAAGAAAATTTCTTCCCCTTAATATTACTTGATTAAGAAGATTTTACACCTTCACCAATGGAAATTATACAAATTGCTATTAGTACTTAGAAGAATTAACTGCAAATATTATTTTTATGATGACACAACCTCTGCAGAGCTTAGCCTGCAAAACAGACAGGAAATGAACATCACCTCATCCCCACACAAATTTTAGTCAGTCTTTTCCCAAGAGCATTCAAATCTTGCATTCAGAGGTTTGTTATTCATATTACCACCAGATACTCCTCCTGTGCTTAGTGGACATTAAATCAGGGTGTAATTTCTGCAAACAATTGGAAAGCAGCATGAGTTCCTTACTCCATCACTCCCAGTCCTCTCTTATCTCTGTCCCGTAATTGTCATGATTACAGAGTGAAATTTGCTTAAAATTATTCAAAGGTTTGAAGCTGAAATGATTCTCTCAGATGCCCAGGACCAAAGAGAGGATCAAGGCAGGCAGGTGGGGTGTCTCACAGCCAGCCCTTCTCCCTGGGCAGCCCACCCAGCACAGGCTTTGAGCCCAGCCACGAGAGCTCCTGCCACATCTGCCAAGGCAGGGCTGAGACAGATAAAGAACAAAAGAGAAGGAGACCCTGGAGACTACAGCAAGAAACTCGGACTGCTCCAGGGTATTTTCCTGATGAATAAAAGATCATAGACAGAAGATCTGGCATCCCAGATTTAACAGTGGGTAAGACACAATCTTCAAGAAATGGCCTTTCTTTCTTTTGTCTTTAGAGAACAAAAAATAAAAATGGTTAACCTGTGTTTAGCCCTTCTGTGTCCAGACCTGAGCCTACAGAAAGCTAAGCAAGTGTTACCCTTAGCACAGTACACAGCATTTACCCTCAGAAGAAGAAAGTGCCAAGCTATTTCAAAAGGATGCTGGAAAAAAAACACACAGCCAAGTTTCCATGTGCAGTCTGCTTTCTAACAAACATACACACACACACGTGTCTATATACAAATCCAATAAACAGGTTATCATCAGCTCAATGCAAAACTGTAACAGTTGAAACTTTTTTATGGTTCCCTTCAACGTGAAGGGAAAAGATGTTCATTGAACCAGCTCTGAGACTCTACCACGCCATTGCCACGGAATGACAATTCTGTTTCCTGTATCCTGGAGGCCGTGCAGGAAGGCTGCTACCCTGACTCAGTTTCTCTATACCACATGCCCTTGTTTCTTACTTTTACAACCATGTCAAGGTGGGTGAGTCTAAAGGAAAGGAAAAAATTCACAGCCTTTTATAAAGCAACAGAACACATTTTTATGCTTCAGTCAATTGCCATCAGTATCTATGTGACATTGACTTTGCCTGATTTGAGTACTAAAAATAATACTCTATGTTCATCGCATTGTATGTTCATGTACCACAATAAAGAAACAAAAGCCAAATAGTGGCACTGTTCAAGCTTTTCCAGAAGAGTGTCCAAGAGAAATAACTGAAATTTTCTTGTGATTCTTTTTTTTCTGGAAACACTGAATTACTAATAAAACCTTTATTCCAGCAGGTATGATAATTATGTAGTAACAAATGAGTTTACCTAGATAATAGTTCTATTTAGATTCCTCACAATCATCTGGTGTATAGTTATTTGAATCAGTGTATTTTAGATTTGCTGTGATGGTCTTGCTAAATCTGTTCTTGCAGGTTTGTTGACTCACATTTTCAAATATTCTGAAAAGTTTGTCTTGTTTGCCCAGCCCAGCCGTAGGTGACAGGCAGAAGAAAATTTCTACATTGTGTAAGAAAACAGGATTGTCTTACATTTAAGAACAGTTCTTACAGATACATTTCAGGTATTTCATACTAAAACTACCACGACTTCAGAGGAGTTCGGGTGCTGCATCAAAAGCAACTGTTGCTTCTTCACAGGGTTTGGATGTCAGCAGATCCAGGAGGAGCCACAGCCTCAGGGCAGACATCAGGGCTGCCCTGGTCCTACCAGGCACACTGGCACCAGGACCTGGGAGGATGGAGCACAGCTGCATTTGGCTGCAGAGGGCTCTGTGTGCCCCCTGGGCAGCCCCTGCAGGGTTCAGCCTCCCCACAGGGTGCCAGCACCAAGTCCACACTGACCACAGCTCCCTCCCAGCTGGGAGCACCCTGACCTGGCAAAGCCCCAGCTGGGCCAGCCTGGCCCTCCGGTGAAGAGGGCACAAGGTTCCAAAAGCAGCCCAAGCCTCACACAGAGTCAGAACACACAGTAATTCCTCTGCCAGCTGAAGGCACGTGGGTTTCAGACATGCTCTCCAGCGTCCATTCTGAGTGTCTGATAACCAGCAGTGAAGAAAAGGCAACACCCTCACTCCTGATCCCTGGGGATTACACTCCAACCAGAACACTTGTCAGCTGGCTGGGTAATACGTGATTGAATTACAAGAAAGGAAGGCTGGAATTAGGATTTTTATGATAAAAACTTTATATGGGTGATTATGTTTTTCTATGAAAGGGTGGAGAAAATGATTTCTTCAAGGCTTGCAACTGATGTAGTTCCTTTTCCTTTCATTTCAACTCTCTGGATAGTGCTCAAGACTTACCACTGGTCTTTGACTACGAAGTGGCATTACAAACCTGAATGAAAACCCTAATGGAGAAAGCAGCTTCTCAGGCTCAGTGGAAGCCAGGATTTAGACTCCCTGTTTGGGAAGCTATCTACAAAATAAAGCAATTACCAGGTCTTCACACCAATTATTGAGGGGTGATACAGGTTTCCTGAGTCTCTTTTCTGCATAAACATTGGCTGTGATACTGCTTTTCAAGACTGAGTTAGAAACTGAAAGAAAAGCTGAAAACCAATGCAGGGGGAGCAGACACAGAGTTTTTAGTACACAGTCCTGAAAAACTGAACATTTTATGGCAATATAATAATAATACCATTTTTTGTTATTTATTAATGAGATATTCCTGCCCCAAGAGCAAAGGAGGAACTCACCAGAGACAAAAGCTCAGCAATTACTTTAAAGCTGTCACTTTAAGGACAAACATTGACAAAGGACAAGGTGTTCACATGCACCTGTCCTGTCAGCAGAGCTGGGGCTGAGTGAGGGGTGCAGTGTGACACTGGAGTTCAATTCACTGCATACAGGAACACCTGAAAGGCTTCCAGGCACCACATGGACACAAGTCTGCATGCACCAGGTCTGCCTACTCTTAGAAAAATAAAACTACTACATTCAGAATTTACAAAGAATTACAGGAAACCTGAAAGTGTCTTGCTCTCTGGCAGGATTTGATTTACATCTCTACAGCTTCAAGAGCTGTCTCAGGTTCCTCTGAACTAATGTCCAGCTGCTGCTTTTGGGCATCTCTTGACATTTTTCCCCCTCTAACTTTGCCTTAAGAGTTTTTAAGCACGTAAAACACGTTTAAGCACAGCTGTCACAGTATTTTCCTCTCAGAAAGCAAACAGTTCTAAATCTCTGTCTGAAACCACCAGAGTATTAGGGTCTTCTGCAGCACCACATTTACAACTTCTCAGTCAGTTCTTTTTTTCAAGATGAAGTTCATACAGTAGAACTTAGCTCCACCATTCAAGACTGAATTTCCATATTAGGATGTTTCACTTACCCAGCAGTCTTGGGAATTCAGTACCTTAGGAAAATGCATTTTGGAGAACTTGTTTTTCCCCAGACCTAAGTACCCAAATATTTTCCCTGACTCTAAGACTAGAATGCAAACTATAATTGTCATTTTGGTCTACTACTGCTACACAGACTAAGCAGTAATTCAGAACTGAACATCTAACATGTGCACAAAGAAACCAGGAATCCTTGGATGAATTCTCACACTTGTGTCCGTGGAACACCACGTAGAACTCCTCAATGTCTGCAGTGTAGGTGGGAAAAAACTCAGCAAAACCCAATGTTGGGAGGAAACGTGAGGCTTAGTACAATGTATGAATGGCATAAAACAAAAATTGAAACAAATTTGATGAAACAAAAACTGAAACGAACACCAAGTGTGAAAAAAAGTACAAGAAATGTTTTTGTAGAAAACAGGGCATTGCTGCTCAGACAAAACTGAAAAGAATATCAGCTGAGAGATGCTTCTAAGCAAACAGGCAGAAGGCTAATGAGGACGTGGGCCATTGTCACCTCCATAATGTAAAATTAAAAGCTGAAAAGGACTGAGAATACCTTTTACAGTTCTGTAGGAGGGCTTTCACTAATTGGAAGGCAGCTAGTCTGCCCCCAGTCTGCCAGGAAACAGAACCAAATATTTACTACTTTACTGACATTTTAACAAATTTAAAAGATGACAAACGTGTTGTATTTGTGTTCATACATTTCAATTCTAACATGCAAATAGAAACAAATGTTTAAGATGTACATGATTTTTTTTCAGCCTAAAAGAAGTCTGTTATGTTACATTTTTTTCCCACTGGAATCAGGAAATGGGAATGAAAGTTCATATGAAGACAAATTTGTAAAAACTTCAGCCTTTACAGTTGTAAAGAGAGACTCCAAATGGATTGTGGACTAGATGATCTCCATTTAAAAAGTTAAACTAGGAGATCTGGGAGCAGGAAAAGTAAAAACCCTTTACTTCCACATCATCCAAATATCTTCTATGGAATTGCTATCACCTGAACAACAAACACAGTTGGGGAAAACAAAGCCAGGAAACAGATACAACCTGGGGCAGAATGACAATTCTAAACTCTCAATGGTTTGGTGTGAAGTGTATGCCCCCTCTCCCAAGATCCACTGTCCGTGGGAGCTGCCCTCCCTCCTGCCAGCCTGTCCCCAGAACCACAGAGCTGCTCTCTGCACCCCAGCCTTGACAACCTCGGCTTTTTTCCCCTAAATATGAAGTTTCCCTCTGCTCACAAGCTCAGGTTGAAGAGCAGACTTCCAAAACAACAATTATATTGGTTTCTCTGGAGTGTGTAGAAAGATCTAACAAAGGTGTCATTAAAAAATTGTCAATGTAGCTTGAATGAAGAAATTGTTGATGTGTTGGTCTTGGCCATCTTCTTTGTGCTCGTTTGTCTGGGCCCCTTTGTAGAAGGATGCCAGGCAAATGCCTTGGGTAACAGTTCAGAGAGAGATCAAAACTCAGGTCTCTAGATTTCATTTAATGTTTGCTGATTTACAGCTAGTGGTTCTTAGTCACACTGTAACTCAATAAAATCCAGAATACACTGTTAGAAGTTAGGCACCCAGTAAAATGTGGCATGAGCTGCTCTTACACACTATTGCTAGAGACCAGCAGACTGGACTGCACAATGCAAAAGTCTGCCCAAATTAAAAAGCCAAGCAGAAGGCAAGTAAAACTTCAGTTTTATGGTGGAGCTCAGAGCAAATACAGAAATATCAACCTGATTCAAAAAGAGAGTACAAATTTGTCATTGCAGGGTGGTACATTTATTTTAAAGTGGAATATTATGACAACTGAAAATAAACTCTCTATCCATTTCCAAATGATGCTGAAAAATCACTTCAGCTGTTATGTTGTAATAAAAGCAACATATCAATCATTTCAGAGTAACAGTGCACTGGATTCAGTAGCAATGCCAGCTATGACTCATGTTGAGTGCATCTAAGTACACACAGTTTCACTTTATGATCACTAATTTGCACTATTTAATAGCAGTGTATTCAGTGTCTCTGGATATGCACTGACATAGATATCTCTTTATTATGAGAAAGAGCAAGAAAGAAGTTTAGCAGACTTCACTGGGCTTCCTCTGTGAAGCCTTTCTATCAATAGGAACATTAGCCCGTGATGAAAAAGGTAAGAGTCATGTTTTATGACTTTCCCAGATTTCTGTGAAATGAACAAGGCATCCTTTTAAAGTTAAGTGCATGAATGATTCCATGAACAGTAAAAATACGTTGGAAACCAACAGCAGCTTCTGTTGAGGATGACACAAACACAGCCAGCATTTCCTGTTGGATTCTTCCTCTGCTGAACAGGTACAGTCACATGAGTTGAATTTTGGGCACAGAAACTATTTTCTTCACAGCATGCAAAGTATTAGGTGCTGAAGGAAAATGAGGGGAGTTGTGTCAGTGACCCTCAAAACACAAAGCAGTTATTCTCCTGCATATTTCTAAGGACAGTTAATTAAATGCCTTTAAAAAAACATTAAACAGATGTGAGAAGTGTGAGCAGCAGTATGACCCACAATGCATAATAAACAAATGTAATACCAAGACCTGCTGTTTCAGTTCATCTCCCAGAACAGCTACCACCCCATGCCTGAAGGCTACAAATACTCACTTTTCCCTCTTATCCAAATCTGAAAAATATATCAACATTTTAAAAGTAGGAATAACAGCTCCAAAGTCCATTGCCTCAAGAACAATGTAGGTAAGACTTACCTTCAAAATTCATTCAGAAAAGGACCTTTCAACTCCAGCCATTCACCTTATCGTTGCAAATTATGGCTTCAGTTCCATTAGGCAAGTTGAAGAAAAGGTGAAATTGTTGTGCAAAAACCAAACTCAAGGTTGGGATTGTTTTAAAGATTCAGAACAATTTCTTGCTACGTTCCTTTCATGATTCTACAAACACTTTAGAATCTTTTACTATGGAAACAATTTTTATCTGATATCCTTTGAAATTGTTTCATATATATGACTGCAAAGGAGGAACAAACTGGTTTTAATTAATTTCTTTTTCCAGTGAAATAGAATTCCAGCAAGTCCACAGGACTGAGAATTCAAATGGACAATTGTTATCTTGAATGCCATTCATTACAAAGCACCAATCTCCAGGAGAATTATATTCTTTAGCTAATGCTATCCATCCTTAGGTTCGTAATTTGAACGAATGATCATTTATTTAGAGGCACATTCTCCACATATATGTATTTGTACTCTCCAACTCTGCCCTTGCTCAGACCAGAGGTACACTAACAACAGGATCTGTGCACTCAGCAGCCTTCCTGTGTCTGGCCACCACCTCCACCACCAACTGAGGAGTATGCAGGTCACTATTCATTCCTTCTTCTGGGTTTCTTAGGGAGCTGCAATCCAGAAGCACGACCCCGAACCAGAACATCCATTTTTTGATCTGGTATAGAAAACCCTACATCTGACCCCCATATTATCCCTTTACTCAGGTGAAACTTTTCAACTGCTTGTCTGTAGCAAAGAACTTAATCTGTGCTGCTCAGGAAATGCCAAGAGAAAGAACTAAAAGAGGTTTCTTTAGTCTTTTAACTAAGAAACTGAGAAAATGCAGAAGTGGATCTGTACTTGGCATTGCAGAGCTCTGATTCTAAACATAATTCCACACCCACCCACAATCTTCTTGGAGAAGTTTACGAGTTGACCCAAGAGTTTAAAATTGCTACAGAGCATTTATGTTTTTTTAAAATTCTATTTCTAAAGTAAGACTCCATGTAACAGAAAAACCACGGAGTGAGTACAGCTGCAGGTGAGCTTTGCTGCTTTGCAAACCTGGAAGGGTGAGAGCCCAGTCAGGAGCCAGCTGCCTGTACACGAATGTGCAACAGGCACATGGCAGTCCTGCCTCACAAACTGTGCCTTTCTGCTAAACCCCTGACACTGACACCTGAGAGCCATCTGACTCTGCCAGTGCTGGCCATCCACCCATGAGGTGCCAAGGGATCCTCCCAACACCTCTGCTGGGAGTGTGGAAGGAGGGAAGAACTGGAGAGGAGCAAAAGGCACCCAAGAGGGAAGAGCATTCCTGCACTGGAGAGAGGCAAGTTCACCTTCAGAGATGAGTAGAACAGCTCTCTCAGACTTCTAAAACCAAGCAGCAGAAGCAGATAAACCAGAGCTGCTTTATTTCCCCATTAACTATATTCCAGAAGGGGAAAAGTGAATTTGGATACAATCTGGGAATCCTCAGAAACTGTACATAATAAATTACACTTCAGGGAGTATCATCTACATATTCCCCACAACAGACGAGTTATTTCAGCAAGCAGGAAACAACAAATCTTTATTTCTGCTAATTCTGTTATCATTGCCCCTTAGGCCTGTACAGCTCATCTACTCTCCAGTTGTAGCTGTGTGCTTCCCCAGAAAGACAATCTCTCTGAAGCAGTGTCCTTTCCTGCCCTTCTTTTTCAAATACACAAACCTCATCCCGTGGAAGAAAAAGCACTGAAACGTTTAAAAGGGCTGAAAGAGTAATTCCTGTAAATGATAGGTTTTTTAATGAGCACTACTTAGCAGAGAGCTCAATCTGAATCGCTAGGGCAGAGAAAGTTTGTTTTCCCATCAGTAATGAACTATGCCTTTCTACTCAAATGTAACAAGATGCTCAGCTCCCAGGATAACTAGCAGGAGAAGAGCTCCTGATTTATCCTGCAGACAAAGCAGATACCATACTTCAGGTTTTGTCCCTAGGAGCTGAAACCATAACAGAAGACCAGTTTTGTTAACAGTTTAAAGAAATAACCCCTTAAAAGTTTCCATACTATAACATCATGACCTAAAGCAATTTTGATACAAGTTTCCTGCGGTCATAATCACCCTCATGGTACATACAGTTGTTTTCTCATCTATTAACAGCCTTGGAATTCCACAGCCCCCTTATGTTGGAACACTAAATCAGCTTTGGAGGGAAATTTTTACACCAATGCAAACAACTTCTGTTAAGAGGCACAATGCTGTTTAAATCTTTTAGTGCCTACAGACAGCAGGCAGCAAAAACACATTTCTGACCCCCCAGCAAAGCATCAGAGAAAAATCAACAACAACTATGAGGTTTATTTCTTAATTACAACAAGCTGTCTGCAAATTCAGGGCATAATAGCCTTGAACTGATCTCACTCATCCTCAGTGTGGGAAATTAATACTGAAGTTGTTTCTGCATAGCAGTTAATAGTAGATAAACATTTACTGGAGGGGCTTTTGGAAAATGCCTCATTTCTACTTCTAATTTATTTCAAACTTTGTCATTATAAGGTTCCCATTAATACATTATCCAAACAATAATGCAGAAGGTTGGTTCCAGATTTGCTGTCCTCCTTCACTTCTCTCATGCTCTTCACAAGAAATCCGTGGAGGGGTCCAACAGTTCATCAAAACAAGCAAAAGCCATGCACACACCAGAACACCCTGACAAATCCCAGTGGTCAGGGTGAAGATGGATCAGGATCACACCTGTGACCACCCCTGGCTCTGGGAACACTGCCCCAGCTCCTGAACTCTGGCAGACCTGCTGTGACCTGGGCAGCCTGTTCCAGGGCAGAGCTCTGTGCCATGACAGTGTCCAACACACCTTTACAGCTTTCACTCTAATGGGACACAACAAAGAGCCCCAGAAACCTCAAGCCTCGTTCTACAGAAGACAACCTGAACCCCAGGGCACACAGGTGAGCCCTCAGTGCCCCTTCTTTTCAGCCCAAGAAGACTTTCTTTCCTGGGAGAAAACTGCAAGTATGTTTCTAATTTCCTCCCAGATCTAAAGGAATTAGGAAGGCTGTTTGGTTTTTTTACAAAATACAAAACATGTAGACATACACATACACTAATGATAACCCAGTAACAAAAGAAGGAAAAAATAAGAACTTGTCTCCATCTGCTAACCCTGTAGACAGCACTCAGCACCCAACACGCTGCTGTTTACTGAAATGTCAAAGGTTGTTCATCCACAATGGCACTGCAATGACCAACACTCCAAGGGCCCTACTTGTGTTGGCTTGAGGATTTATGGCATGGTAGTACTAAGCAATGATAAAACACAATATAATTGTATGTCTGCAAAAAGTTCTGAACATGGAAAAATTAAGACAGGTTTTTAAAGCATAAGCAACACAGACACCTACGATCCAGAGATCATATTCTGAGACTTCTGAAATTAAAATAACTTATTTAATTTTTGATTATTTTTACTAATTTGAGCATATGGTCTACACTCAGTGTAACAGCACGTGTATATCTGTCTATACATCCCTTCCATACATCAGCCATTTGCAGATCCAGTTACGAGGCTGAAAGCACAAGAGCTGACATGGCAAATACCCAACAGGACTCCGAAGCTGCTCCATCCAATACCCACCAACAAACTCAAGGAATCCAACATGTAGGATATTCAGCAGAGGAGAACACACAAGCCTTCCACATCTCAGTTCTCCAAAATGAATCCCATCCTCACTCCCAGCTGATGAATCTGTGACATTAAGTTTTGACTCTTCATCAGTTCAAGAGAAAATGGAAACAAGCTGAGTTCAATACAGAAGCCTCAACATCAAGCCACAGAAGAGACAAAGCTTTAGTGCTGTCAGGAAGTGAACTGCTTCTGAAAGCTTGAAAGGAAAAGAGCTTCCTTTTTTTCAGGCTAACTGGAGCTTTAACAGAGAAGCTTTGAAAACACCAGTTACTTACTGACAGAAAATCAGAATCCAGCTAGACTGGCAACAAGAGCACTCAACTCATGTGCCCGTTCTGTGCAAAGGGCAGGTGGAGTCCAACATCCTTGGCTCGGGGAAATAAGGGAAAGAAGTACCCAGACTTACTCATCTAAGTAAATAAAGATTACTCAGCAACACGAATATGAGAAATGCCTCATCTCCTTGCACACCAGAATGCTCTCCACAAAGTCATCTGTCTTTTTTTCCCCTAGGGACTTTTTATGGAGATTAATTTTTATGCCTCGTTTCATTATTATTCAAGAAACTGCTTTAGATTTTGTGTTCAAATATAACAGCAACAGTTAAGTTAGAAACTGCAGTTTTAGGATGCATTTCCCCCACCATTTCAGGACTCATTTCAACTTTTAAAACACCTTGAAATTACTCTCAATGTAGAAGTTACAAGTAAAGGAGTTTTCATCCTCTGGATGGTATTTTTTTCCTGACATTCAATTAACCCTGTATCACTGATATTAATATTTCAATTTCCACTAAAGTTGTATGCCTGGCGCTTCTTCGTTGCTCAAACAGGTTTTTAAATTTATTAAAGGTACATTAAGGTAAAACCAATGGCATTTAATATACTGAATTAAATGAACAGGTAACACCTACAAGCTATTCAAAAAAAGTAGAGAAGCATCTAAATGACTTCTCCTGTCAAGTATAAATACTAGTGACATAACTGTGTTGTACAATGCTAACTACAGCTATAATTTATACACAAAGGTTTCCATGTTAGAGTGTATCAAATTTCAAGATGTATGAAGGCTTTCAAGCAAATAAACAGAAAACACTTAAACATCAACAAATAAAAAATAATCTTTTTGAAGTTAGATGGCAATGGCAGACTTTAGCTTCATCCTTGTGAACTGATTTTTGAGCCTACCAGTAAGGACTTTTTTTTTTTAAGGAATTAATATTTATGTGGTTTCAGCCATAGGCAAAGATGGATGAGGACTGAAATCTGCTCATTTAAGCACAGTCTCCTCATCATGAAATGCAACAGAAGAGTCTCAAGAACAGGCTTATCAAAGTGCCAAGATAAGAATATAACTAATATCTCCTTTTTACTTAAGCAGCATCAAAATCTTGCTTTCTATCCATCAGAAGAACCATTTAACATAATTTCCCTCTTCTTTTCCTCACAGAGATCAACTGACACCACATTTATGTCTCTTGCTTAGTTAATTGCTTGATTCATGGAAAGCAGACCAATAGTAAGATACAACATGTTGGATAGTCATTTTGGAGGAGGCAGCTACCACTGACAATTCTATCACAGCCTAAAACCTGTACTACAGAATAATTCTGTGCATATGTCCTAGCTCAGCCAGACATTACTGTGCTGTGTCCTTGGTCAAGAAACCATAAAAAGTAAGTCAGTAAAATGGCAAGCTGGGGGAGGAACAAGTCTGCCTTTAACTGATTTCAATAAACTTTGAATATGCCACTTATCAGCACTTCAACAAAATGCTCAATCTTTTAAAATAAGTATCTATCTGGTAAAATAATGATGATGGTCATGGTGAGCATCACTGAGAAACTGGGAGGATGCAAGAGGCCTCAAAGAGGCTGTGCTGGTGTGGCAGAACTGTGGAAAGGTTGATATGCTGGTAGCTGCCTGATCTCTGTCACCACAGGTGACACATCTGCATGCTACCTACACTAACGTTAGATACAGAGCTTGTTCTGCAGGGGGATTTTGATTTAGTCCCACCAGTTACAAACCAGCATCACACAGAAAGGCAGCACTGGTAATGAATGGAAGGTTGGATAACTAGCTGTAACTTTTCTGTGCCAACAGAGTGTTAGACTAAGTCAACCTCTATAGGAGAGCAACAGCATCACTTTAACACATGTCAACCTGGGATTCCACACAACCTTACACCATAAAAATCAGTTTTTTCTAAACATGGTATTTTTTTCTGAATCAAAACCTTCCCAAGTCTCAGCTTCAATGTGGTTTCCCTAAGCACAGCAAGCATTTGAATTTGTGAGACAAGAATTATTTTTATTTATTCACTGGAAAGGACTGCAGTCAAACACATATCAACAACAATGACTCAAACAGGATAAGGAGTGATGGTTTCCAGCTGAAGGCGAGTCAATTTTGATGAAGGAAGAAGTTGTTGTAGTGTAGGTGATGAGACACTGGCACAGGTTGCCCACAGAGGTGGTAGATGCCCCATCCCTGGAAACATTCAAGGTCAGGTTGGACAGGGCTCTGAGCCCCCTGATCTACTTGAGGATATTCCTGCTGATTTCAGGGCAGTTGGGCTGGATGCCCTTTAAAGGTCCTTTCCAACCCAAACTATTCTACAACTCAATTAAATTCTCCTTACTGTTTTAACACTGTGACATTTATTGGTAACTTCTGCATAGGTTTTAGAAACATGAGTTCCTATCAACTTGTGTATGTAATGCACAGAAATCTTGGGAAATCTAAAGTTTGTACACTGGGATTATAACTGATCTTCAAAGGCGAGCAAAGGAAAGGTGACAAAGCAAACACCATTTCCTTTTCTTAACTCATAGAAAGGCTGCATAAGTATTTCAGTACTTCATGCACCTACCCCTTTAAAACACTAAAGAAGCTAAACAGAATGGTGACTACAATACGTAAAATTGCTTCCACCAACAATTACCAAACTACAGCTTGACTTGATTTTCACTAACTTTGAAGGAAGAAAATTTTGGACCTCAAATCAGTAGACCCAGGACTGGGCCTTTAGACGAAAAGCAAAACTGTATTAAGTCTGGTCTCACAAAATTATCATTAACTCAATTGTGCTGAACTGTCAAATATAATCAATGGGCACATCTAAATGAAGAAGTAGCAGACAGGAAAACAGAAACTCAGAATTTCAGACATAGTTCTGTCACCAATTTATATCTGGTCTCTAAAACATTTCCAAATCTAGTCCCACTACAGTCGTTGTGAGATACTGGCAGTCATTGTGACAGAAGCAAAGACAGGGCACATCGTTCTCTCAGTCTGTAAAACGGGAACAAAAAATATCCCTGACCAAGTGGAGAGGACTTTGGAGTCCCATATTCAAAGCCCTGAGATCGTGATAAATTAAGCAGCATTATGCTTCTTACATTTTTCAGATTAAGATCATTTAAGAATTAAATGCATAGCATTTAGACCTCATGAATCACGTTGAAATAATGTCCTGCCTGCTCCAATGAACATCAACACCAATCCTCCGAATTTCCTATCTCAGTGGAAAGAAGGAAGCACACATTGACCTATTCCTAAGCCACTGCTGCAGAGCATAACGTTGCACACCTCCATATGTGACTACAGGCACACGTGTGAGCAACCAGGCAATTTCTCCAGTTTTCAAAACTACCATTTCAACTTCAATCAAATGAGTAATAGATTTCCTTTGCCACCGTTTTCCTCACATGACACTGCTTTTATAGAACTCTGAAGACATTTCAGTGGCTTTTTTACACATAAGCCATCAATACAATATGTTCATTTACTTTCAAATCTGAGTACTTGAAGTGTGGAGAGTAGTAATTTGCATTCCCACATTCTTAAAAATCGCTTTTAATAAGAATTTTCTCATTTGCTATTTATACACATCATTTAAATACTTAAAATTTGGCAACTGAAAGGAACCGTTCTCTTAAAAAAAATTTATTTCAGTAGTTGAAATATAATTTGCTTGGCATCTCATTTGGTTTTGATTGTTTGGGGGTTTTTAATGATCAGCTATTCAGAAAACTTCTAACGATTCTTTGAAATAAAACTGTGATATAACAACAACAAAAACCACACCCCAAGAAACCCACACACAACAACAACAGAAAAAGGCAAGACCAAGAGAGGTTCCTAAATTCCCCAGCAGTTTAGAGATTTGAGTTCTTAAAACAAACCAACAAGCCAAAATCCCCAAGAAACACAGTTATATTAACGCTACAGTATCAACTTCTGATGAATTTATGTTATCAATATGATATCTGTAGGGATAGCAGGTCATTAAGAAGACTGCATTTCGTCTGTGAAGAAGAGTTTTGAGATTCATCCACAGCATTAAGGGTCATGTATAAAATAAGCTTTGAAAAGCAACTATGGACAAGAAAGAAGGAAAGCTATTGGGCTGTGTCTCACCTTCTGATGTATAGCTCTTCCCCTACTACAGTTTATCCTGCTATCTGTGATCCACAAAGTGCTCTCTTCAACACCAGAATTCCATACTTCATGTATCAAATTGCTTTACGTTAAGCTTCATAACTAACAGCTAAAATCCAGGCTCTAGGAGTGGTGCGGGTTTGTTACTGCAAAACCATTTGGAGACACAGGAGATGTCTGAGATGCTTGCCCCACCACACGGACAGTCGGTATTTATTTCCATAGTACAGTGTATCTGACTCGTTCATTATCAGGGAAGCATCAGCACAATCAAGATGGGTATCCACAACCTTTGGATATTGGGAAAAGAATCAATAAAAGACTATCACGAAGATAGCTACTGTACAGCCTAAAAAGGTAGCATATATTTAAGCCAAATAGAGGGGAAGGCGGGGAGTTCTTGGCGTTCGTTTCAGTATTAGAACGCGTGAAGCCCAGATCCGCTAAGATAAACGTGTTGCCATTCAGCACGGTGAGGGCAGAGTCTATACTACAGAGGCAGGTTCTTCACTATGTACCACGATCATATCCACAGCTGCTCTAAGCATACATCCAGCTTAAACCGTCACTCAGGAGCTCCAGCTGTAAGGTATTTTAGAGAAAAAACAGCTGGAAGCAGCAGAGCGGTGTAAGGACTGTATGTACACACGCCTTGACTAAAAGAGATAACCGGCTCCCACAGTCAGTGGCAGGAGAATACACCGAACACAGCAGATGACGCCTGAGGAGCGGGGAGGAATAACCAGGCTGCTCCATCCTGCAGCTGGGAGCGAGCGCGGTCCCGCAGCCCCGGCGGAGCCACCGCACCCGTGCGCGCACCGGAGCTGCGGCGTTCCGTGTCTGCGGAGCGGGAGCCCGGCCCCGGCAGCGCCCGGCCCCGGCAGCGCCCGGCCCCGGCAGCGCCCGGCCCCGGCAGCGCCCGGCCCCGGCA
>WAAE01006286.1:0-27880 GCA_013400495.1 Nicator chloris | reverse complement strand
AACTCCCCGCGTACCTGGCCGCTCCGAGCCCTCGGCGCACCGGCGTGTGCGGCCGGTCCCTCCCCCGGCCACAGGGCACAGGGCGGTGTGCGGGCGGTTCCTGCCCCGGGCACAGGGCACAGGGCGGTGTGCGGGGCCGGTTCCGTGCCCCGGGCACAGGGCACAGGGCACAGGGCGGTGTGCGGCCCGGGCCGCTCCGCTCCCGTTCCCCAGCCCCTGAACACAAGGTGGTGCTGATGCTCCTGGCACCGCGGCCGCTCCGCCACTCCCGGGAAGCCCGCCCGGGGTGGAGCTCGCCGGAGTGTGTCTGGAGCACCAGGTTCTCCATCTGCCTTCAGTGAATTGTAGTAAATACTGTCCATAAAGATAAAACGTTTTGTTTAAAATTAAACTCTTGCGTTTTTGTGGTTTTTTGGTTTTTTTTAATAAACTGGATTTAAAAAAAAACAATTTCCAACTGACATAGGGAACTGTTTTCTTCATTATTTTGGTTCGAACTCCAGAACTCTCCAAACAGACCAGTTCTATTTCCTAGCTTCCCTCCAAGACTCAAATAAAAATGAATTCTAGGTCATGAACGGAAAGGAAAAAAAGATGTAAGACCATCCATTATTTTCAGATCTTAAGAAAAAATGAAGAAAAACCCCCTAAAGTCACGTGAAAGAAACATGCAAAATGTATAAATAAATATACTCCCAGGTGATTGAAAGGAGCTGGAGGTATGAAAAGATTAGTTTAAATGCTTTGCTGCCTTTAGAGAGAACTTCTTTGGTACTGCAGAAAGCTATACCCAAACTAGAAGATTTGAGGAACCTTTTACTAAGAAGGATGACTATTAAAAAGCATAGTTGAAAAGTATTCAATTGAAATGTTTATTCCAGAATATAAATGCATGCTAAAAGAGGTTTGAGTCTATCCACTTGCCCACTAGAGTGGAACTAAGGTGAAGACTTTTCAAGAGAGATTAAACTTCCATATAACAGGGATCGTTTCTTTCCCCAATGAAATAATAAACTTCTCATTGCATTGAAAGCTGACACTGGAGAAGATAAGGAACATAAAAAACAAAGGCATTTGATAGAGTATTTTGGATACAGTTTCATCAGTTACTTCCAGTCTAATTTATTGTATAAGTAGGAAATCCTAGTCAGGATCTGTTTTCAAATATATTTTATAAAGACATAAAATCCCTCCTTCCATATTTCTCCTTCAGGTTGATCTGATAAAGACACATTATCAAGTTAGGGAGAATTCTGATGCACAGTTCTGTGCAATATTTTTTGAGGCAAGTGAAGATACTTGAGGAAGGATAATCTACCCAGCCTTTTCCTGTTCCCCTATATTACATAATAATCCCCTGTGTTCCTGCTGCTTTTCTTCTTTCTTGGATTTCTGCTGATCTCTGTTGCTTATGTATTTACTTTTCCCTTAGGAGAGTATACAAAAACAAGACCTAAATATCTTAATCTCTTCAGCTTAATTAGACATGAAAGTAACTCTGGCCTCATTAAGAAATGTCCTGAAGCAACAGGTAGAATGGAATGAGTTTGAAATCTGATCCTGAGATCAGCTTGTCAGACAGTCCTAGTTATTAAAGAAGCCTGGGAAATAGCTACTGTAGAGAAAAACTAAATGCTTAGTATAAATCTCAGTGGAAGAGATGACTAATTAGAGATAATTATACACAGATTTCTTGCATTAAAAGTGCTTTAAAACATAAACATTCAAATTTTACTTAGACTCCCAAGTGCTTCCTAGGAGGCAAGCTTGCAAAAAATGTCTTTTAAATTATGTCAAATGCTTTTAAACCAAATGGTTTTTAAGAGGCATCTGACTGAAGATTGTGATGCCTTGAATTTTCTTGTTCACCTTCACTTTTGTAAGAAACTGCAATAAGATTTATGGCCTAAGCTAGTATCCTAATTGTCCTATAACAAAGGTGATCAAGATTCATGCTGGACTAATTTGTTACTGTTCTCTAGCAACTCCAGATACTGTACCCAAAATTCAGTTGATAGAAGACACTGAACTGTCGTCAGAACTGAGGCTGAAACTGTCAGAAAATTGATAAGTAACATAAAAAAGGATGCTGTGCTAAAAGAGTAGGTTATCTATGAGATAAAGCCAACCAAAGAAAATCAGAACAGAAATTCAACCCAAAAGAAGCAAACCAAATGACCCAAAACTTAGGACACAATTCTGAGTAGCAAAGAGTTGGGTTATGCAGTTGGTCATAACAAACAGCGAGTGTTTAATCACTGTGAAAAGTTTGAAAAGGAGCCGTTCTTCAAGTATAAAAATCTCAAGGTTTGTAACTAGAATTGGTGCTTCAGCACTACCCATGTCAATAGTCTGAAGTAAGAGCACATGTAGAAGCTTAATATTCTCACTCTTTATCTTTTTTTCCCTTGCCATCAGAACATCCTGTCAGTGGTGATGGGGACAGAGGGGCAGTGGAAGCTGAGTGTGGACACCCATGATCATACAAAATGCACTGCAATGAAAGTAACACTGCAGGGGGCCAGAAAAATGTCAGGAAAAGGCAAGGAGTTTGCAAGATTTGTCTTGCCAGTAAAAGTGAAATAAATAGAATACTGTGGCCACTTTTTTTCTACAACTGGATTTTTTAAGCAGAAAAGAATCTTTTTAGAAGCAGTCTTCAAGTCAAAATGGAATTGGACAGGAATTATTTATCAGACAGGCAGTAATAATCTGTAACTGGAAGGTGTCTGAGTCTTACAGTGCTATAGCAAGCACATAGACAATTACAGAAATATTCTGATAATTATTAATGCAGTTGGAGGGTGCCAGCCACAGAAGGCTGGATCCCACATTCTGTAGCACATTTTTCACTAAAAGTTATGGGACAAAAATGTTCGTATTCAAGGCTGCTTGCTCTTCTCTGCTAATTTACATTTATATTCTTAATGTCTAGATTGAGCCTAGGGAAATTTAAAACTCTGTTTCATTAATGCTAACTTCTGCAGAAATCCCAATATGCACAGAAGTTCCTGGATTGCAAGGCTGGTTAGATGGGAATGCAGAAGCTAAATGTAATTGCTGGTGCTTATGATAGTTAAATATGCTCTGTCAGTTTTGACTTTTGAAATCCCTACAGACATCAACCGACTGCTCTAAAAAAACCAAAGGAACAGAATAATTAATTAAAATACCTTTAAAACAAGCATTTTGAGTTTACACCCTTTCTACAGATATGTCTGAAACTGTTACAGCACAACGACACTGTGTTTGGTTTTTGGGGAGTTCTTGTGAAGAGTTGGAGAATTTGATCTCTCCTTTTTTCAGCTGTTGGGTGGATGGCAAATCACAAATACATGTGCAGCCGTTTTAAGAGTCCAGACTGGGTGGTGTTCTGGCAGTTTTGTGAGTGCAGCAGTGTCACAATGCTCATGCAGCACTAATGGGCACCCATTCAGTGCCTCCCAGCAGCTCTGAGCAGAAGGTTCTGATGCAACTTCCTTAAAAATAACCCTTGTGGAGAAGTGGGTGCAGAAATCTTGGTCACCTGCAGAAATCCTTGCACAGATAGATAGATATATTTATATATTTGTGTGTAAATGTGTGTATACACAGATACACAGATGTATTTGTACACACACATCTGCTTGGGCAATGATGGGCTCAGGAGGAATAAAACTTGAGAATTTTGTTACACAGTGATTCAGTGCCTTGGGTCTGCCTGCAGCTTCTGCCAGGCACATTCCTCCACACCTGAAGTTCTGAGCTGCCTCAACTCTATGGAAACTCTGTAATTCATATCCATAAAAAAAAAATAAAGCATGTTTGCTTTAAGTGATCACAAAATTCTGCTCATATTCATCTTGCACGTGTAAAACTGCACCAGTACCAGACAGTAGAGAATCAGATGGAGAATAAATAAATTAAAAGTGATTATGAAATATGCATGGGGCATTCATGAAAAATCATATTTTCTGCAAGGTAATGTCTTATGGAATTTATAATGCAGTATATCACCAAAAAGAGAAACTGGAGAAAAGGTTAATAGCTGGACTAATTATAAATCCAGATATCTATAATTCAGCCTCCTAAACAGCATCACACCCTTGCACTTTAAATGAGAAGCTATAAGGGAAATACTCTTTTGGAACCTATTGGTTTTTCTCTAATATTTATTTGTAAACCAGCATTTAATTCATTATTTATAAGTTTCTGACACCCATCTCATTTGTTTGAGATCTAATTTTTATCAGCAGTACTTTGTAGACAAGCAAGTACTTCAGGAAGGCAGAGTGCATTGTAAATCTGCAATAGCCTTTGGGAAAATGTATTGAGTATGTAAACCTGGCTAAATAACACATGGGGATATGGGACAGGAAGTTAAACTTACACTTTGGCTATACTTGAAATACATTTTACTGTTTCTGTTATTCATCCTGAGTGGAAAACCTTTAATTTGAATTTTCACTGTGCAGCACTGGGTCAGAAACACAATCACTCTCATGGGAAGGAGAACAAAAGCACCAGAGAGGTCCCTCATGCTTCTTTCACCTCAGGCTTCTTTATGTTGTTTTGTGTTGGGTGGGAAGAGGAGAATCAGTTTCAAACAACCTGACCTAATATTTGATATAAAAACTAATGCCTGGATGAAAAGTCTGTTAATAAATGAGTGAATTATGTGCAGTTCAGCTGTTTGCAAACTGATAAGCCCACATAAGTGTTTAGATTTATACACACACACACACACACACATAATAGGGAGCCTTAACTTGGTGCAGAAGTATTATTACACATTCTGTGGTCTGCTGATGGCATGTCCATACAGTGCAGCAGCTCCCAGAGCTTTGCATTTCAGAATTTGGAAAAATGGGGCCTTAAGCCTCCATACTATTTAAAAGGAACTCATATCTGGCTGTGGAAATGCATAGGAAAGGTTTCTGGTGTGAAAATAAATGAGATATGTCAATCTTAGTAGAAAAATGTAGAAATGCTATGAGTCATGAGTACAAATGATAATGAAATGTAGGTAGAGTTGAAAGATAAATGGAAAAGTGCAGTAATACTTCTTAAAACTGTGCCTTGCCATGCAACATAGCTAAATAGTATCTATCTGACCAAATTTTTACAGCTGAAGATAGTCTTTTGCAGATTTAAATGCATTATTTTTTCCCTCTTTTAAAGATCTTGTATTACTGTAAGTGCCACAGTTCTCAATTGTTTGATAATTTTACACAGTTGTCACAAAAAGGTAACTTTTTTTTTTTTAGAGACCTCATCAGAGGTAATTATCCTTTTGCTGGATAACCTATCAAATGCAGAAAGAGCTTCTGCTCCACAAAGCTCTCAGCGGTGCTGGAGAGCAAAGAATTACAGACATTTAGACAGCAAAAGTGCCAAGTAGCCAAGGCTCTCAGTAACTGCCACTAAATGTGATGGCTTTCAGCCTTCTGGGCTCCCTGCTGACATTCCTCCTGAGTCCCAGCCCCTCGTCCTTGCTGCAGAGAAAAGCAGGAGGACCAGGACTGGTGGAAAGCAAACTGCAGGGGAACAGGAGTTCCTGCAGCCAGTGGTGCTGGAATCAATCTTGGAGTAATGCAGAAAGTAACTAAGGACTCTCATGTCACTCCTTGGGAATCGCTGACTTAGGAACCAGCACGAGGTTGGATCTATGCAAATTAGGTCCTGCTCCCACTTTGGCAGCTGGACCATATTCCAGACCTTCATTTTTCTTCTGTTAGAACAGCACAGGCACAAAGAACATTAGTCTCTATTAATGAAAAGTATATCATAGGAGTGTGAAAAATCCCTGTTGTTATTGTGTGGAAGAACAGAAGAGAAAAATGTAATAACTTTACAAGTGTAGAAAGTAACTTTTGACATTCAGCTGCATGAAGATATGTACATAATGTTTACTGCACAGATTCTTTTGAACCAATATGCTATTCTTTTAAAAAGAAATTTTCAGTAATCTATTTTCAAGAAATCTAAATTTTTCCTTTCAAATGTGACCCAAAAAACCCCTTCAAAAGCCAATCAAACACAACCAAACTTCCCTGCAGCTGATAATCTCACGCAGGCCTCCTATAAACACAAGCACTAAATCTTTATCTCATTACCTCCTTCCTTGTTAGAGGCTAAATGATACTTCTTTCCATTGTAAGAGGAATGAAGAGCATGCATTTTCTGAGCTGCTGAAGCTTGTTATTGAAATGAAGCTTTATGACACTGCTGTTTTCCATACTTGGACCCAGCCTATTGGATTTGTGTGGCTGCGGCCAGAAATAAGAAGGGCAAATGTCAATGCATTTTCAAAAGTAAAGGCAAGGAACAGGTTGTTAAATGCGCTGAGTTAAGCAATCTGCTAGAAAGGACAGCCACTAATAAAGGAAGTATTGCTTGTCCTAATGTGCTCCCATTGCTGTGACAGTGCAGTGCAAACTCAACAATGTCATTTCCTTTTACACCTGAGACCTTTGCATCTTGGTGGTTTTCAGTGAGATTGATTCCCTTAAAAAGGCTGGATGGCAAGGAACATCTCAACCCCTTCACTCATCTTTACATAAAAGAATGTGTATTTCAGTGTTTATCAAGTGGTGAGGAAGTACTGCTTCTATTTTCCAAAGAATTCTTGTCAGTTTTCCTTTCCACGTGTTCTAAACCGTATTGATGTCAATGCCTTCTGAAGTTACTCAGTCAAAAAAGCAATTCATTTCAGTAGAATGATTTCTGAGGCACATCACTGCCCTGTAGACTTTCATCACAGTCCTTTCTTCACATGAAAAATGAGTACATTTCTAAACTGCAATTTTAAATATTGAATAAGGCTACTGATATCAATAAGTTTGATTATTCAAGACATGAGCTTACAAAGTGTTCAACACTGTTATTATCAAGCACAAAGCAAGAGTGTGCAGCTTTTTCAGTGTAGCTGCAGGACTTTGGAGGATTGAACCCTAAAGAAAGAGGATTAAGAGTTTACAGAAATTAGTGTAGAGAGATGGAAGCCGAAATACTCCAGGAGCCCAAAATCTTGCCCTTTAGATTATTTAGATATCTTACTTTAGAAAGATATACTTAATTTATATTAAAAATGCATTCAAGCAGTGATCAATAATTTTGATCATTTTAGCCATGTACCACATCTATTTCCTAGTGTTCACATTCCCTTGGATCAAGGTGTTGGCAGCTCTGGATAATTAACACTTCATTAACAGCCAGCATTGGTGTGTAATAACAGGTTATACTGACAACAATCTGCACTTTGCAATTTGACAACGTTCATTTAGAATTAGTAACAGAGGCTGAGCTAGGAAGCAATTCTATCATAAATGGGATGGCAGGGAAACCAGATTTTTTGGTACTTTATTATAACAATGTAGAGATGTTAAGGTCCTGAGGAGCTTCTATGTTACCTTCATGTTTTCACACAACTGCTATGGAAGTAGCAGACAAAGGAAATTCGACATGTGATCACAACCCTGGTTGCCTCTGAGGTTTGTATTTTACTGGGCTAGTTCTAGGGGAAAGAAAAAAAATCAGCTGTGTATCCTGTCAGTTTTGCAGCTGAGTTTCTTTCTTTAGAAGTCAAATGAAATTCTGATGAGGAATGGGCACATATTTATCTTTCTGCCATATATGTATCATCTTGGAGCATTAATGTTTTAACTAAAAAGTGCCAAATTACGGAGCAGTTTGATAAACAGCAAATGCACTTGTTTTGAATTAGGATTTCTGTTCTGTAAATTGATTCCAACGTACTTAATATGTGCTTTGATTCTTACAGCCCTTTATCTGCTCCTTTACTTCAGCAGAGTTTTCTTCTTCAAGGAGTACACACTGGATGTTTTGCCCAGGGTATTCTGATTCATCTGATTCTAGTGTGCTTTTCTATTCAGACAGTTGTCACAATTTGAAAATTTATTTTCTTTTCATCAAAAGCTTTCTCATTCAATGAGGTATAATTTTATTTGCTTTTTCCTTCCCTTTTGCCCTTTCTTTCTGGTTCTTTTGGATACCTCAGTTAAAGGAAGCAGCACTTTATTTAATGCTGTTGTCAGCCACGGCTGAATATATTACTACAGTGCAAATTATTCTGCTTTCATGAAACACTAGAGGAATTGTAATCACACAAATTCTGTTAAGTCCATGGAATTTGACTTGATTGAATGACAGAACACAATATCCTCTCATTTCAGTAATCTGGAACCTACACATTTGATAGCAAGCCTTCCATAAGAGGAGCCTGCTTTGCAGGTGAGTAGAGGCCAAAAGAGAGCTGGGAAATCTCAGAAAAGCTCATCTGACATTGTTTGCTTGGCCTGCTTGGTGCTTTAGGGGAGCTGCTTCAGTTGTGTGTCTGAGAAGGGAAGACACTGAGCAGTGGTTCCCTGAGTAACCCTGGGCATTTCAGATCCTGCCTCTGGGATTCCAGATTACCCCACTTTACTGTAGAAAGTTTTTTTAAATGTTGCCTGCTTATCAGGGTCAAAATTAACTTCTGGTCAACATCAAACCTCATCATCTAGTCCAAGATTGGCAAGTAAGGAAATGACATAATTTATTGGTTTTTATAATCCCAATGTTTTAAAATTATATCACCAATTTTATCTTCCCTTAAGGAACAGTATATAGAAGGAAATACTTTGTAATTTATAAATTTTAAGATAGTGTCTGGATATGGCTGTTACTAAGGCTGTTACTTTGGCAGGAGACTGCAGAACTGCAAAGGCCTAAGTTTTGAGATTACACAAACATCTTTAAATCTTGGATTTTCATCCTCTGACTTTCTGTATTTTGCCTAGAATTCTGGCCTTTGTGTTGCTATTCAGCTTTAAGTGTCATTGGAAAGAATTAATAAAAAATTGCAATTGCATTTCTGATCCAATATCTAAAATGAAATTCAGTTCAGTTCCTTCAGTTTTTGTTGGTCTGACTGGGAGAAACACAGCAGGAAAATTATTTTTGTCAGGGGAAGCAGTATCACTGAGTAAGCAAACATCAGATTGGTAATGACCTGGATGTGCTCCTACCTTGATAAATGGTGCCTAATAAATTGTACAGCTCACCAAAACAATGGTGGCTTTTTAAGTGACATTCTTGCACGCATCACAGTTTCCCTTTAGCTTTTGGACAAAGGTTTGCCTTGCAGTCTCAGCCCTCCTGAAAGGTAATGCTGATCTGCAGTATCTCAGAGCAGACACGTTTAACCTGTGTCTTGCTCGTGCTGTGAGAAGTTCTACTGCCACCAAAGATCTTCAGCAGCTCTCTCAAGTTCTCTGCCAGTCTGTCATATTTATTCCATGTTTTCAAAGGGTTTCTCTAACTGATGTGCTAGACAAAAGAAAAGGAAACAAGCCAGGAAAGGTTTATTCTGGCACCTGTCTGCTGGAAAGTATAGGCTGTTTTATTCTTTAACATTCTACAGACATTCACCTGCTTATTACAAGATTTCCCACTATTCTCGGAGAGCCATGGAAAGAGGATGTCTTTACAATACAAGCTACTAAAATCCATTTCCATGTACCATGAGACTTTCAATAGTGTGTGTGTTTAGGTATTTAGACTGCATCAGAATAGGAAATCAGTATGAAAATAAAGGAGTCTCCTTCTTCCTAAGGGTGAACATTGATTCTCATGTTTGATGGTGAGAACGTGGTTCAGTTCATGGTTGGGAGACAGGCTCCTTTTCTTTTGGCACTGATAGCAGCTATCCATCTCTGCTCTGGGAGACACATCTGCACCTTCAGACACAATGCTCTGTCAATTGGTTAAGGCAGCTGGGATGGAAATGTTTATCCAGAGGACATTTCAAATCCAGAAGAGCAGCCCCATGCTGACATCAGACAGAAGTGCAGCTGAAGCCTTGCAGCTGGCAGAAACCACGTGCTCCCCTTCCTCCAGCCATGGCCTGCCACCAGCTCCAGGAACAACAGTCCTGTCCATAAATCTGCTTCTCAGGGGGGAAAGGGACTGCTTTGCATTCATTTCCTACTGTGTGGCAGCCAAATAACTGACTGTTAAATAAAATAGTTTCGATTGTAAAGGGGTAAAGACAATTAGTCAGTGTTGTAGCTGGTCTTCAGCTATAGCCACATAAACATAATTTTCTCTGCAAGTTCCCCATCTGGCCACAAGCAGTTGTATCACAGCAATGCTTGGTGATGAATACATCCACTTCATTAATACCAGAGTAACTAGTGGTAAGAGAAGGCTTCATTAGCAGCTCTGAGAAGGAGGCAAGGATATAAAAGGGGACAGTGAGAAACTTTGTCCTGCTTTTTAAATAATGACACTTGAAGGTCGTGGTGTGGTAGCACTGAGAAAACTCCAAAGCCATGTCTGCTCCCCAAGCAAGCAGATCTTTTGGTGCTGTAAATACAGACTTCTCTCACAGCACTAAAATTTTAGATTACTATATTATCTGAGATATGCTTCAATCTATAAATATAAATAAGTCCTTTAGCTTGATATAGCAGCAATGAATATTGAGAAGTGAATATTTTTCCATTACTATACTCAGTTTATTCCTTTTTGTTATCTAAGAATTCTGATCTGTATGCCTTTGCTCTTACTGAGTGGATGCATTCCAGTATTCACAGCCTTTGGATAAGTCTAATTTTAAAATCTATTTGTTACATCTATTTCTTCCCCCTCCCCTAAATGTGTCATCCTGGTGAAAATATCACCCTGCAGCCCTGGGTGCAAGGATGAACACACTGCACAGTTGTTGTGCAGCAATGTATCTGCACAGCATTACCTGTGCCTGGCCTCTGAGGCACCCAGTGGAGGCCCCAGGAAACACCAGAGGAGAATCCTGGGGCTCAAGGCAGTCTCAAGCAAAGCCCACAGGTATGAGATGCACACCTAACTCCCCACTGATGGTTGCTCTACCTTTGTTAGTGGAGAGAAATGGGGCTCTGGGTAGAGGTGAGGACCCCGTGGGTGGCCAGACCCAGCACAGGACATACCTGGAGTCTCCTGGAACGTCCTCCCCCGGCACCCCCAGGCTCTCCCTGTTCCTTCTCACCTGTGCCCCAGCCCAGCAGCCCAGGTGTGGCACAGAGCAGCTCCCAAGTCACTGCTGTGGGAGGAAGATGAAGCTCTCCCACACAGCAGGGAAGGCCCAGCACACATCACACCGTGCCCACACACCTGCCTCAGCCCCTCCAGGTCACCCTCAGCCACGTTGTGTGGCCCTCAGAAGATATTTCAGGGATGTTTCAATGGACCATTCCACGGCCAATTCCCTTCAACCGTTGTGGAAGGTGCAGGGTTTGGTCACAACTGTTCATAGGATCCCAACATTTCAATACTAAAAACAGCTGTTCAGAAAAGTCATCCAGAGGAAATGAAGGACTGCACAAGTACAGTACTTTCAAAGTACTGGAAGAGCTGTGATTCCACTGACACTTAATCTGTATATCATTTTTTTCCAGAAGCATTCAGATTTTGCTGCTATCAGGAGCTGATATCAGGATCATAAGGTGAAGTGCATGCAATACCAGGAAATTGCTGCAAAAGGGACTGATCTAAAGGATGCATCACAAAGGAAAAAAATGGTTCCTTTTTGTAGACATTGTTCAAATACAGAAGGCTTTTTAAAAGAAACCTATTTCAAGTCCAGCTCACTAACAATATCTCAGATAGGCTATCAAGACTTAACTTTTATTTATTTCTTTTTTATTCAGCTATACCTCAACACTATTTTATTTTCTCCTTAGCTGACTGAAAGCTTTGTGTATTCCTCTAAACTCCATCTGTATAGTAATAGTGTCACGTCTGTTTTCAGGTTTTCAAGCTTGCTGCTAATGGAGACTTTTTCTGGACATTCTGTACAGCATTTTCCATTTTAGTGGTAATGCTATTGACCTAAGAGTTTCCATCGTGCACTAAAAAGTATTACAGGTATAGATCTCTGTTTCTTTGGAAAGATCCATAATACTCTGTGCCAAAAGAATTCTCAAAGTCATGAAAAAATTACACAGTCATGTTCCTGTACCAAAAGAGAAAGTCCTTCTAGAAGTGCAAAAGTATCATAAGTGATTAGAAATCTTATTAAAATATTACTGAAGTATTAGTGCAAGCCTTTAAATAGACTGTGAGTAGCTATTTTAAGAAATAACCAGGGGATATTTTTAGATACCCAACCTTCTAAGATGGAGCTTTAAGTACTCATATCACATAAAATTAATATTCTTGTACTATAAAATCTCTTAATAATAGTGAGAAACAGGAAATGGGGAAGGAGAGCACACTCTTTCAATTTAATCCAAGTATTCCAAAAGGGAATTTCACATTAAATTTGGCAAGAGTTGTCTGGCTTTTAAACTAGATGCAAAATTATGAATACAAAATTTTCTGCCACTTGAGAATGAGTAAAGGATATACATATGCTTTATTTGAACCCAGTTGTAGTAGTAAAACTTATGAAAATTTGGATTATATTAATATCAATGGAGTTTCAATGGAGTCACACCCCAAATGTGGATTCTCCTTGAAGTTCTGCCATGAAGATGTTAAGGGTGAAAACCACAGCTGGAATAAGGAGCTGTGCCTGTCCTTAGCTCTAAGGATCCCACTGAAGTGTTCCTGGGAGCACAACAGTGAATCCCATGGGAATTAGCAGATGCCAGAGTTTCATTATTTCATTGCCATAAACCCAGCAATCTTCCCTCATATCATATCTCAAAAAGAATATGAAAGGAAATCGAGTGGAAACACAGATTTACCAACTTTTGATGTTGGCAGATCATGCACAGAGATCTAATTCAGCTCTAAGTGTGTCAGGCTTAACTGTGAATGACCTGGTTTAGGCCAAATGTGTCCCAACTTTAATGTTATTTAAATGTGGGGTGTTTGGTGTGTGAATATTAGCAAAGCCCTGCTGCTTTAGATAAGCAGATGACATTCCATTCCTCTTCGTTTCCCTCATTAAAGCAAAGAAGTTGAATATTAACGAGTGTGGAGAATTATGTTGTCATGCATGTTAGTCTAGAAAATATAAATTCATCTCATAAAAAAGTCAAAGGATCAAAGAAGGTTTTTACTGTTAATTGGAAACAAAGTGTCAGTGGTGTCCTGATTTAAAGGGCACTCAAGGAGAAGGGAGGGGCTGTTTCTTTTCCAAAAAGGAAACATAATTAAGGGAGAAGAGGAGTTATTAGTATTTTTTTTACTAAAATACTTTTCATTGTCTATGGCATTCAATGTGGTGTTCCTGATGTTCAAAGTAATATCAAAAACAAAAAATATATTCTTGCAAACATACTTCAACATTAATAAAATAATATTTTTCTAGCCAAGAGCACTTTGCTTTTAAACCCACACATTTAATGCAAGTAGTAAGTTTTCATTGTTCTCTTGGTAAGTAAGCTTAAAAATAGCACATTTAGCTTGTGGCTAATTAATAGACAGAAAATAACAGAGGATAATCTCCATATTTTGCATTCTTGTTCTCAGCCCTAATTGCAGCAGCAAAAATGGAGCCTGTGCTTGCTTAGGCAGCCTGGAAATGCTGGATTGCTTGCACACACACACAGCAGAGCAAGAGAGTGAAGGAGCAATGCTGTGTTCATGTTTTCAATTAAATATGTTAAACTGTAAACTCTGGGGGACAGACCTCTCACCTTTCTGACGACAACCTCTGTACCTGTCCAAAACACAAGGTCATTACTCTGCTTTCCTCAGACATTACTTAATTACAGAAGTCTTCAGATACAGCTTCCAAAAGGCTCTTATTCTTTACTGCAGCAGCAGTAGATGATAATTCTTATTTTCATATGAACAGAAATTTGATGGAAAAAGGTGAAAATCTATTGTTTACATTCACCCTAAAATGCAGTGTTAAAGTCAAGTGGGTATTGACAAACCTGTCTGAAACCTTCCTGGTCTTTTTGTATGACCTCAAATGTAAAGCTTAAAAGGTTATAAAGTCAGATAGTTTGGTCAATCCATTTAAATGCTCTAAATATGTATTTATTTGCATGGCAAAATCCAAACAAAACCATTCTGTATGCTCCTCCACATGCCTCAGCTGGAATACTCTGAGAATAAATTAATACCTTTTCTCAGTTCTGGATTTTACTAGAATACCTGTTAATAACATCAAGATTTCATTAAAGTGAAATAGAAGAAAAATAGAAAAATAGCACAAAAATATAATACTACAAATGATTACTGCTTAGAATAGAGTCATGTGAACCTTTTTTCAGTAGAAATGGAATTTACATCATTACAAGTGCAGTGGGTGCCATTAAAATTTTAACATTTGCCACCTTTTGTCATTGTAATTCTGCACATATTCAGGGGCAGTGAATTTGGAAGTCTTAAAGCATCTGCTGCTTCTATATATTATGTTATTTCATTATAACATAATTTGGATGCTCTGCTGATAGGATTCTCCTGCTGCCTCAGCTTGCTGCTGTCCCTTTTCTTTGAGCACAGACCCTCTGGGGCAGTCACCCACCAGGCTATTTCATCACTGTTGTTCAAAACCAGGATATTTGTTTTTTGTTTAAAGTTTCAACTCCATTCCTTTGCGCTTGCAAAATGGCAAGTCAGTGACCAAGTCCCTTCCTAAAGCCGGGAATGCATGGGGAATGTTTTGGGATCTATGTGAGTAATCACTCCTCCACCTGCAGGTAAGTTGTGGACAGGAGTTGATTGCTCAGGAACAGACCTTTGTGTGTGCCTGGGTGGGGAACAGCCCTGTGCCTGGACAGCCACCCAGCAAGAGTCATTAATTCCAGCAGGACGTGAAGCAAAGTCTAATGTGGCTTCAGGTTGATGGGAAATTAATTCTTTTTTCTTGTCCCCGCTTGAGACACAGAATCGTGGAATCATTTAGGTTGGCACAGACCCTTAAGATCACCAAGTCCAGAGGAGAACAGGAAAGCCAAGCCCAAACTGGGGAGCTCAGGGAATCCAGGGGACAGCAGAAGCCTTTAGGCTTTGCTCTTGGGTGCAGAAGTGCAGGGTCCCAGCCAGGCAGGGTGGCTCAGGGGGCACTGAGCAGGGCAGAGCCAGGCAGGCACAGCTGCTCCAACAGCACCCCTGCAGCTGAGCAGCCTGCAGTCCTGCAGGAAGGGACACAGGAGCAGCAGTTCCTGCAGGGATTGCCATGCATCCTGCACTTCCACCTCATGTGCTAGGTCTAGATGGTAACCAAGGCTTCAGCACTAATCATGGCAGGAAAAACAAATGCTCCTCCTCCAGGAGGGCCCTGACACCTCTTTCCAAGAGCACCAGCCTAGCTACAGTTCTCTGATGAAAGGATTTTCAAAGTTTAGACCTCAAAATACGCTTTTCTATTCAGCTCCAGGGAAATGACTTTTCTTATTATGAAGGAAACATTCCGTTTGGAACCAAATGTTAATAGACTGGGGTTTTTTAAGTCTGAAAAGTATGCCTTGGAGCTTTCCACACTTTCTTAATGCAGCAAAGTCTTAAGAACTTAATGAGAACAATTAAAACATCAATATTGTCAATAATTGTACTTCAGAGCATTTTCACAGAGACCTCTGACTACTGAGGTTGTCTGCAGTCTGAAAGAGTGACAAATTCTAGTGAGGAAGAACAGAAAATGCTATCTAGAAAAACCTACTGGGACAGCATAAGCTTTGTTGAATATGTATTTAAAATTCAGACAACTGAACCACTAAAACCTCTACCTTAAAGAAATCAAAGGAAAGGGCACCTTTTCCAACATCCAAAATCCCCTTGCCAGAGCCAGCTGTCTCTGGGCTCCAGCCAGCTGTCAAAGGCTCCAGCTACAGATTCTGAGCTTTTATCTATCTTTTTGGAAACAAACAACTCCCCAGCTCTCTGTGGAGTACTCTAATTAATGAAAGCTCATGCATTTATTCTGCATAGTTTATAAACCTACCCACAAAACAAAGCAGAATAAGGTTCATCACATCACTCAGTCTGAATTTTCCATCACTGGGAAGCAGGAGAGGTAAGATCAGCTGACAGATTCAGGGCATGGGACTGACAGCTGGGGAGGGGAAGGGCTGGTGCAGTTTCTGTCCCTGGAGGTTTTCCAGACCCCACAATAGAAGCCCTGAGCTGCCTGGCTGAACCTTGGCCTTTCTCAGCAGGACAGTGTGTGAGCTTCTGAGCTCTCTGAACATCATCCTGCCCACCATCCTCTCACTTTGTGTCTCCATCTTCAAACTGGCTTTAAAACAGGAACTACCCACACAACACAGAATAATTAAGATGAGTGATAAGTAGGCTCAGTTATCAAGGTTTAATACAACTCAGATGTTGCCTGAGTACCCTCTTGAACAGCTTTGATCACCCTCCCATTTCCAGGAGTCTCTTCACTTTATGATTATGAAGTCCTTCAAGATGAAACACACTCCATGGCTGCCATGTATATTCATTTTTCCTGTGTTTTAACCCAGGTGATGGATCAACAAAGAGCCAGCTCACTTTCCTGACAGATACCTGCTAATTTTGTTCTGCCTGATGGAAACATGCAGCTCATCTGAATGCACTGCAGTGATTTATTCTCTTGTTTCAGCATGTCAGACACCTCTCTCCTACTAATTCAGGACATCAAAATCTATGCCAGTATGCAAGGGATTCAGAAATGCTGCACCACTTCTTTTATGTGTAAATCTACGATGTGAGGGTAAAGCAAACAACCAGAGCACCAAGAGTCTGTGATGCAGAAGTGGTGTGCAGAAATAATCAGGTTTGTAACCAGGGTTATGACCAGAGATTATAAGGAATTTTTTTAAAAATGTAAGGAAGTAGCATTTCCTCCAATTAATCTTATATAAGTGCTAATGCAATCTCATTTGTTAAGTTTATGCTATCATTTTCCTTTTAGTTTATGAAGAAGAAAGCATTTGAGAATATTAATTTTCCTCTCTACCAGCCTTTATTTATTAGTATATTAGATTTATCAGTGTCAGGTATTCTAACTTAGGAACAATTTGAGGCAGTACATAATGAAGGCAACAATGAGATTGCTGTTTAAAGAGTGAAAAATTTCCCTTCTGAAGATATGGCTCATTCCCATGGCCAGACTGTATCTAAACTGGGATATCCCATCAGAAAGGCTAAGTCTCTAAAGGCAGGGAAATAGTTTTCCCTCCACTTCCTTCAGTACTAGGTACAAGATGAAAGGAAAGGATGGGGTCCGTAACAGCACAAGACTGCATTTAATAGAAACAACAACAAAAACTATGCAGTGCCTGTTGGAATTTGAAGAACATATTTCATTTAACATAGCTTTAGCAGTGCAAAGTTTCAGGTGTTCTGAAACTTGCTGACTGCATCTGTTGAGAATCCCAGCTCGTACAGTGCCCAAACCCTCTGCCCTGGAGGCAAGACAAACATCTTACAGAAACTTTCTCTCCTCCTCAGTCTATCCATGTCAAATTACACTTTGCAGCCTGTCTGTCTGAAGGGGAAAGGGGAACAGTAACGGAGGAAAAGGAGAAGGTTGCCTACATGTAAACAAATTATTTTCTCTCAAGATCCTTGCAGTAAGAGAAATAATTGCTTAGTTCCACGGAATTCAGGAACCCCTCCAAACACCAGTTTATCCCTGGCCTCAGAGCAATGCTTGAGGAGCACAGGTGGAGGCTGAGCCAGCTCCCATCTGGTGATGCTGCAGCCCCAAATCTCACAGAGAGCTTCAAAGGGGATCCCCTTCAGCCAGAGCCCCAAGGGAGCCCCAGGTGCTCTGGGACTCACACCAGGAGCTCAGGCCAGCAGGGAGGTCTGCAGAGTTACTCAGATATGCTCCCTACATCTTGTTCCCAAACGAGACTTTCTGACACCCAGTGCAAAACTGGAACCTGTTTTACAGAGGGGAAGTTCCAGTTAGAATATGCAAATAGGAAATTTCTGTTTGAAATGGCCTCAGCTGTGACATGTCAGATGAGGTGCAAGGCGCAGTTACAGCTTTTTACTAATTAAATTAGATAACAATTTTCCAGCTTCTGTGGTACAGTCAGACTATGACTTATTACCTCTGAGTAGCTAACTAGGCTTGAACTAGACAACACATTTAGAAATAATAAAAGCTTTAGCAAAAATATTTGTTTGATAATTTTGACTTTCATGAAAATACATCTATACATTAATAGGCACAGATTGTCTTGTGTACAAGAAGTGTACATTCAATCTATTGTATATAACATATACAATATGTTTCACTTCCATCTCACAGGAATTAGAGAGGCTTAGTTCATTAAATTCATATTGCTCTTGTATAGAGAGTGATCCAGTTGAATCTGGGATGCTGATGTGACCTGTTCCTGTGGCAGGTCACACCAAAATACATTTTTTGGAAAGATTTCCTCCAGACCTTTCATTTTGAGCACTCATATGACATTGACTCAAGAGCAGAAAAGGACAGCAAAGCCAGGCATGAGATGATCAGCCTGGGAATGTGGACTCAACATTTTCTAAACCAGAGGTCGTAGCCAAGTTTTCTCCAGGAGGGTACCAGGAGAGTTGTGCAGGGACAGGTGAGGGATGTGAGCAGTGAGGGAATGTGGCCTTGAGCACTGGCTCACCCTTGGCCCTCCATCACTCTACCTTGTGACCGTGTTCCTGTGAAAGATTTTACACACCATCCATGTACAGACTTCTTACCGATGTTCTTGGGACTCATAAGCAGAACAAAGACTGTCCCCCTTAGGTTTGACAATCTGTATAAGAAAAATAAGGTTTAACCAGGAGTGTATCTGTTTCTGACAAGAGAGTGATGGATAGAGCCCCTTGATTCACACTGACAGAAATATCTTTGCTGATGAGCCTTGTGTTTTGCAAAAGAGAAGGAATGGTGAGTACCTAGCTTCATATATGCGAGGTGAAATATTGCATTTTAGACTGGAATGTATAATTTCATAGATTATGAGTTTTGTTTAATGACTGACTGCCAAACTGATATTTCAGGCTTTAGCACTTCGATGATTTATGGTCTTGTCAGAGAAGTTTTAATATGCTCTGTGTGCACAGATGTTTCTGCAGTTGTGACATGCTGTAAAAAACCACAATGGTCAATTGCCCTCCAGTGCTTTCCATGACAAGTGTGTGGCAGAAAAGCCAAGGGATTGTGGAGTGGAGCTGCAATGACCAGCAGGGATAGCTTAGACATTACCTTGTGATTTCTTATTGTTGCCAATGCTTGGAGCCCCCTGTGCTTCCAAAGCTGTCGAGAACAGATAGATTAATTGAAATAAAAAAAGACAGAAAATTCAACTGAAAGCATTGCAACAATAACACCTTTTGTGTGTACAGACCTGACTTCCTGACAGCTAATTTTGGGCTAAATTGCTCCAATAGCTAAATAGAAACAACCTTAGAAACAAATTCCCCTCATGTGCCTTCAAAATGATTTTCTCCTAATTGGAAGAACTGACTCCTCACAACATCCCAAGCAGAACTGGTGGGCAGGAGTGGATTTTGTAACCCACGAAGTGTGGCTCTGACAGGAGGATGCTGCTCCCCAGCTGGTTTGGGGTCTGTCAGGGTGTGGAAGAGCCAGCATCTACAACAGTGCTGCTTAATGCAGGAAGAGCTGTCCAATCTTTTGACACACATTTCTATAAGACCTGAATAAATTTAAACTTCAAAGCACCCTCTGTTCTCAGAAGCAGCACTTACCAGATCCCAAGACTCCTGACAGCTCAAGATCTGGTCCTTAGTTTTTGTTTGTTTTAATGTTTATTTTTATCCTTCTGTTCCATTCATATAATTTTGAAAGTTGTGTTCACTACCTGCAATTTTGGTTTGCTTGGGATACTTTTGTCTCATCCTGGGCCTGTGAAAGTACAGAAACAGTGATGCTACATTGTTATGTGGCACATCAGGGGTAATATAGTCAGCTTATTGGGAATTTCCATCATTTATTCTGCCTTCCTTCCTTCCAGCTGTTTCTCAGTCAGTCACTGGATTCATGTTTTGTTTGACAGACTTATTTTCACCTCCTGAGGTCACTGAACTGCAGAGGAAACGAATGAGTGTGAGCACCACAAGAGCCCAGAGACAGGCTCCTGCAGCTGGGTGCTCACAAAGCCCTGCCACAGCCCCAGCAGGTTTGCTGAGCAGCACTGATGGACCAGGACAATCCAGTGCTGCAAAAAAGCTCCTCTTCCATGGGCATGAAGTAAGAGCTCAAGTGAACAAAACTGTAACAGCTGAGATTTATTCCTAGGGCAGGTTTGGCAGGTGCAGCCAATGTACATCCACAGCTGGTGCCTGCTGCAGGGAGCTCCCAAGGAGCAAACAGAACAAACCAAGAACTGAGCACTTCCCCCAGTGCTGAATGGACTGGTTTCCCTCCTATCAACAGGACGTTCACACACACAACGCCCATACACACAACGCAGGGAAAGCAAAAAGAAAAAAAGACAGAAAAAGAGCTGAGTTTCATCATGATCCCAGCATCCACCTCCTGTTCCCCAGCATGGGACCAGCAGCAAGGCTGAGTGGCCCTGCCACGTGTCCCCCTGGTCCTGCCACGTGTCCCCCGTGTCCCCCTGGCCCTGCCAAGTGTCCCCATGGCCCTGCCACGTGTCCCCATGGCCCTGCCAAGTGTCCCCATGGCCCTGCCACGTGTCCCCCTGGTCCTGCCATGTGTCCCCATGGCCCTGCCACATGTCCCCATGGCCCTGCCATGTGTCCCCATGGCCCTGCACACCTCCCCAGGAGGCTCACACAGGGAAGGACACGGCAGAAAGCAGCTGTTTAGGTCAAAACTGGGAAATTCCCTGACCATGGGGTATTTGAGCCTGGGTATCTCTGGCCATGCCAGTTTTCTCACTAGCTGCCTGATTTCCAGTGGTGTCAGTACTGCTGCTACTGATCACTCCTGCTTAAGAAACAGATTCAGGAACTTGTTATTTAAGAACTTTGTTAGAGAGAAGCCAAACCACAAAGTAACTAACTTCTCTGATGTTTGCTGTCCTAAAGAGTCAACATCTGACTTCATAATTTATCTTTTATAAAAAGAAAATCAACAAATTTAGCCTAAATTTAGCTGTGAAAAATAGACAAGCCTTTAAAAAATTACTATGAGTAGGCAAACACATGGCAACAGATTTTAGCTCAACTAGAATATGAACAAACTCCCATATGGTTGCATGAGCAATCATGACCAAAACAAGACTATATATCTTGTAAAAGGAATAACAAACAACCATGTTTTGACAAAAACCCCCTTCACTGCTTTATTTGCATGGAAAAAATAAGTGTTTTTCTGAAAGTTTAACTACAGGAATTTCTGGATTACTAAACACAAAATGTCCTTTACCAAGCTGATTCCAGAAGTAGCAGATGCTCATAAACAGCACACATTCTTATTGTCTGTAGAAAAAAAATGCCATTAAAACTGCATAACAAAAAATACATTTATGTATTTCAGTCTGTGCAGATACAAAAATATTCTGAAGGCAGAATTCAGAGGAAATAAACTGGGCAGTGGGTGAAAAAGGGCATAAATAACACTTATCCAGAGGTTCTGACAGAAAAAGTGTACTCAGTGTTCCTGTGGAAGAGCAGACAGTGAGTGGTACCTGCAGCCTCTCCTGCCAGGGCCCTTTGTGGAGCTCTGCAGGGCTGGGAAGGTCAGAGCTCCAGAGCAATGAACTCAGAGCAGGATCTCTGCTGCCCTGCCAAAGGTTCATTTGCTGCCAGCCCTGGAGACAGTATCTCCATCTCTGTACACAAAAAGGGGGTGGGATGGCTCCCTGGGCATTAGAGACCAGTTCTGTTACCTGGGAGCTCTTTACAGATGTCACGACAGCTGCACTCAGGCTCTAACATTCAGCTTATTGCTCTGCAAATTACAGGAAAGAGATCTTTTTTTTTCCCTTTGAAATGGATGTTAACTATTCTTATTTAAACATTACAGCAAATAAACACCACTATAATACTAAATAAACAAGAGTGCTTTTAGAGTCTATGATTCTAGGTGATATCCTGTCCTCATTAAAAGAATTCTCTGCAATTTTGCTGTATTTTCCCCACAAATTTCTCCACCATTTGCCAGGTGGCATGTCTGACCTCAAAATCTCTTTCCAAACAGTCTGCCATTGCTAATGCAGTAGAAATTCAAATAACTTGTTCCAGAGAAACAGAACAAACATGCAGAAAAAGTGCAGCCCCTGTATTTGTTCAATATCAGTTGCACTCTGCCTAGTTCAGCACGGGACATCTGTCCCAAAGCCATCAGGAGGATGTCAGCTGTGAGGAATAACTCAGTGCTTACTGGAGATGTGTTCAGACCAACAGCCTGAGCCACTGTGCCAATCCCTTACCTCTCACAGACATCACAGCTCCCTTTAGAGCATATCATATCATCCAGCTCCCTTTAGAGCATAGGGTGAGTTCACAGAACGAGCAAACAAGGTTAAATTGATTAAAAGTTATCTCACAATACATTCATACATTCATTGAGATGTTAACAACAGATATCTCCATACTTTTAATATACTATGTTATTTTTGTGTTGCAGGGGACACTGTAGAGAATTTCTAAAGTAAATAGAAAATCACTTTCTTAAATTGCACTGGAATTTGCTGAATATTTGTGAATTCAGTATCAGGAACTTCATCCCCTCACTGAATAATGGTAACAACATGGTAACAGCTATCCATTTCTGGAGGTTTGCATTCCCAGGTGTCCAAGGACTTTGCAAGAGGGAAGTGTCAGAATGCCCAGCCAAGGCACAGGGAAATCCCTGGAGTTTGGTGCAGTGGTGTGCCCAGCCAAGGCACAGGGAAATCCCTGGAGCCCTGGTGCAGTGGTGTGTCCATCACCTCCATGGCACCACTGAAGGACAAACACCTGCAGAGGGGACACAGACCTTGCCTTGCAGGAGACAGGCAGTGTGGGCTGTGTGTCCTGGGGACACCAGCTGTCACAAAGGTCCCCTGGAGCAGAGCTGTTCCCAGCAGAGCTCTGGGAGCAGCTGGGGCCCAGCAGTGCCTGCACAGAAGCCCTGCAGCCCCCCCAGGCTGGCAGGGTCCCCCAGCCTCCTGGGGCTGCCACAGCATGGTTATGCCAGGGAGAGAATCCAAATACTCTCAGGTTTTGCCCAAACTCACTCTTCATCCTACAAACTCCAGTTAAGCTGTTGGCAATGATTATTAAGGTCAAGAAGTCATCCACACTGAGAATTCCTACAAACCATGAAGGGCATGTGGAAAAGTGGCTTCAGAACCTCCAGAGCAGCCCCTCCTTTATTCTGTGTGCCCAGTACCTTTGAGAGCTGGAAGGAGGAAGCTTACATGCAATAGCTTTTTAATTTGTAACTAACTGCTCACTAGCAAGTTATGTTTTCCTCTCCTACCCTTTTTAAATACTATTAAGGTCATTTACAAAACCAATTTTAATTATATAGAGAATACCATGGAAGACTTGAAAGACTTTTTTTTTTCTTTACACCTGCCACAAACTGCTGTATATTAAATGTGATTTAGACAAATTGGTTTGTTTGCCAGTAATGAGCTGAAAAGAACATCTGGACGTGTGTAACACATGCAAATTCACCTCTAGCAAATCAGTCTGGTGCTGGTGAGTCTTAGTTTGTTTCTAGCTATTTTTTGATTTGTGGCCAATCACTCTTGACCTCTAAAAAGGACTAAAACATTTCTAGATCTGTAACTTTTGAGACATACACTTCTTTACTCTGTGCTAGCACATTTTGATGCAAGGTTTCACTATAGATGAAATGCATAGACCGTTCCAGTGGTGTCATGTAGATCTTCTACAGAAAGAGACATTCCTGATTCACAACATAAGCATGTACAAGATGGTTGTAAAGCAGTGGAGGTATTTAATTTTAGAAACTTTTCTGATAGAAGACTTGCTTTTCTGGAGCTCTTTGTTCCCTTTGGCAGTCCCAGTGGGTCTGAGCGAGTGGCCAGACCCATCCTCCCTGTCCTGGGGTCAGTGGTGGCAGGCTGAAGTGTGCAGGGAAGGGGGAACTTGCTCCAGGCTGGCTCCCTTGGGATTTCACATTAGAGAAATAACAGAGCCTTTGATCAGGCTTAGAGCTCCTTATTCTTGCCTTTCAGAGATATCATTTGTGGGATTCCCACACAGAGCACTGTGCTTAAAAGGATTGGGCAGCAGTTCTGCAGATCATTTCAGCTGCTTTAAAAAAAGAGAAGTTTCTGGTTGCCAGAGACCTTACACACCTGACTTCTGCTCTGAGCAATGTCCTCCCACAACACCATCCATTTCAGTCACTCTTAAAGCAGATGCTAAATTAATTTAAATATCAGCATGGATATGCATTTTGCTGTGCTTACACAATCCTCCAGGCTACAGAATGAATGTCAAGTTCATTGCTTTAAGTGGGCTCTGTATTTATAACTTTGTAAAACTCTAACTAATTCCACAGCCTAGTAGGATAACACCCAAAACAATGTGAAATATCTTAAAGGTGTCCATGGTTCTCCATTGCAGATTTAATTCTGCAGGAAACACACAAGATTTTTATACTATTCCAGATGTACCTTACATTATCTTGAAATTCCAACAACTCACCAGGCAGTGGTATCTATCAGTGTTCACTACTTCCATTTCTCTAAAACACTTTCTAATTAGTGATAAATGAGGCACGTGCCTTCCACATGCCAACACAGGAACACAGACCAGGAGGGGGTGACCATTTCCCAGTAGGATTTTCAACAGGACTGCAAATTTTCCAGGTCAAAACTGGAAAAATTGCTTCTCTGTTAAGCCAGAACAAAAATAAGTTTGCCCTTCTGGTTATTGCTCTGTAAAGCAGCAGGGCAAAGCAGCAAATAACATGCTAAAAATCAAGAGCAATTGTTATACCAGTAGTATTTCCCTCACGATAGTAATATTGAGAGTGGGAAATTGGCACTGTAAGTCACAGAAACAATTACTGTCTGATGCTGGGGAAGTTCAGATCTGTTCTTAGGCTCCTTATCTGAGGGCTGAACAGCCACAGAAAGCTGGATTTTATTTTTACAGCATGACAGTTAAGGAAACAAAAATAGTCTGGCTAGTTTATGAAGTGACTGAAAATGCAGATTTCCTGCCTTCCATGGTATAAGTAACTAGACAGATGAAATGAGAGGTTAGCAAAAGAAACAAGCTTTGGAAAGCTCACAGCATGCACTGGGCTCCAAAGTGTATTCTTGCTATCAGTAATGTGTATCAGTTGGAGGTAATTTCTTCCCTGTTCATTTTCTCTCTACTTCCCAAGAGAATATTTCAGAGATTACTGTATAATTATAATCAACAGTTATTTTATGAGGCCGACAAGACCTCCCTGAACTAAATGACTTTTCCCTTTTAGTCACAAGACTTTCTATAGCACCAGTAATTTCTTTAAGTGGTCAATCATACAAATTCAAAAAATGAATAGCAATCTTTATTAATGCTGGGTTCAGCTGCTTTATCCAGTGATGAATTTATCTCATGCTATACATTTTTATGTGCAGTCACTTCTATTTTTTGTTAATTTTTCTATCTGAAGTGAGAAGTTTGATAGTAAGGGATTTTGACAAGGACTGTAGCTGTATCTAAAAAAAAGATATATATTTATAAAGCATTGGTATATTTTATTGCTTCTGTGATCATTGCATCTTCCTTTCCATTATTTTCCCTAGAATTTGAAGGCTGATGTGCAATTCACTGCTATGGAATGGCCAAGTGGAAGGAATATTTTCAAAGTCATTTATACTTAGAACAAACCAGAGCAGTTAAAAGAAGCACTAACAAGGGAGGACTGCACCCACAGCCTGAATTTCCTGTTAATAGTCCACATTCTTTTGCTTGGAACCTCTGACAGAATATAATAAGGAAATACTAAAATAAAGTGGAGAAATGATACTTCAAGTGTAGCAAAGACAGATGTCATTTATAATGGTAATCACCAGTGTATGTTCTATTGTACATACCTGTTTTTTTACGTGATTTACAAGTCCCACTGGCAGTGATTAAGCCTTATAAACCCCACAAGAAGTTACTAATTCCCAACAGGAAACACATCAAAACGATGACATTTTTATTTCCACCTGGGGGCAGGATCTCTGCTCTGAGTATGAGACAAAATACACCAAACAGTCACAGGAAAAATGAGACCCAAAAAGCAGGTGAGGGTCTGGAACACCAGGAGCAAAGCACTGAGGAGTTCCTTGGAGCAGCACAGAGGAGAGCAGGGGGGCTGAGGCAGAATTCCAGCGTGCCTGGCAGGGTTTGCAGACAAAGCCAGCACCAGGGCAGGCCCAGGGCTGGGCAGGCAAAACCTGACATCCTGGTCAGCTCAAGAGAGGGGAGGGAAAGGAAGATAACGTTCTCAATCTGAGGAGGAAGATTTAGGGACAGAAAGGGACAGAACAAAAGGGACAGAACAGGAGGGATGCAGCCAGGAGCAGGGCTGGGGTGAGGAGTGAGCTCTGCAGCAGGGGTGGGAAAGCTGCAATTCCACCATTAATGGTTAAACAAGAAGGGTGCAGTGGGAGAAGGAAAGCCAGCTGCCATTCCTGAACTTGTTCTTTGCAACAGCAGCTGTTCTACTGTTAGGTAGAGGGTGAATGGAGAAACAAAAAGTCCTCTGGGCAGCTCTAGTGCAGAATTACATCAGAGCAAGTGGAGGAAAAGCTGTACCCCAGCTCTCAGAGCAAGCCAGGACTAAAACCCAGCCCCTCCTCAGTGCTGCCTGTCCTTGTGGGAGCCTTGAGCAGGGCTGGTTCCCCAGCAGCACAGCTCTGCCTGCCTGTTCCCCTCTGCTCTCAGTAAATCCCTCCAGGCAGGCTCTACATGGCAGTTCCCTCAGCAGCTCCTTCAGGTTAACATACTTGAGAATCCCTAAATCCAACCCCCAAACCTCAATGAACATAGATACTAAAGAAAAAATAAATCAGAAGGTTTGGAAAAGGTAGTTGGAAGAAGTCACCAGGAAAAGTCAATGAGGTAAGGAAGAGCAAGGTGTTGCAGCCCTTTCTCTACACAAGCACAGCAGAGCTGCTGAGGTTTGCTCACACAGTGAGCATTCCTGCCGAGCTTCTACCATTATCTCTAATTAAGAAACATTTCTTTTTAAATTAAAAGATTCCCATGGTCACATTATTCACCTTCTTTAGTTTGTTCTGTACACAAAAAAGCTGTTGGACTGAAAACATCATTTACTTAAATAAAAAAAAACCCCACAAGGTGTGTGTAAAAGGGAGATAACACATGCCCCAGTGGCCTTAAAATGATCCATAAAAGGAGTATCTTACACTACCACACTCTTGGAAATGTCTTATTGTGATAATGAAATGGCACCAAAGTTCACCTGGCTGTAGAAAAGCTGTGTTCATCCACACACTAGGAATATTTTTACTCAATTTCAAGCAAACCCAACCACGTACTCAACCTTCCTGTTATTCTGAGGTATAGCAGAGAAATACACACAGAATTATTTAATATATTCATTCTGGAATCTAATAATATGTGAGAGTTATCAGATGCATTCTTTCTCTCTATCAGCACCACAAGATGGTAGGGGCCTAGAAGGAAGCTCACTGCTCTGAAAGTCTCCATTCTGGACAGGAGAAGGCCATTCCTTCTGTATCAGTCATAGTTACCAACGTGGAAGGGAGAAAGTAAATCAGAATTTATTTAAAGGTCCATTCCTCCCCCTCAGATTTTCTATTTCTGCCATTGTCACTGAATTTTTTCTACTGGAAAGTTTCTGACATTAGAGATACTAAAATTCCAATCATGTGCAGTGCTCTGTAATTAATACTTACAGACAACCCAGATACATTTGCTGCCTGGACAGTCGTACAAGGCCCTTGGCAAGCAGTGAATTGCTGCAGGACGGGAAGGGGAGGCACTGATGGCCCTGCAGCCCTCCAGCCACGCTCAGGGACGGAGCAAGGGCAGCGCTGTGCTGAGGGCTCAGCTCCCC
>WAAE01006284.1:0-19702 GCA_013400495.1 Nicator chloris | reverse complement strand
AAAAAAAAAAAAAAAAAAAGTTGTATAACTAAAAGATATGAAAGGTCTTTTATTCCTTCTTAGCAAGGGCTGCCTGTAACCTTCATCCTTGCAGCTACTTAGTGTATGCACTGAACAGTAGAACAAAGAGGTACACAAACAAGAGATGGGAATATTCAATATTCAATACCCAGGTAAAAGGGATAGAGGTGACAGATATAACAGAAAGCAACTGTTGCATAACTTTTGTCTTGCACAGATGTGGGGAGAAGAAAAGAAGGAAGGCCATGAATGAGGACTTATGTTTTTGTACCCAAAATGGTGAGTGCATCAGACGAAAAAAGCCATTGGTTTGGATAGCATTCTTGAAGTATTGGAAAAGTAAGTGAAGAGGAATAAGGTGACCAAACTGCAAAACATGTTAAAACAGCACCATTATGAACTTGTTAATTCTACTTTTTTTTCTTTTTCTTTAATCTCTAGTCTGGTTTGGCTGAGGCATCCTTATGCTGCAGTCTGCAATGGAACAGGGCAATTCTTGCTGTCCCTGGAAAACAAAGCCCCACACCCCACAATCTTAAAGGTTCCTGAGGATTTTGTATGTATTTAGAATGAATGAAAATTTTTGGGAAGAATCAACAGAGAGTGCAAGCATCATTTTTTGCTTCTTTTCTATTGCTTTGGCTGTTCCCACAAATTTTATGCATCCTATCAGCCTCCTGTGAGAAACTGAACGGTATTTCCACCTCTGCTCAGCAGTGGTGCAGCCCATCTGTAGCACTAGGTCCAGTTCTGGGCTCACCAGTACAAAGCTGACATAAGAATACCAGAGTCCAGTGAAGGACAACAGTAATTAAGAGGTTGGAGCATCTCTCATATTGGAGTCACTGAGGCAGCTTGAAAAGAAAAAGCTCGAAGAAGATCTTATTAATGCGTATTAATTCCTGATGTGAGGGAGTGAAGAACAGAGTCAGACTCTTGGTGCTGTCAGTGACAGGACAAGAGGCAGTGCACACCATTTGAAGTACAGAAAATTCCATTTAAATGCAAGAAAAGCCCCCTTTGGTCCTGTAAGGGTGACTGAACACTGGCACAGGTTGCCTGGAGAGGTCATGGAGTCTCCATTTTTTGAGATATCAAAACCCCATCTGAAAACAGTCCTGGGTAAACTGCTTTCCTGACCCTGCTTTGAGCAGGGAGGTTGGACTAGTCAATATTTAGAGGTGATTTCCCACCTCAGCCATTCCATGATTCACTTGAACAATCTGTTCTTGTTTGTTGCAGCTATCATTTGATATTACAATATATGCAGGTTGGAGTGCACTTCTCACCTGCCACTCCTCATATTTCCGTGAACCAGAGTTATAATTCATTTAATCTAACTTTTAGAACACCTACTTTAAAGAGACAAAACCAAACACTTGGGACAGCTAGTAAAACCCATTCTTTCCAAAACAATTATACTCATAACTGAAAATGTCTTATTCAAAAATAAAAATATGTTTTCAAATTAAACATTGATTTATTTTGTGGCAGGGGAAATCAGCTGCAGCACGAGACAGAATTAAATAACCAATTTTCCCATTGTTTTCTTTTTAATTGAAATTATGGGATCTTTACAGTGTTTCATTTTTATGTGATTTTATGGGGCTTAGAGTAATAGGCCCTGAGTTTCCTTAATGACAACAGGAACTATAATATTCCAAATAATAGAGCAAAATACAGAAGAAAGATTTCATGGTGCCTTAATCTGAGAGGCACTTCTTGTAACCCTTTGGTGAGTGTATAACATGCTTTTCCTAACTCTGCATTACATGGTAGAATAATTGCAGTGCTTTGAGCCTAAAAGTGTACTTTGTTCTGTCTTCATTTCATGCACATCTCCCTCCATTCTGCAGCCTCTGAAGTGAAAAGCATGCCCAAACAGAAGCAAGGGAAGAAAGACATGGAAACCAAAGTGAATCAATTATTGCCTTCAGTCTTGAGAAATTCATATATTTAACTTGTAACTTCACAGGTGCTGAGGTGGTTCCGCTCTTCTCTGAACACTGAAAGAACATTGAAAGTAGGTTGACAGAACATCCTAAAGGAAGGACCTGGACCACTTTCTGTAAAAAAAAAAAAAAAAAAAGAAGTAAAAAAATGACAGATTTCAGAAAAGAAGCAGTGAAGATATTCAGAGTACAGGGACCATGCTTTCCTAAGAAAGATTTTAAAAGCTTAAAAGATTATTTGGATACAGAACAAGAAAAGTGTTGCAATGGCCAAAGAGATTCAATGGGCAGATTGACCTTGGAGGGAGCTTCTCCATCGTGTGTTGAGAAAGTCATAGGAGTCATCAACCAGCAGCTCAGAACAGAATTCAATTTACATTGATAAATAGCTTGTGCAGGTGCAGAAGGGCATTTCTAAGGTAATGAGGTAAAACTATTAATGGGATATGTTTTGCAGAAAATCTTGACAGGGAATAGAAAGCAGTCACACAGGAAAAGCAGAGAAATTTAGCTGCTTGGGAAGTTTATGTGCAACTGGACAGAGAGCTTCTATCTGCAATAGAATGCTCTGTTTCAATTACAAAGATGAGCCAAAAGAGCTTCTAGCCTTTCCCATCTTTGTGTTTTATGAGTACAGGTGTTACAGGCATGCAAAGTAGCATATCTTAATTGTCATCTCTAAATCAGACCAGTTCCACTTGTGTTTAGTTTAGCATACTGTATTCTGATGAAGTTTTCATCTGATTTCCCTTGAGGACAGCAGTAGCATTTCCACTCAAGCAGTCAAGCTCTTACACTATGTAATTTACTATAGGTGTAGAGAATTTAAAGTGTGAATTAAAACAATGGAAACATCTTTGTGGCACAGCACAGGAGAGCAAACCTAGAACAGTACAAATAGCTGTTGACTGCTAGAGCTTTACTCATACTCCAGTTGGCTTTGCTCTGGGAAGAAGGAGCTGCACAAAGAGCTGCTGGAGCCTACAAACTTCAAAGCAAATGACATGGAAGTGCAAATCAATAGAGAAACCACATGAAACTTTTCAAGGGTATTTGATGCCTTCATGTGTTCATTTTGAAATTTTACCTCACAAATTCCCACTAACCCTATCTTTCTTGAACTCTCCAGCTATTTCCTGAAGAAAAAAATCTAGCAGTTCCTCGGGAATCATTGTTATAATGCTTTGAGAATACGAAAGCTTCATTTGAGCTTCATTTTTCGGTTTCATGCTTTATGTGGAGAAAAGGTGCAAAACTTCCTCCTATTGCCTGCATTATTCCAGTGCAGTCCTGCTGAAGCCCTCCTCCAGTACTGGGCTGGAGGAGACAGAAGGCATGTATGATCTACTGCATTATTTTGCTGAAATATACTTTTTTCCAAGAAATGTTCACCTTGTGTTTACACATCAGTAGCATTCTTGGTAAATTGCTGGAATTTTATTTTTGCTATTACTTGTTCTGGTTGGTACCCTAGTGTAGACATAAGGGTCTTCAGACTGGATGCCAGCCGGTGCTTGCCTGTTCTCTAGCTTTGTACTTTGCTAAAAGTTGAAAATGGTGTTGTTTCACACCAGTCAGTAATGATGAGACATGATTTGTTGAAGTTGTAATACTTTCATGTAGTTCAGATCTTGGAGCACTTAGTCAAATCATCTGAAGAAAAAAAATTTCTACTTTTTATTACGGAATAATTTCTTTCCTGTGATTTGTTAGCTGATACACAGTTGCAATGCCTTCACTTGGCAGTTCTGATATGTAATACATTTTAATAAAATATCTTTAATCATCTGGAAATTGCCATATAAAGTGTATTGTACTGTGACTTGACTACTACTTTAAAAGAGCATCATACAAACATTGCTGAACTCCTGTAAGGCTCCACTGACTTTAATGAGCTTTGGATCAGGCCCATATTCCCTGATGTGAAAGTCTCGGGGAAAGTGCTATAAGGCCTCTCTGACAGCATCCTTTCATCTCTTAAAAGGCAAGAAAAATGCGTTACTCTTAAATGTTTTTGCTAAAATATATTTCACAATGTTGTCATAGTGTTGTAAGTAGGAGAAAAGCAAGTTTTTTAAAGCACCAATTAGAAAAATGCACTGTAAGGTTTAAAACCTTTTAAAATGCAATGTACATATTCCTTTCTAATGTTTAGAACTTGTGGAGTACGTCTTCACATCTGAAATCCACTTTTATCTTCATTTGGTCATGTAGAGACATTCACATTTTTCTATGCTGCAAAGCGTGCACCCAGTTGTTTAATTAGACCAAACAACAGAAATCTTACTTAAAAATGTTTATTGTAAAAAAGTGGCTAGAAAACAACATCAATTTCACTTCACACTTTCTTCAAGTTATCTATAGATGCTGCTATGGGCAACAATTTGCTTTCATTCATAACACATTCAATCATATAAAAATAAAAATATTTACATTATGTCCACATACTTTACAAAATCATCAATAAAAAAGGCACTTGGAGGGGTAATGCTGAAAATATTGCATTTCCTTTGTGCATTTAAAAAAAAATAATTGTAAAACTCTTGTGGATCCCCTCTCTTGCACTTATTCCCGTTTTTTAAAACAAAATGAAGTTTAGAGGAATTATTCCATATTAAAGGATGGTCAAGCATGCACCAGGAATGTTTGAAGTTACAGTATTATCTTTCTTTCTTTATTTATTTTTTAAGGCACATGCAGTTAATTTGTGGCTTTTAATTTTTTCGTACATTCTCTTATACTTTTTTCCCTCTTTTATTTATGCAGTTTTAAAGCATTTCAGGTCATTAATGAAGGCCTTGGCTTCTAATAAAATAAAAATAAAAAACACAGCAATGAATAATATTAAACATTTACTAAGGTAAACTTGGAATACTTTTTAAGGCACCTGAGATAAATGGTGTCTAGCAAAATTCACTTGGGTAGTATTTTCGTTAAAATTTCCACTTAAAATACTGTTTCTTTGGTTGAAATGGCTTGGCAGGAATGTATTGCTAACTTTGAAGCCTTTTCTAAGCAAGAAAAGACGACCTACATTTGGCTTCATCTATAAAGAAAGCTGATAATGTTTCTTTCCTTTAGATCTACTTGAAATGTTATGCATGGCGTCTTTCCCCCTATTTCAGAATTCACACTTAAGAATGCAAATGTATGGCAGAACAGAAACTACTCAGAGCTCATTTCTACTGACATTCTAAGTTCTTCCACTAGTTTATTTGTTCGCTTGTTTGGTGGTGTTTTGTTGGTTTGGTTTCTTTGTTTTTTGGTTTGTCTTTTTTTTTGGCTGAGAAGTAGATGAGAAAACGCCTTTGGATTTCCACTTATCATTTGGAACAGAAGTGGAGAAATGCATCAAGTCCAGGTAAACATTGACTGCATGACTCAGTGTGCTACACAGCAGCCAGATTCCTCATGTTTGTGCAGAAGAGACATTCTGGAGAAAGTTTTGGAGCAATTTTTGCACTGGTATTTCTTCACATCTGAGTGGGTCTGCAGATGAGCCCTCAGATTGGATCTGTCTGCAAAAGCCCTGTTGCAGTGAGGACAGGAAAATGGCTTCTCTCCTACAAAGGAAACATCAAGAGAAAATAGGATAAATCTTTAAAAAAAAAAAAAAAAAGAAAAAAAGTAGTACACATTTGGGACAGGTAAAACCTGCTTTTATCCTAAGGAAAAAAGAACAAACAGAAATGACTTGTTCTAAGGAAAAAATGTCTAATAAAAAGTTAATCAGGCCACAGATATAGCAGCTTTCAGCACTGCTGGCTCTTTTGCAGAACCCCAGTCTATTGAGAATATGTTGTAAAGTGCAGTCTCTGAAAACAAGTTGCTGACACCTTCTGCATCTACAGGTGCATGCAGTACTTTTAGACTGGGCTCCTTCCAACATTTTCAAATATTTTTATAGAACATTTTCTGCTTAGTGCTGTGTGAATTACTGGGAACAAGGGCTTTGACTGAAAAGCAGCAAATAGATGTACAGACATTACATTGAACCCAGTGTCATACTCAAACCCCATTTTTGCCTCAACAGAAAAAACCCAACCACTCTGCTGATGATGGATTTCTAATTCTCAAGGATTTGAGGTTGCACATGCAAAACTTGCCAGCTGCTTAAGGAGTCAGAAAGCAGCCCCTCATGCATTGCCTGTTTTTTGCTGCCTGATTTCAGAGTCAGCTGAAGCCTTCTCAAAGTTACCAATTTCCAAAGCCTGAAAGTCAACATAAAAGCCTTAAAGCAAAAGCTTCAGCTAGTGGAAGTGGGCTAAACCAGCCTAAAATTATCAAGGAAGCAATGCTGATTTATGCCAGTATCTGGCCTGCAGTTATGAGACCATACTAAACCCCCTGCCCCCCACACACACCTTCCCCCTCTCCCTGCAAGAGGGAGAATCTAGCCTTTTAATCATTCATTTGAAACTCTGTGGACCCATTTCAAGGTTAGTTAAGAAACGCTGCTGGCTTCTCCACCTGTGGAGAAAAACAGCAAAAAGGCGTCTTGATGTTATAGCAACAAGAAACTGCAAATGTAACACTTGCCCTTACCAGTGTGAGTTCTAATGTGTCCTTGAAGCAGCCAGGGTCTAGAGAAAGCCTTGCCGCAGATCTTGCAGACACAAGGTAGCGTGTGGGTCCTGATGTGCATCTTAAGCGCTCCCAGGCTGACGTACTCCTTGTCACAGTACTTGCAGCTGAACGATTTCCTAGACTGGGCATCACAGTGCAGCTGCTTGTGTTTGGCCAACCCAGAGAAAGTCGAATAGGTCTTGCTGCACAAACTGCACTGGAACTTTTCAGCTTCGATTGCATGAGGGTCTGAAAGCTTCGACTGGATTCTCTCTTCTTCATCGCTAATGGGGCTTTCTGAACCGCTGTGATCTTTGGAGGAGGTGTCAGAAGGTGGAGGTGGGCTGACTCTTCCCAAAGATGAGGGGTATCCAGAAAGCGGAGAGAGGTCGTTGGGTAATGGAGACGGTAGCAGCCCAGTTGTAGTCCAGACAGTAATGGGATTGTAAGCTACTGAGCTCAGGATCTCTGGCTGTGGTATGATAGGGACTGGATAGCTTTCGTACAGGTATGGGGATATAATCACTGGGGAAAGAAGCACATTTTAAGGTAAGAGAACCAAAACGTACTTCAAAAAACAGCAAAATTAACACTTTGAGGATTAATAACTGCATAAACTAAACACTCAGTAGGGTAATCTGAGAATAAGGGGGACTCAGGACATACTGTTTCATACATATATTCTGATGGGTAGAAACAGTACCCTTGAACAGGCAAATTGCAGCTGGAGAGTCCCTTCAAGGAGGCATGCTGCTTCTAAATCTGTGCAGCCTGACACAATGAAGCAGTGAAACTTCCTGAAGGATTTGAACGAAAGTTTCAATTCCACCACCAACAGATACAGAAGAGGAAAACTCCAAATCCTTTCTAAGTAACTTGAGTTCAAGTGGATAAGCAAACTTTCATGATTCATTCTGGGCAGCGCTGACATATTTCTCAAAACTCCCTCCTTGTAAGCAGGAGAAAATAGACCAAGCAAGGAACTAACCCGTCCCCTCCCGCCTGCCGAGCAATCCCACCCCTCCTCAGCACTGCCACGCAACGACCGCAGCCTCAGAAGCGACGCGGTGGCACCAGATTTCGTTTTGTTACCTGTATGAGTGTCCAGCTCGCTGTAATTCGGCTTCTTGGATGAATTGAAATGCTTCTTGACCAGGAAGGAGCGTGGCATTTTGGAGGCAGGGTTTGCGCTTCTCGCCGAGTCTCAGTCGGTGCGGGCGGGTGTCGCGGTCCCGGTGGCGCAGCACAGGCACACGCCGTGTCACTGCGGGCGCATCCGTGCCGCTCCCGGTCCCTACGGCGCTGCCGGCCCCGCGCAGCCCATCCGCTCCCGCTTGTGCAGTGGCAGTGCCGAGGCGCCTTGAAAAGTGCTGTAAATACCCACGAGTCAGGTGCAGGGGGGAAGGGTTTCCCGCTCCTCCAATCGCTTCGGGATGTTCTCAAGCAGTTTTCCAAAGAGGCTGTTTTTCTGGGAGGGGTCTGGGGCTGCTGGCTGAGGGAGCCAATCCCACTCGGAGGGGTTGGTTCAGGTTTCAGCTCCTCCCGCTGGAGACAGCTGTGAACGGGGGAGAGAGCTCTAGCAGAGCGCGTTACCCTGCGCCGACGTGGGGGGGATGTGGCTCTGTAGAACTGCAGTCTACAAAAATGTATTGCTCAAAATTCTTGAAAATAAAGGTCAGTTTACTGATTCAGCTGAAATATATTTTTGTTTTCTCTCTGACAGGGACCTGGGTAAGTCATAGGCACAGAAACTACTTTTTCCTCCCACCTTATTTTCCCCCTTCCTCCCCCCATTTTTCTCCCTTTCCCCCCTTTTCTTCCCCCCCCCCCCCCTTCCCCCCCTCCTTTTCTTCTTTTTTTATTCTTCTTTTTGGTTTTTGTTTTTCTTTTAAACTAGTCTGGTTTCCAGATGTTTGATATGAGAATTACAGTGGGACAAACTGTTCACTAAGAGCAGAAGGGGTAAACACACACACACACACACACACACGGACGCACACGACACTACAAGATAACAAGTTGGCCGGCAGACCTCATGGAAGGCTTTGAACTGAATGTGTGCCTGCTCCATTTGGGAGCTTTGAATAGTTGTGCTTAGGAAAGGCTGGAGACGAGCAGCCTGCCTCTCTAACCTGCACCCTTTCAGGCAGAAGGACCAGACAGATCCTTCTGCAAGTGAGTTCAAGGAGAGGGAGAAGCCTTGGGAGGATTATATTTCAGAGCAGGGTGATAGTCTTTATATAATATCCATACTGCTTCAGACTGCTCATATGAAGAATACTTTCTCTTTTGCTTTAAAAATCTGCAGAATGCAAAACCTTGACCTTACCTTTCTTGACAGTAGTTATGTCACTCTTTTGCCTATCCTCTTAGGACACTGCCAAGGAAATTTTCCTAATTATCCAAAGCAGTTAAAAGATGCATAGATAAGCAAACCACCCAAAATTATAGCCTGGGTAATTTAAATGTCTCTTAAATGTCCTTGTCCATTAGTATATTTCAGGACCTCTTGATTTCCTATGAAGGTATAATCTATGTTATGTATTTCATTTAAGATGAAAGTCTCTTAAATATGCCACAGAATGTTCTGGTTATCTAGATTGATTTAGAGGAGATATTTAGTCACAGGTAGGTTTTTTAATTTTAAAATATTTGCATTTTGGAAATACGGACAGCTGAACGCTGGTAAATTTCTAACACAAATTACACTCTGATTGACTCTTGGTCTGCCCTCCCCACCCCTTCCCCTCCTCGTTGTGGATTACCTACACCTGCCTGGGCACATACCGGCATGCCGTGCTGGTGTGACGCTGGAGCTCGCTCTCCTCTTGGGAGGAGGCATAGAGGGTGTTTTACAGAGACCACCCCAGCCCGTTTTTGCAGCAGGTGTTGGAATAGATGTGAAGGAAAAGAAAAAAAAAAAAAAAGCCCAAAGGGTCTGTTAAGACATGCAAGAGCAAAGTGCTTTGTCAAGTTGCATGACTTCTTAATCTTGGGGAATACCAAAACAAGTGCAGGAAATGTTAGCCATTTTCAAGAACTGATTAAAAAGATTCATCTCCTCAGCATCTAACTTTGGTGTCTGTTAGTGAAAAGTGCCATATGAATTTCCAGGTGGCAGGGAACACACCCAGGCTATGGGAGGAAAGGGAAAGTGGCAAAGAAAGGAACTTTGCAGGTATGTGCTTTGCAGCTAGGGCAAAAGGAACAGAGGTGTTTTTTCCAGAAGAGAGAGAAGTGCTTGCAGAGACACAATCCGTTACTTTCCTCATTTCCACAGAAATGAAGAAATCCACAAAGCATTTTTAAAAGATTTCATTTGCAGTCCTGCTTCCCTCTCAGCTCTGTTCCATCTGACAAGTCCCTGTCCCCTGCCAGCTCTGGGAAAGCAATGCATTTCAGGATGTGAGGCATTAGTCTGTATCTAAATAGTCTGTTACATGAGCTGTGATTCAGACCTTGAGCTGGTTTAAGTCTGTGTGTTGAAATGAATGGAGCCATGCAGATTTTCTCTGGCTCAGGATCTGTTCTTTTGTGTGTTTGTTAAAAGTAAAGGGTCTGATTCACCAGTCAGGTTCTCCCTCTCAGGGCATTTTCACCAGCATAGCACCGGAGTGATGCAGTTTAAATTAATTGCACTTATATAAATCACAGGAGCGTAAGCAGTTAGCCCACTGGCTGAGCTGATTGAAGGATGTTAGGAATTGGATAGAAGGCATGTTATTACACGGTCCTGAAAGGATATTAGCAGCACATACTACCTGAGTGAGGTCTGCTGTCAAAAAAAGGGAGAGTGCGTGAGGAGTGGGTGAGTCAGAGCAAACAGGTGTTCTGGGTGTTTACGGCAAATGTGGATGAGAGGGCACTTGGAGACGTGTTGCATCCATCCCCATGCAGGAAAGGCAACACAAAGGTCGAGTGCAGAAGACAGGAGGTTTCTCCTCGGAGGAGCCAGGGAGATGTGGAGGGTGGTGGGTGGCCCTGATTGATGGTCACGCTGCCTGCAGGCAAAGCCTTGCACCCACCTCCGAAAAATCAGGCCTACAGCTTCCCTCTCACAGTTTACAAGTTGTTGGTCTTTTAGGGATTCTTTATGTTTTTACTTTGAAAGCCCACGTAAAGCTGTCTTGTTAATGCCACCGTGCTGCTAATTGCCACTCTGCAAAGTGCATAGGAAATGATCCAAGCAATTCTGCTGCCTGAAACTTTGGCATGTGCTTTGCAGCAACTAAATGATTAGGACCAGAGCTTCAACCCTACAGCAGAAATGGTGGTGTGGTTTTTTTTGTTTGTTTTGTTTTTGTTGTTTTTTTTTTCCTTTTTTTTTTTTTTTTTTTTAACATGAGGCCACTTGTTCCTGTGCACAGATAACAAATTGTGAGCTTCACTTTAGTCTCCCCATTTCTGACAGCTCCATCAAATCCCTTTCCTTGTCAGGCTTTCTGAGAAGGGCAGTAATTTTTTACTTGGTTTTCTGGATATGGAAGGGTGCCAGGATTATGTTTATTATCAAAGAGGGAAGAAGAGCCCAAGCCAAGCCATCAATAGCTTAGTTCTTCTCATGACAACATTGGTGTCCCCACCAAACATCAATTCTAGCACGGTGTAGAACAGAAAACGTTAAATATCTGGATAAACCACAGCAGAATCAAGAAAAATAGTTTCAGAATATTAAATGAATTATGTTGGATCACCATTCCCATATTTCTCAGGCAGTACTCTTACTCATTTTGACTGCCACAGAGTCCATGCAAGGCAGCACGGCGAGGTTTGGAAGAACCCCCAGGAGGCACTGAACCCAGCAGAGCTTACCAAAAATAGCTCTGGAGGTTTATTGATGCAGGTGACGACTTCATCCTGGAAGAGGTAGAAGCTCAAGTAACTCACACCTACAGCATAGCTCTTGTAATTCATAAGCCTTCTACATTTCAAAGGAAAGTGTGAAATGGTTAATATGGGAAAAAGAAAGGTGAGTTTTCAATAGTCGGTTGAATGTGGAACATATCAACTCAGCTTCAATGTTGAGTTGATATTCCATGCTTTCATATTTCCTCCTTAGTGCCAGCTGATATATCTTGGAAAGTAAAGACATGGTGTGACTTTCAGAAGCAGGAAAACTTTAGTAGCACTAGAAACTGAGGAGTACTTCAAATGTGATAAGATTGGATGTTAGAGGGAAATAAACCCAAAACTAACAGAGTAGAGGGAAAACAATTAGGCCAGGGTATTCTCTTCCATCACCCTGACATATGCCTTAATAAATTTTGAAACAAATTCCAAGAATACCTTTTCTTTCAAATTTTGGTCTTCTTTCCAAATACTGACCTGAATTATCAGCAGAAATGGCAGCAAATTTAATGAAAGACTGTTATGAAGTCGTGTTAAGCTCCAGTCCTTTAGGCCCTAAGTTCAATAAGATCACAATAAATCCATGCATTTTGAAAGATTTTCCCCAGTCAAGGAAAAAAAAAAATCTCCACATTTTGAATGTTTTTCACCAGTAAATACCTTTTTTTTTTTCCTAAAATCAGTAGGTTTGCCAGGATTTAGGCATATTTAAGAGATGGTGATTGAACAGCAATAGTCAGATTGTCTGAACTTTCCAATAAGTCAAGGCCCTTTGAAGTGTGTCTCTTAAAGATCTAAGCTCATCTATATTTTATATATACCTATATGAAAATAACCTTCTTTAAAATGTAAACTTGCATTTATAAATAGATGCAAAATGGTGCCTTTTGGATCAAGCTGTTCAAAGAGTCCTGGCTTCTGTGTGCGCTCTCCTTCACACCTGTGTAGCTTCACTGACTTAAGAGGGGTCATTTTAGAGTCACGTTAGCCCATAATGAAGGAACCTGGTCATAGTTCAACTTTCCTACATTGTTTCTACATGAAGATATTTTAACAATGGGCCAAATTCCCCTGTCATTCCCATCTGCAATATCTCCACTGGCTGCAGCTGACCTATTTCAGATTTACTCAAGCAGAACTGAGATGTGATTCTGGTCCAATGAGTACAACCCCGTTTATGTGTGCAGCGCTGTCACAAGTATTTGTGACCCAAAAGCGTGTTACATCCCAGCCCAAGCCATTGCACCCTGGAAAGCAGTGCCGACCTTCCAGTACGCCGCTGCGTTATTCATACGAGGAACAAAAGGTTTGAGAACGTGCCCGCGGGATGCAGGGAGCGAAGCGAGGGCTCGCCCGGCGTTCTGTGGTTGGAAAGAGCCACCTGCTGGGCACAGCCGCTGCCGGGACACGGATGCTCCGCGGAGTCAGGACCGGGCCGGCCGCCCCACCGTGTGGCCAGCCCGGGAAATGAGGATGCTGCCGTTTCCCCTGCTGGAAAATGCCCTGCTCGCTGTTGGGGGCTCTGGGAGAAGGGCAGACACCCAGCAGCGGCAACGAGATGGCTAAATCGCGTCCCCAATTTTTTTTTCCTACGGCCGTCTATGACTTGTGCACCTTTTCATCGTTATTGTTCACTGTCTACAGCAAAGTGAGACATGAAGGCATCATATGAGATTTCCTGCTCTGGAAAATGCATGTTTCTGTGTGTGTGTGAGCACCCAACAGACATCACAGAATGGTTTGTGTTGGAAAGGATCTTAAAAACCAACTGGTTCCAACCCCCCTGTCATGAACACATTTGAGTAGACCAGGTTGCTCAGATCCCCATCCAGCTTGCTCTGGAATACTTCCAGGGAGGGAGCATCCACAACCTCTTTAAGCAACTTTCCCCAGTTTATATTAAAAATTTCTTCCTAATATCTAATGTAAACCTACCCTCTTTTAGTTTAAGGTCATCCTCTTCCTTAGCCTATCACTATAAAACCCTCTAAAAATCCCTCTCCTCCTTGCAGTCTCCCTTTAGGCACTGGAAGGCTGCTCCAAGGTCTGCACAGGGCCCTCTCTATACACTTATTTGCCATGTATTGTACATACCACATTACAGTCTGCAACATCCTCATGAGGAAAGCAGAGTAGCAGGCACTGATCTCTTTTCCATGGTGACCAGTGACAGGACCTGAGGGAATGGCCTGAAGTCCTGTCACGGAAGGTTTAGGTTGGATATTATTAAAATGTTCTTCACTTGGAGGGTGGTTGGGCACTGGAACAGGTTCCCTAGGGAAATGTTCACAGCACCAAGCCTGACAGAATTCAAGAAGTGTTTGGACAATGCCCTCAGGCACATGATATGATTTTTGAGGCTGTCCTCTGCAGACTAGTTAGTATTTCTGTTTCAGTATAAAGACATCATTTTGCTGTGTCAACAGAAGATGAGAGCTGCTAGATTTGCTGCAGTGTCACTCTTCTGCTTCATCTTGAGGCCTAAGTACCTTCTGCAATCCCTGCTGCTTAAAATGAAAGTAATGCCATGAGGCTGCTTCACCACCTGTATTCTTCATTTCCCCTCTAACTTCATCTATTGCTTTTACACTGGCTTGCAGGCAGAGGCTGCACTTGGCTATTCTTATAACTTCTTACACTGACTTTAAGAATTTAATCTTTCTCAAGGATCATTTGGAAGTTGCCAGGATCCCAGAGATTTCTGACAGTGCAGATCTCTCTTCTCCCGAGAACCAGCTTCTTTGGGTTTAGACTACTACTCTGCTCCTGGCCCTGTTAAGCTCGATAAAGACATCCTGTGGTATCCTCTGCTATCTTCTTAGACAATAATCATTGCCAGCTGCAGGCCTGATGTCTGAAAATCCTGTTTTGTCTTTATCTGTTATCACTGGAATAGCTTTGAGGGCAGGCTGATGTCTGGAGCCTTTTTTTTTCCCTTCAGCAGTACCTGGCAAAAGACATAGTGCAGATTGCAAGGGACTGGGTGATTCAGCATGCCAGAACCTATTTTCAACATTGCAACCAGAGACCTTTTTAGTTCCAGACAAAGCAAGCAGTATATCTTCAGGATTGCCACACAGTGACTTCTTTGCAGGGCTGTGTTCCCTGATGGGAGGTTTCCCAAATATCCTAGACATTTTTGAGGGCTTTCCACCATCATAAAGAATGCTAAAGACTGCAAAAATGAAAAAAACACAGCTGCCAGCTCTGGTTTCCATGAGTTTGAGGGTGTCTGGGCTTTCTGCTCTCCCCACTTCCTTCCTCAGCAGCTCCAACAGACCTGGGGGATGTCTGTAGTTTGAACTTCTTACTAGCTCTTGTGAGAGCCTTCATCTGACTACAGTTTGTGCTGAAGGAGTTGATCTCCTTACAGTACATCTCTGTTAGGCTGCTAGAGAGGGCACCAAAGGACAGTCATCTTTTCCTTTCATGGTGTGGACAGTCAGACAGAGCATTTCAGCTGAACTGCTGGTTTGCTTTACTGATGTTTTGTGGCAATGGTACTGCCTTTGTGTCAACTATTGTACATTTCAAGTAATAGTAGTTTTATTTGTTAGTTTGTTTAATTTCTGTGTTAACAGCTGGCTTCAAATTTGTTTAATAGCAAAGTACCAGCACTTGGCCACACTTCTTCCCCCTCATGTTTTGCTTCATCTTGGCTGTGGTGGGAGCGAGCTGCAGCTGTCTCTGCACATTGCCTAGAACTGGATACGTCACTGATCTCAAAGTTCAATTAAAGCTGTGTTAGTATGGCCGAATCATCAGCTGAATTTCTGATCACATGTCTCTCTAGCATACTTTTCCATGGTGCTGAATGTTTCTTCTGCAATAGTTCAGTGCTCATGTACTTTTCCTGTTCTTCCTGTTTAGAAACATGCCGGATTAGTGTTTCATCAGTATTCAGCTCTGCAAGGTGGTATGAAGTGCACAATGACTGACTGCCTTTGGGAGGTCATTTTATGCCTCCAATACTGCATGAAAATTGCAGCAAGGTCAATTTTGTGATGAAAGTATTTAATTTTTTTCCTTTTTGAGGGTATGAAACCAGTATTTCTCTGCAGTCCTGTTCTGTTTAATACTGCTCGTTCTTCCCCAGAGCTGTGACCTGGTGGTGTGGTCTCAACAGCATCTCAGCAGCCCACAGAGGCTGCTGAGGATTTGCATTGACTTGTTGAATGTCTGTGTTATGGGTGGCACCTTTTCCTCCAATTCTTGTTCATATTTTAGTTCTTAGTGAATTGTGTCTTTTAGCTTCACTGCTAAAAAAGACAGAGTGGCAGATCTTTCCTGGACTCTTACCTACTGCTGTCCTCCTAGCCTCTAGTCCTCACAGACACTGAGAAACCTCTAGGTACTTGGTAAATGACTTAAAGAAGATATAGATGTTCATGACATCTGGGGAACAACTACTATTGATCCCAGATATCTCACTGCTCTTCAAGGCAGCTGTGATAAGGCAGATGATAAGAGGAAAATGATGAGTACCACGTAGTAAGCATCACGAGGAAGAAGAATGAGTAACCAGTATCACCAGCTTACACCTTTTGAAGTGGAAGTAATAAAGACTTGCAAGAGGAAGTGGCCTGTTGCAAAATCAATGCTAGCAAGCATTCTGTGGCTGATATACTTAAGAAAGCAAAGCAGATGTACTAAAGAAAGCAAACATTTTGTGGAACAGTCTATATGTGTTAACCTGTATTTCAAGTTTGAACCTTGGAAGAGTCACATCCTTAAAACTTTAAAGAATTCCTTACGTCTTTTTCACTCACGATAGAACAGGAGTCCAAACAGCAGGTTTTCAAGGTGAAAAGTGACTCTGTAGTTAAGGCTTGATTCACTTCATCTTGAGAAAAGTTTCATGTTTGATCAACCTGAGAAACAAGTCCCTGTTCTGCAGCAGATTTCTGATGTTTGTGTATCAGCTGATGTTTCTCATTTCTAAAATGGGGCTTATGACATTCCCCTATCTTCTACGAAGTACTCAGGACTACTGCTTTAAAGCACAGACAACATTAATAAGGATATTAGTGGTGCCTTGGAGTGGACTGAAGTCTGGAATAAAATTCAGATGTGGATGAGGAGGGAACAGAGGGAGGAGCAGAGACATGCAGCTGCAATGTGTGTCGCTGGTTGGGTCTGGCTGCAGGGAGCAGCCATAGATCCTTGTCAGCAGGGAGACAAGGGCTAGGAGGTTCCCGCCAGCAGGAGTCACTAACGGCCATGATCAAAAAGCGAGAATGACGAAGAAAGCCCGAAAAGCAAAGACATTAATAGTAAAACAAAGAAATAAGTCGTACATACAGACCTCCTTCAAAGACCCAGAACTGAGGAAAACATGACAATATAGAGGGTAGGTCTGAGGGTAAGGGTCCAATCAGAAACGCGAACTGGGAACATAACCATATTTGTAAAACTTAACTGACCAATCATAAAAGCATAACCTTATTTGGAATAACTTAATTAACATGCAAACTCCCATGAACCTTTACTACTCACCACAGCTAGAAATGGGTTTCCCTCAGCCTTAGGTTTATAGTTGCTTCAGCTTGGCCAACTCCCACAAATGTGCCGCCTGAAATTCCTTCAAGGTTGTGTCAATTCCCTCCCGCCCCCAGAAGCAAGAGGCGGTGCCGTGTTTCTGTGTGTTCTCCCTTCCGCCATTCTGCTCCTGTACCTTTTGTGCACACGTTTTTATCCCTTGGCAGAGTAGGTAGGAAGTGCACAATGAATGATTTTTTGTGCTCCTTCTCTGGACTTGTTCCAACAGGTCAACCTCCTTCTTGTGTCTCTGAAGTACCATTTTAAGAGACTCTGTGCTGGACGAAAAAAACCACCCAAAACTCTCACACTAAAGCTGAGGTTTTAGTTCCTCTGCCTCCTGAGATATGAATGAATTGCTCCTGTCATGTGCTATTGCATAATTCATGACTTGAAATAACTACGAAATGCTTTGCTTAAATTTTACACATCAACAAAGAAAATGTGCATTGCAAAATTCAGTTTAGAACATTGATAAATACAGAATATAGAACAGAGAAGCCTTCAGGGCTCTCAAAGAGGATTGCTTTTCACTTTTTCTTTCCTTTATTGCAGTTTTGTTTTCTCATTAATTACTCTTAATATATGGGTCAATATTTATGTGGGTAATAACACTGGCTACACCAGCTGCTAGAAATCGCTCATTTCAGGCAATTACCTGTTTTAAAATTGCCTAATTCACAGTTTATTTATCCCCATGCAAAGTAGATTGATTTGAAGTGAGGTTTATACTTTTTTAGTGACTTGAACAGTTTGTAGAGGATGATCTTTGAGGAAGTGAAAGGCAACTTTGCCTTAAATTTGACTTGATGTGTGCCCCCATCAGCAGTGACTGCCAAATTACCTGTCGTACTGGTTTAGGGCAAATTTGGGAGGAAACCTCCGAATGGGATCTTCTGGGAAGCAAACCCAAACAGCTCCTCCCCCTCAGTTTGTCCAGGAATAAACTTCCTCTGAGAAAAAGTGGAAAAAACTATTTATTTAACAAACAAAAGCCCACAAGCACCAACAATTGAATAATATGGAACAATAAAACCTCTCACTGCTCCACAAGGGATGGCCAGAATGAAAGTGACCTTGCCATGGGTGTCACTTGGCTCTCTCTCAGTCCCTCTCAGGGGGGCCAGGCCCAGTGGTGCCTCTCTGGTCTTTTCAGTCCAGGACAGATGTAAACAGTCCCAAGAAAAAGGCAAAGAATTTGTCCAGGGACCCTCTATGCTTCAGCTAGAAAAAACTAATTTAAAAGGGAAAAAAAAAAAAGGAAAAAGGAAAGCTCTGCCTCTCTCTGTGTGAAGACAGCACAATCCAAAGAGAAAGGAATCTGGAGGAGTCAGAGCAGAGCTTCAAACAAACTGCGTGCTTCTTCTTGAAACTAGCCTTAAAGGTACAGGACATAATATCCGACACACAGAACAAACAATTGGGGATACAAGCATCACAAAGTCACGCCAGGACACCTACATTCCACAGGGTGATTTTACTCACTCAATCATTTTTTCTTATGGAATGAAATGATGTACCCAAAAGTAACCTTGTGGTCTAAGGAAGCTTAAGAAAAGGAAAATCAAAACTGAAACAAAACCCTAATAAAAAATGAACTAATACTGAGATGACTTTAAAGCCTACTGAAAGTCAGACTGAGTGGTATAGCATGTAAAGGCAAATATCTGCTGTTCTGTGCATCTCCCAGCCACCATATGAGTTTGATGTGCAGATCGGATTTTGCTGTACAGTTTATTGTTTGTGGATCTTGCAGCATTTTTGTTGGGATTCTTTGTGAAATGTATAATGGTAAGAAAATTTCATGCAGTAGAATCAGATAAAAAAAGAGAAGCATACGCATGAGAAGAAAGAATGAGCAAACCAAACAAATGTCAGGCTATTGATCTCTCAGATTGTGCAAAGTTGTTGAAAAATATGAAGTCTCTTTCAGGTGGCAGAGTCCTTTCAATTCTACTTTGCTGACCTGTAAGTGTCAGCATAATGCTGTGGACAGGATTTTTGCCACATGAAACGCTTTAGGAGCAGTATTTCAGTTCCTTCAAATTCCTCAGATGATCCTCAGATGTTCCCGAGTGAACATCTCACTTTTAAAATGTCTTGGTTTGGAAAGACAGGTATCTGCCAGGGAAAGCTAAAGCCTCCCTTGGAATGGAGAATGTAAACCCTCTCCCTCCAAATTATTACAATTTTGAAATTAAGGGCCTTTCAGGCAAAGATATGGGAATAGGAATAACAGTTTTTTACTAGGAATATTAAAAATCAAAATGTAGTATTACAAAAAAGACAAACAACCAAACTAAACAAATAAAAAAGAAAACACTGACAGAGTCAGAATATGACTTCACACCCTGTTGGTCAGGGTGTTGGTTGCAGCCTAATTAAGTCTTCCTGGAGTGATAGATGTGGTTCTGTTGGAGCAGAGATGAACCTGTAGAAGGGTGTATTTTCCTGTGAAGGTCCAGTGGTCGTGATATGGATCCAGTCTTCCTCTGGGAATCCAGTGGAAACAGGGTATTCTGGTGTTCTGAATCTCAGGTTTTATTCAGGTAGGAATGCTTGGCTCCTCCTGCTGGGTGAGTGTCCTACAACGGGGTGATGTAATCAGTCATGCAGTGAGCCTTAATGGCCCATTAACTGAAGATATCTCCCTGGAGAGAGGTTGGGTCCTGGAAGAGATAAAGAACACTGCCCCACCTGGTTTTAACAGCTGGCCCATTAACAGAAGATACCCACACCCTCCCTGCTGGAGTCATGAGGGATGGGTCATAGAAGAG
>WAAE01006283.1:84236-250272 GCA_013400495.1 Nicator chloris | reverse complement strand
GGGGGGGGAGTGGGAAATTTAAGCTTTTTCATTTGTCTGCAGAAAATGTACAAAGAGAGATAGAGGCTGTTCTGGAGCCCTCCCATGTCATCAGCTACGAAGACCGTAAGAAGCTGCCCTACACAAACGCTGTGATTCACGAGGTTTTACGCTACAGCAATGTCACCTCTGTTGGGGTCCCTCGACAGTGCCTGAAGAGCACAACTCTGCTGGGTTTTCACATTAAAAAGGTACAGAGGATACCCCCCTCTTTTTTACATCTTTGAGCTGTTAATGTTTAACATTTATAGGACATAGAGAGAAGGAAAATCTATAGAAAATGAGATCTCTGCTGCTTCTTGCAGGGCACGCTTGTGTTGCCAAATCTACACTCTGTAGTGTATGACACTGAGCACTGGGCAACCCCTTGGGAGTTCAAGCCAGATCATTTCCTAGACTCGGATGGCAACTTTGTGAACAAAGAGGCATTCTTACCTTTCTCAGCAGGTAACACCCTGACCTTGAATATTCCTGTTTGCTCTGTTTCACAGTAAGGTTAAAAACATTATTTCTAAATTCTAAAATTTTTAAAACATACATTTATAAAAATGTATTTGACACAAACTTTTAAAGTCAGGTTTTCTACTGTAAGAGCCACAAATGTTGTGTGCTTTGTATTTTTCATATATTCAAACAGAGGATTAGTATGGCTGGGAGACACAATGCTCTTTCTTGGCATAAGCAGGGTTCCTACCATAAGGATATCTGAGCTTCTTATTTCCTAGTGTGTTAAATCAAGGTAATTCCCCTAAATCAGGAAATTTATTTATTTTCACCTTACAAACAGGAAGGCCAATGACAAAAGGAATGTGATTTTTCAAAACCTCCAGAGAAAACCTGTCAAGAAAAGAATTTGTCTTTTTTCTGTTAGGAAACCACACCTCAGTCTCCCAAATATTACATTAATAGTCTAGCACCAGGTTTTCTTGTATCTGTAGAAAAGTAGCAAAATCCAGTAGATTTTGTAAGTTTTCAGTAGAATATCACCAGGCAATCAAAAAAAAGGTAACTTTTCAAAAGCATGTCACAATGTACAACTTAACTAACTTACAGTGCAAAATGCAGGGATTCAAAGATATGGAGGGGGAAAAAAAGAGTGAAAAGCAGTATAAAACAACTCTAGCGAGCTTCTTTAGTCTACCACTTTCTCCAGTAAACTGATTATGAAAAAAAGCAGCACTAAAGAGCAAACTGGCATCATTACTAAAAAATTCACAATAAAACCACTAGGAAACAGCTGAGGGATTTTTTTGTGTTACTGTGACATTATACTACTCTACATTTCTTGTAGCAAAAAAGCAAAGAGCATACTGAGTAACACACAGATTAAATGTAGTAAGTCCAGATTTTTAAAAAAATTGCCTAAATTGTCTGTAAATCCTAAAATTATCTTTGCAAAACAGGTATTTGTCTTCCTTCCTTCACTCACCAAATGGCCATGAATCGAGACAACTAATTTGGGTTCCCATTTCAGCTGTGGCATAGGACTATTTCTTTAACTTGCTCTGGTTGTTTTCTATTTATGTCATCTGAGTATTTATATATTCTGAAGATCTTTGGGGTTTTTTAGTCTGGAGTATAGATAGCCTGAAATATCCTTTGTAATCAATATGCCAAAATGAGTCACTGAGTCTATACATCACTGCATGTTTCACTCCCTTAGCTCACACATCTGCTCCTGACAGCATTAGGGCTCCAAGCACCCAATATACCCTTGTGAATTTCTGTTAAAGAAATCTTGATTACATCCTTCTTAGCTTCAAAACTGCATCCCACAGTGCTCCAGCCCTCCCTTCACAACAACTAAAATAAGACTCTGAAGTATATGAATCTTTTAAAAACCTGGCTTAGCTGAGAAGTAATTCATGGCTCCCACAGAATAAGAATCAACAATGGAAAGGGAGAATCGCATACACGCTCCAGGCGTGAACTAAACAAACCCAACCAAAACACCAAATCAAACACTTGACAGAGGTTCAGAGTTTCTCAGTTAAATGTTTGCCTCCCCCACCCCCTCCAAAGCATCTTCTGTCCTTACAGAAGGAAATAGGAAACAATTACCTTACATTAGCAGAATTTATGGAACTCAGTAGAATTTTGTGCAAAGTTTTTACAGAATTTAACTTTACTCAATCAACTCTTTTGGTTTTCTTCTGCAGGGCACCGTGTCTGTTTGGGGGAACAGATGGCACGAGTTGAACTGTTCATCTTCTTTACCAACCTCCTTAGGGCATTTACATTCCGGCTCCCTGAGGGAGTGAAGGAAATCAATCTGGAGTACATTTTGGGTGCAATACTGCAGCCACATCCATACCAACTCTGTGCTATTCCACGCTAGTCTGCAACACACGACAATGCTCAGAGACTTGAACCTGTTAGTAAGTGCAGTTCCTTTAAAAACACGTTTCACTATCTCAATTCTATTCAGATGGAGGTAGCTCAACATAGCAAATTAATAGTTTTTATTTAGGAGGTCTGACCTCCTCTAAAATTAGCTTTCTGAAATGAAAATAAGTCTAGTTGCGAAACTCACATAGCTGAGTCTTAGGCATACACAAACACACAATATTTCCAAAAGAATGTATTTTCACACTCATGGTAGCAGTGATTTAGCTGTAGGATGTTAGAGAAGTGGCCTGCATCAAGTAGTTTCCTGCATATGTGCTCTGTCATGTATCGCACTCTTAAAATAGAACAACTGTTCAGTAAAAGGATGCTTGAATAAAATTTTCTTCAGTAAGCTGTTTTTCTTCTGAGTTCACAGGTCTTTTCTTAGATCTTCTTGCAGAAGGTAACAGAGTTTACACACACAGTGTTGATTCCTTTGCCTTTCACTCTCTCACAAAGCATTACATAGTGTAGCATAAACTTCACACATCCACAGCACCCACTAATATGGGGCCTCTCATAACGACGGCCCCTTTAGAAATCCTTACATCTTTTTTTACTTCCTCAGTATGCAATTTCTATTTCATCACAACTCGGGTCCATGGACTTTCAACAAACCTTTCCTTCTGTTTAGAAACATTATTGTATGATCCAATAATTTCCTATTTGAAGAGAAAGAAACAACTTTTCAAGAAATTAAGGAAATAAACAAAGATGTCAACAGTTGTTTTAGTAGGTACAGTAGAGATTTATTACTCACAGTGTATTCTTTTGTTCTTTTTCCACATCAACAGATGTGGAAAGTTTTGACCATTTAAAATTCAGCTGAAAGCATCCTAAATCCATCTAATTTTCAAAGTTAACAGGAGCTAGCAGAAATTATGGCAGGATGTATTTAAAAGCAAAAGCAGAATACTACGTATTTCTGGGACATAAAACTAATGGAAGACTTGATTCTCCTTGCAAATATTTCCAATTATTCCCTTCCACTAAGTGACAACCCCAGGGTTCTAACACATGGTAATATTTGCTACCACAGAACAAACGCATACTTGACATCATAGACATTTTTCACCTTTTTAATAAAAGCCATTCTAAAACTTTCAATATTAGTTTATTTTTATTGAGGAAAATATAACATTTAAAAAATCCTCCTTGAATAAGAAACACTTTCAAACATAAATTAAGAAAAAATTCTAAAACTTCACATTTCTTGCAGCAAGGGCAGCTCTTCCATAAAACACGTTCTTACAGATTTACAAAAACAGTCTGACAGGATAGTTCAAAAGTTTTCAAGTCTTGTCTTTTATATTTCTGGCCTTCATTAAAGAAAAACTCACTCACCAAAAAAAATCTTTCCTTTGAACCCACCATCTACTTGGTTCCATAGAGGGCCCAAGGTAAAGTGCTCAGCAGCAGGACTGGCAGTGTCAGATATGAGCTTGGATTTTTTTCTGCTCCACTGTGTTTTGATGGTTTCTGAGGTATATCCTACCTGAAAAAAGACTCCAGTTTTTGCTCTATGTTCACCACCCTTTTGGTCATATGAAGTTATTCTGTCAGGTTGATTTTTTTTCCCCCCAATAAAATATTATTTCACAATCATAGAACGGTTATAGTTGGAAGGGACCTTAAAAATCACGTTGTTCCAATCCCTCTGCCATGGGCAGGTACACATTCCACAAGACCAGAGTGATCAGGGCCCCATCCAACCTGGCCTTACATGTAAGTTTTCTGGTTTTCTTCCAAAACTGTAGCTTGGGTTAAAACATGCACATGTTCTTCACCTGTATTTTTGAAGAACTGAGGTACATGATAATTTGCTGTACAATGCTCCTTCTAAAAATGTAGGAAGACCAAATACTCAGAGTTTTCATGATTAAAAGAGGTATTTTTTACAAAGAAGTCGTCATAGGCCTGACAGTTGGTACCAGTGAAAAACAGTTGGGCCAAGAGCATCTTCTTGTTATTCAATTTAAAACTGAGAAGAGCAAGAGATGAGGCATTCCTTGGCTTCCAGATGTTTCTTGAAATGACAGCGTAAGAATTCCACACTACCTTTTCATCACAGTTGTAAAGGAAACCTATAAGGAAATGTGCAATACAGAGAAAAAAAGCAATTCTATCAGGGTTTTTTCTTTTGTCAAGAAGGAATCAAAGTGAATCAGAGAACAGAAAGATTTAGAAACTAGGGTCAAAATGCAAGCTTTTCATCTGAAACATTCTTTAAAAACCCAAAGACTTTAAAACTCATAAATCCCATCACTTCAGTAGCCAGAGACCACAGTCAAACTTTTAGAAAAATACACTATCATCCAGCTCTGCTGTTGTTATGCATCTTTTAGAAATCACTAGCCCAAAGTGATGCAGACTGCCTGGAAACTCCGGAGCTAAACCCCTGAAAGTTTAAAGTCTAGTCTTTAGAAAAGCCCATATTGCTGAAGATTAGATTGAGATATTAATTTCTCCCACTGATAAGAAAAAAATAACTGCAACTTCCAGATTCTTGAAGCTGTCCTGAAGAATCTAAATTGTTCGTTTCTCTGATTTTGTTTCCATGAAATAATATAAAGAAACATGTTTAAACAGATTCTTTCTGATATAATGGGCCTTGCAACATTTTGTTCCCAAAACAACGGTAACAAAGGACTTTCATTACATAGTTCAGCTCCTAAATATTAAAATAACAGGAACCATATGGAAAGTACACACAGGTCTGTGCCCACTTTGTGAAGCACACAAAATCCATACTGTTTGTGTGGTTTTAAGAAAAAATGTAATCACTGGTCAACATGACCCAGATTCAGAAAATGAGTAAGCCAATTCTAAACTTGGGTGAAGAGTTTTTTCTACAATTTTTGTTTCGTGCAAACCTCAAAGGGAAAGACCCAAGCATCTAGATGGTCTTGTTCCATCTAATAAGCAGTATTATCAAAGACATTGGACCAACCAAACCATGTATCTTCAAACCACTGTTAAAATAATACTTTATTTTTTAAATTAAACAAATTTTAACCAAAGTTCTCCTCTGCACCCAGTAAAAACACCATTAGTTACTCAGTATTCAAATCCAACCCTTTTATATTACATGCCTATCTAATCAAGCAAAACAAAACCAAAATCTGAAATAGCTATCATTAACTTGATCAAAACAACTTGCACTCCAGGAGGGATTATAATGGTGGATGCTGTATGGGCTGGCTGCAGGGAAACAAATAAAAATCTAATCTTCTGCTCATTTTGCTGTCCTTTCTTTAGCCTTTACAACCCTATAACATCATTAGAATATTAAAATTGCAATACAGAGGCTACTATAAATATCAACACCAATCAGATGGAGGAAGGATACAACATATAGTTAAAACAAGCAGATCTGTGGTGACATCAAGAATGAGTACATCAAAATATACCCATCAGAATATATCACTTACCTCTTGTAATACTTGTCCAAGAGTCTCCTGGCTGTGAATGCGCTTCCTGTTGAAAACCCAAACCACACTTATTTCTGCACAAAGCACTGGAAATCTTGCAAATATCAAGTACTTATCCCACTTCAAAAACAGAAGTTATATCAGGCTTTGTTCCACATCCTTTCCCTTAGCAAATCTTTCTGCAATTCTATTAAGTCTTACTGCAGTCTTATGGAATTTACAATTCTGATTCAGAGTTGTTGTTATTCACACCATAGTTAGGAACTACCTGGAATAAGGCCGGCTACTCATCGCATTTACTCAAAAACAACACTGATTTTTAAAAGGCATTGCCAACTTTCAACATAAGTCCTAACATTGATGATACAGGTGGTAATTAATTAGTGTCATCTCCAGCAATAGATATCTGATATTCAGCAACTGATGCAAGAAGATTTAACAAATACTACTTTTTTTTAGTCATTCTTCCAGCATAATCAAAGTGGTAAGCAGTGCATGCAAACACAACAGAAATACAAAGACTTCACAAAAAGTTTCCATCAAGAGAAAACATTACTGCAGTCATTTCCATGCATCCTGTAATACGTGCACTAAAAAGACTAGAAGTACAAATAAAAGGCAACATAATTTTACCTGTCTATTTTGGTTGCTATGAGCACTGTAAAATTGCCTTCTGTATTGGGCAAGTATGTAGAAGGTATAATGACATAACTTCCTGCTGGAAGCCTGCAAAGTCGACTGACTTCCTGGGAATAGCAGTGAGGAACACAGCTCACCAGTGGTTCCAAGTGTACAAAAGAAGTAGTTTGTGGCTTCCAGCTGCTGTTAGGCACCTGCAAAAAGAATGCAAACATGCCTACCTTTTCATCTGTTTCAGGTCTCAGAATGTTTCATTCCTAGGACACCACAGTGTGATATGGTCCATCTCTCTTCCATATACTCTGCTGTACAGAGCTAGAGAGAAGAGGAATGGAAAAGCTTCCAGAAAACCCATATAGCAATACTAAGAACAGATGAATCATTCCTAGCCTGTTTGTAGACAATGTGTAGAACCCACTATTCACATGGCTCTAAAGCTTTCTCTGTTGTCTAACCTCACTCTTCCCTGCTGCAGCCTAAAGCACTTAATCTTCCACCTCACGGATCTTCTGAGCAGATTGTGTCCTTCCTATACTTCGTAGTCTTTCCTGTACTAAAAAGTCATATTAGACTTCATCTCAGTCTCCTATAGGCATAAAAAAATACCAATCTTTCTTCACATATTGTATACTTGAAGTTTTATGATTATTTCTGGTGCCCAACTCCAGACTTTTCGCTTAAGCAACACTTTTTTTTGAAGCATGTTTTCTAAAAATAAAGCTGCCTTTCTCTGTGAAATAGTTACTTAAAGCAGCAGCTTCTCAGGTTACATTTATCCAGTCCAACACTAGCACACACAAGTACAATCTGTATCTATCCATATCAAATCAAATCCTGCTTTGTTTCTGATCACCTGCTCAAGATACCACAGTCATTTTGATCTAATATCACTTGTCTATGGACATTTAATTATTAGACACCAAGAAAGTAAGTTTTCAAGATGAATTACCAAAAGGTCTGGTGCTCAGTTACTAGGGCACTGAGAATTCTTTGCAAATCCTCAAAAGATTTCATCATTGCTAAACTAATTTAGAACCTTGTAAGAATTCAGTGGAACCAATTATCTGGTTACTATGCTATGTAACTACCTAAGTTATTCCATATCTTTCATGGGTATTACTTCCCAGAGTCAGCCAGTGTTTCTCCCAGAAGCAGCAAGTTCCTTGCAAACTCCAAGGAGCCCTGTGCTGACAGGCTAACCTTCACCCTTGACAAATGAGCGATCAAACTGACCAGAAGCCTTACCTGGAAAATATGGAAACCTATTGGACAACACTTGCTATCCAGGCAGTGCTGACGGAGGGTGACTTTGACACTGCTTTTCCCCGGTCCTGCAGGAATGGACAGGGGAAAGCAGGGATTGGTATGGAAGGAGGGGAAGTTCCTGCTACCTCCAGCATTTAGCCCATTCTTCCAGCATCCATGCAGCTGCACTGTCTCCCATTCACCAGCTGGGAGTTCTTCACAGAGGGCAGCATCTGTGGGTGGTGCCTTTAGTTCACTATCAAACATAAGAGAAAAGAAACTAAAATGTATAAAACATGTACTACCAGACCATAAACAAATCTGACCAGCTTTTAAACAGCTGCCAACACTACATTCTGCCTCTGCATATAGCACTAAGCTGCAGTTTGGAATCAAGATGCTGCTCATCTGTTTACTTCTGGTTAACAAGAGGTAGTAGCAGCTATATGACAAAAACAAGGAGCTGGGAAACTTCCATGAATTCAAAGACAATACAATGCTGTTACACAGCACTCTGCACAACTCTTCAAANCAACTTTCAACATAAGTCCTAACATTGATGATATAGGTGGTAATTAATTAGTGTCATCTCCAGCAATAGATATCTGATATTCAGCAACTGATGCAAGAAGATTTAACAAATACTACTTTTTTTAGTCATTCTTCCAGCATAATCAAAGTGGTAAGCAGTACATGCAAACACAACAGAAATACAAAGACTTCACAAAAAGTTTCCATCAAGAGAAAACATTACTGCAGTCATTTCCATGCATCCTGTAATACGTGCACTAAAAAGACTAGAAATGCAAATAAAAGGCAACATAATTTTACCTGTCTATTTTGGTTGCTATGAGCACTGTAAAATTGCCTTCTGTATTGGGCAAGTATGTAGAAGGTATAATGACATAACTTCCTGCTGGAAGCCTGCAAAGTCGACTGACTTCCTGGGAATAGCAGTGAGGAACACAGCTCACCAGTGGTTCCAAGTGTACAAAAGAAGTAGTTTGTGGCTTCCAGCTGCTGTCAGGCACCTGCAAAAAAGAATGCAAACATGCCTACCTTTTCATCTGTTTCAGGTCTCAGAATGTTTCATTCCTAGGACACCACAGTGTGATATGGTCCATCTCTCTTCCATATACTCTGCTGTACAGAGCTAGAGAGAAGAGGAATGGAAAAGCTTCCAGAAAACCCATATAGCAATACTAAGAACAGATGAATCATTCCTAGCCTGTTTGTAGACAATGTGTAGAACCCACTATTCACATGGCTCTAAAGCTTTCTGTGTTGTCTAACCTCACTCTTCCCTGCTGCAGCCTAAAGCACTTAATCTTCCACCTCACGGATCTTCTGAGCAGATTGTGTCCTTCCTATACTTCGTAGTCTTTCCTGTACTAAAAAGTCATATTAGACTTCATCTCAGTCTCCTATAGGCATAAAAAAATACCAATCTTTCTTCACATATTGTATACTTGAAGTTTTATGATTATTTCTGGTGCCCAACTCCAGACTTTTCGCTTAAGCAACACTTTTTTTTGAAGCATGTTTTCTAAAAATAAAGCTGCCTTTCTCTGTGAAATAGTTACTTAAAGCAGCAGCTTCTCAGGTTACATTTATCCAGTCCAACACTAGCACACACAAGTACAATCTGTATCTATCCATATCAAATCAAATCCTGCTTTGTTTCTGATCACCTGCTCAAGATACCACAGTCATTTTGATCTAATATCACTTGTCTATGGACATTTAATTATTAGACACCAAGAAAGTAAGTTTTCAAGATGAATTACCAAAAGGTCTGGTGCTCAGTTACTAGGGCACTGAGAATTCTTTGCAAATCCTCAAAAGATTTCATCATTGCTAAACTAATTTAGAACCTTGTAAGAATTCAGTGGAACCAATTATCTGGTTACTATGCTATGTAACTACCTAAGATATTCCATATCTTTCATGGGTATTACTTCCCAGAGTCAGCCTGTGTTTTTCCCAGAAGCAGCAAGTTCCTTGCAAACTCCAAGGAGCCCTGTGCTGACAGGCTAACCTTCACCCTTGACAAATGAGCGATCAAACTGACCAGAAGCCTTACCTGGAAAATATGGAAACCTATTGGACAACACTTGCTATCCAGGCAGTGCTGACGGAGGGTGACTTTGACACTGCTTTTCCCCGGTCCTGCAGGAATGGACAGGGGAAAGCAGGGATTGGTATGGAAGGAGGGGAAGTTCCTGCTACCTCCAGCATTTAGCCCATTCTTCCAGCATCCATGCAGCTGCACTGTCTCCCATTCACCAGCTGGGAGTTCTTCACAGAGGGCAGCATCTGTGGGTGGTGCCTTTAGTTCACTATCAAACATAAGAGAAAAGAAACTAAAATGTATAAAACATGTACTACCAGACCATAAACAAATCTGACCAGCTTTTAAACAGCTGCCAACACTACATTCTGCCTCTGCATATAGCACTAAGCTGCAGTTTGGAATCAAGATGCTGCTCATCTGTTTACTTCTGGTTAACAAGAGGTAGTAGCAGCTATATGACAAAAACAAGGAGCTGGGAAACTTCCATGAATTCAAAGACAATACAATGCTGTTACACAGCACTCTGCACAACTCTTCAAAATATTTTGAACATTCCCACTTAGTGCTACACTTGTATTTAGGTCAACCATTTTAGGAAGCGTTCTGTTTTGTCCTAAACCTACCTGAGAGAGATCCTTCCCGTTGAAAATATGCGAAGCAAGAAATTCCCTACTGCATCTTTCAGAAAAGTGCTGGGAACAATAAGATAAAAGCCAGGTGAAAGGTCACAGCACACATGGACTTCTCTATCGTAGGAATGGCAGATGGTACCTACAACTGGAGGAGCAGAGAGGGTCTTTGGAAGGTTAAATCGTTTCTTCTCCACCTAGAATAGATGCATAATGATGTGTGGTGGTTTAGGAAAAATGAATAGCTTTTACTACTACTAAAAATTAACAAATATTGCCTGAAACATTTTTAAATGTGCATACATTTACAAATTAAATAAAGACAAGAGTATCAGCAGATGACCTGAACATCAAAGAGAAGTAAGAAGAGTTAATATTCAGAGGAGTAAATTTAGGAATGGCTTCAAGTAATCAGCCTGAAATGTCATGCACTAGTTTGGAACAATCACAAGTGCCCAGTGATAAGAAAGTACTAGTCCAGTAATAGTTTGTGCAGACAGTAACTGTGAGATAAACAGAACCATTCCAGCATAAACCAGAGATAGAAAACTTGTGACCAGCTGAATCAGATCACTGGCATGGGAAATGAATGATTTTACTCAAATATTTCAGTAATGCTTTTAAACTTCTATTTGCAAAGAGAAAAATGTCACTTTTGTATTACCTTCCAGACATGCAATCCCACAGCCTGATAATTCTTTCCCTGTATGCCTTCAGTCAAAGATGGATTTTCTGCTGCTAAACGAGTTGGATTTTGAATCCTTCCAGCCCAGTCAGTGCTGTATTTCCTGTGTTTCTGCAGCAGAGCAATGCACACCTCACTTGATTCACAGACTCTCAGCCAGAACTTGGGGTTGGTAGGGAAGCTGCTGTTGTTGCGGCAGCCACCTGCAGACTGGCCTCTCACCCAGGATCCAAAGAGATTCTGAGAGTGATACAGCACTTTCTCTAACAAAATAAGAAAACCACGGTGTGGATTTCAGACATGGGAAGCTGCTTAATTTTACACAACAGGAATATGGCAGAGATTCCCCAGCCCAAGAAAACATGCTGTCATAGCCTAACACTTCCCAAAGCAGAAATTCATGACCAAGATTTTGAGAGGCATGAGAATTAATGCCACAGTTGGTAATGACAGACTGATGACATGATTTTTACAAGAAACTGTTACTAGAAATCTCAAGTGTATCTACCATCAAAAACAAAACATCACAGAGCTGTCCAGAATAACAGCCTTCTAGACAGCGGACATTCTCAACCAGCTAGCAAGTAACTATATTTCATAGAAATATCAATGGTTTCTCTAAAGATCTTTAATTTCCTCTTGTCCTTCTGTTTTTCAGTAGAGACAGAAAAGGCCTATGAACTAAAGGAGAGGGGAAAACTGAGAAAGACAAATTATGCACTAGTTGCACCATTTGCAATTCAAATCACTTCTTCCCCTTGACATAATATTATTCGCACGAGAAAGACATCTTCTCGTATCACACCTGTATAGAGGCTCTGAAGTTGTCCTTCCTCATTGACTGGAAAGCCCACGGTAATCTCATCAAATTCCCTGAAAAATTCCTCTTCATCAACCCAGAATTCTCCCTCTTGGACCTGTGAGAGGAGTTCTGAAGCAACTACTGGATCTAGCTGGTTCCATCCTTGACCACTGCACATAAGACAAAAGTTGACATTCAGCTCTTTGCCCAGTAGAGTTCCAGAACAATGTTCTATCAAATATCTTACGAAGTAGGACAGCAAGAAGAGATTTCTTCATTTTATTGTGAAATAATTGCATTGAGAATGTCTGTGCACATTGCTGGTCAGTGAGAGGGATCATAGGAAACATAGTCATAACTTACAAAGAAAACTTAGAAACAGCCTAAAACCTGACTGGATGCGGAACAGACTTCTGAGGGAAATAGGTGCTCTGTTTAATACAGTCACCACTGTAAGAAGTCTGAAAGCAAAATAAAGATTTTTAACTGTTGTTAAAAGAAGAGGCAAAAAAAGTGAGACAATCTGCACTGTGATTGTTCTGAAAGAATTTTAACGCCTTATATCAAAAACTGCAATTTGTATTAAGCAACTGGCTACCTCCATGAACCTACTTGCAAAGTCTTGATAAACCAAGGATTTAAATGCTTCATTATTTAGGGCTCATTAAAAGCTAGTAGTTTCAACATTTTCCAATGTTTCACTAGCAAAAAAGAACAGTTCTGCACTTGAATAAAATATGGCTCTAAGGCAACCCAATGAAACCCTATCCTCTTGCAACTACATGGCAACTTACTCTTTGACAAAGAAACTACAAGAGACCAAGTGTATAACCAAAACACTGTCAAAAGAAAAAAACATCAGCTGAAGTCTCAATAAATGCAATTAAATTGTCTTTCTAACTCAGGGAAGAAAAACATTTCTACAAAAATGTTCATTAACATCACCATATTGTTAACATATTTTAATGCTGAACGCTCATTGCTTGGGTCAAGAATTGCATGTTCTTTTGCACAGTCAAAACATGCTAACATTTTCCAAAATAAGCAAGCTGGGTCTGCCCTTTCATTCTTGTTTCTTTGCTATTTGAGCTGCTACACATATTTCTGCAAGTCCTCTAAAACAGTTCTCTTCATTATTTCTACTTTATATGGACTCAGTTCCAGCTTCTCCTACGTATATCAATCTACAGAAATGAGAGCATACAAGCAACAAGCATAACCATCCTTCTTTCTGCTGTAGTTTTATAATTACTCCTTTGCTTGTTCTCTGCAGCTGAGCTAGGATCAAATGAGGAGAGTCAAGTAAAGCTGAGTGACAGCAAGGAACAAACATGATCAAAGATACTTAGATCAATGGCAGAACAACAAAAAAGCACAAAAATCAGAAACAGAAAATTAGCCAACACCTTAAGTTTGTCTTTATAAAAAGATATGATTTGATAAACAAAGAAGTTATTTTAACAACTTAGATTGCGAGAACTAGGGGATAAATTTACTAGCCTCAGAACCAATGAGCTGTGTGAAATCCCAGCTCTGTAAAGGATTGCATACACACTGAAGCCTCTCTCCTCTGATACAGATTACTAGCAGTGTTTGCCTATACAATACACAGATAAGCTTTGTGGTTCAGAACTTACACAAATGATTTTCCAAATGAATATAAAACTGCTCACCCCTCACACCAAGGCCCTTTCCAGCACCGCCTCCCCCAAGGATTTCGTATTCGTAGTAGGAAGATTTCCTTGCCTGACACTTCAGAGAGATTCAATGTGTCTATCACAATAAAGGCATGAAATTCTCCTAGTTCACTTGCACCTGAATAGAAAAAAAAATGAAAATAAACAAAAGAATCTGTTCCCTATTTTACAATAACATTAGTGAAAGAAGGCAACTGTGCGATAAAAAGAAATTGGTTTTAAATCTCTATTAGAGCAATACAAAGAAAATCCAAACAATTCATTTTAGTGACTACAGAGAAATAAAGTAACATTGCAAAGCAGATTAACTCGCTCCTTGTTCTCAAATCCCTACAAATTCACTGTGCTGAATTCATTGAGGTTCTCAAGGTTGTTTTTGAGGGAATGCATTTGGGGGTGGGGGTGGGGAAGGTGCATATGTTTTTGAGAACTGACCATATTAACTCCTAATATAAAAAGCACTCCCCAAAAGCAGCCTCCATCCTGAACTCAGTAACATCCTTAAATCTTCATTTATCCAAACATTTCAAATTGTACTATGAAACTGGCATAGCACTACAATCAGCACTTGTATGTGCTGGCTGCCTTGTGCTTTGAAGCCTGTTAATAGAGACATTTACTATCACCTCGTCTGGAGTTGAGGACTGAACAGCTTATTACACACTGTTCCTTCAGATTCATTAATCTTCTAAACACTGCTTTCTCCAAAACCATGCCAGTCTTCTCTTTCTCCACATTTTTTCCAGGTCCTTTCAGGGTCCATCTTGCAGCGATTCCTCCAGTCAGATCAACCAAAGCATCTGCCACCTGTCCTGCCCACAACTGCTCATAAGATCCATGCACTCTAAAAATTTAAACAAAAAAATAATAAAAAAAAAACCAAGAAAAGGTTTGTACACACAGCAGAACAAAAGAAACACTGTTACTACACACTTGCAACCTTACTCTCTATCACAATCATGACTGTGCCCTACCTCATAACCCAAAGTAGGCAAGAGAAAGCATATACTATCTTATTTATATAGAACACAACATCTAAAGAATATGTAAGCCATTGAATATGCCACTGCTTGATGGGAAGTTTCTTACATTCTTCCTATTCTATTTTAAAAACTGCTGTTGTCTAGTACTAGTCATTTGTACCTTATTATCCATGCTCTACATTATCTCTTGTGATATACTAGCTGCATTCTGCATAAATAAAAGTATTTCTTCTTCTTCAATTATTCTTTATTCACTCTGCATAAATAACGAGAGCAGCACTTCTCTCAACAACCTAAGCAAACCAAGAGATTGCTTCACCTTATGTAGCAGATGCAAAACATAGCAAAAGAAGTCAAGACTAAAATAGAATTATAAGACTGAACAATAAGATCTCCGCAGAAAATAAATATTACATTTCAAACCTACAGAGAAGCTTTAACATGACATTGGTGCTTCACAGCTTCTGCTCAATGTATCTACAGCTGAGTAAGTTACTTCACAATTGAAGTCTGCCTCTGCCCTCTGCTGGCAACCACAAAACCTTCTGCTCAGATTCTTTGGGACATTAGATGTCTTATCCCACCAATGCATTTTGTCTCCAAATTGCTTTGTCCATCTGGACAGCTTTTCCGTTGATGTGCCATAAACTATTAAATAGCTGCATTTTATTTCTGAAACAGTAAACTAACAAATTATACAGAAGAGCAGCGGAGCTCACACAACTAGAGCCTCAACCAGCACAAACTTACATAAAGCTGTTGCTTTCCATTAAAATATCTGCATGCTTTCTGTTTTTCATTGAGCTCTCATCTTGCCTAGTAAAACATCTTCCTTTAACAAATTAGTTAACTAATGGACAGACTTAACAAACATCATTTGAATCCTGAAAATTCATTGCAGCTTACTTTTCACCAGAATTATTTCCCTAAGACTATTTTACTTCATATGCAACTGGAAGCACACCTTACCGACCTACAGTTTAAAGAGCAACTTCTGCACAAGCCAGTATGGGACCATCAGCAGCCACAATATTCAGATCTATGCCCAAAGCAGCCAGGTAAAATAAGAATGCAGAAGTAGTACACAAGTATTGCAGTTCTATTTCCACCAATTGCAGCATTCACATACTTTGCATAAGCTTTTTCCAGTAGTGGAAGCCAAAACAAATCCTCTGTCTGACATTGGGAAAAGCAGAGTTTGCCCCCAAGGCAAGGCAGGCGATCATCAATGGTCACTTCTACCCAGTGGCCAAACTGCCAGACCCGGCACGTGAAGCAGCCTTGGTAGGACTCATCAGCCCAGCTGGGCTGACCTGGAGGGATTACCTGGAGGACAAAAAGCCAAAATCAAGGCAAACAATGAATTAATGAATTTTATTTTTTGCAAACAAAACTAATTCAAAATATACTGAATATCAACCATTTGTAACAAACACAGAAAAAAAAATTGTAACAAAACCAGTGAAACTAAGCACAATGAAGGCAATACTCATACGGCAGCTTGGGACTCCACAACAATACACAAAGGTCAATTAGGTGAATAAAACTTCTCTGACATGAAACTTCTCCATACCTTGTTCAGTAAGTATTTGCTCTTCTGCAAAGCTACACAGGCACATAGGAACCAACAGTCTCCCAAAATTCCTTGTTTTACTTGCACATCCTGCAGATTGTTTGAAAATAACCGAGGAGAAGAACAAATGTCCTAAAATTAAAGAAGAGGAGTTAAAGCCAAATCCTGCATGACATTCTAAGAAAGTCTGTGTTTCAAGGACTGTGAGGGCTCCAGAGATCTCTCACAAAATAAGGGAATTTTTACTTCTGGAAAATCTCCCTTTCATACACAGCCTAAGTAAGAAGTACCAAATAAATGGCTTTTGGGGGTATTTTGCAGTTACCACATGAATTTTAGTACACAACTGTCACCATCAGGTGCAACCTTAGCAAAAGCAGTAATAAGTGAGAGACAACATAATTCATCAGCTCCTTGCTAGATTTATGATCAGCTGTGACAGGGCTGATGCCATTCACATTAAACTGCACATCCCAAGTCACAAAAATCTCAAAATTAGAACAAGGGAAAAACCTTTCCTATGGTACACAAAAATAGATTAGTTAGTAGCACAAGAGGGACTTTCAGATGCAAAGTCCTGAACATTTAATCTGACCTGAAAGCGAGTTTGTGAAATGATTCTCCGTCTATATAAATGCCGCAAGAGATGGAAATTAACTCATCAGCCCTCAGCAGCAATCAAGGTGTAAAGTACGAAAGCAGGAAGCTTCACACTCGACTCCACAAAATCATTTGTTTGCCAATTACACCCGATAACCAACAGCTCTGTCACTGTTCCACAGACAGCCCCAGACACAGGGGAAAAAATACAACTCAAGACAACATACTTTTTTCCTCCATTACATTTTTATAGCCCTTTTCCCCCTCTACACAAAGGCAGTAATATAAACACTTCAATTTAAATGGGTGTATTGCAGAAATGCATTCTAAAGCTTTTAGCTCTAATACAGCTTGCTCTGCAACCCAGCTATAAGTTTAAAAGCAATACGAGTCACATGACAAGTTATAAACTTAAAACATTATCTTTCTTGTTGTCAAAGAAATCAAGCACAAAAATTAAAAAAAGCAATAGGCTTCTGAAAAATTCTAAAATCCAATCACTTATTTTCAAGGCAGTTATGAAATACATCAAAAAACTTGGGAATGACATAATGCTGCATTCTAGCTTGGTACGTCCATAATTTGCATAATGAAACATATTTATAATAAAATATATTAATTTCTATTACTGCCATGAAATTCAAAAGCTCTAGGATTTAAATCGAGCCTCCAAACAAGGACTTAGACTTAAAACTGTAACTCATGTATTGTTAACACTGACATACGTTGGTTTTATCACTTCTGTATTTCTAAACAAAGAAAAAGAAAACCACCCAGAAGCAGTTATTCAGTGCTAACTTGCATTTATTACCTAAAAGCTCAGTTCTGCTAAAATCAGCCTTTTATACCTAAAAACTCACCTTAGGTCTCAACCAAGATATCTCTCCTCTGAATTGGGCAAGCGGAGTACAATAATTAAAAAATATAGAGGTATCACTGGCCGGAAACGTGGGGTCTATGTAAAGGTCTCTTGCCACCATTAACTGCTTTTTCTCTCCCAGCATTTTCAACACAGTCCTAAGCAACTTTGCCGGCTATTCCTACGACTTTATGTCGCCGGACACCAACCTGCGACAGAAGGGAGCGTTACTGGGGAATTTAACAGGGAAACAAACAGGCACGGCGGATTTATTTAGGGATGGACAGGCTCTCACTCTAACACGGAGCACCTGGAACCACCACATTGCTGGCTTCTTCCAGCACCTGATGCCACCCTACACCGCTCAGCTGTAAAAGAAGGGGGGCCTCTGAGGAGACCTACACCCACTTAGGTCACTTCCCCCCGCCCTGCACACACCCTCCACACAAAGCTCCCCCCACTACCCTTTTCCTCACACCCAGACCGAGCAGTGCCCCTCTGCACATGCCTCCTCCTGCCCACCAGCCCCCCGTTCCCACAAGCGGTATCGGCCCTGCCGCCCCTGTTCCCGTTCCCCCTCACCGCGGGGCGGTCCCGCCGCCATTGCCCGGGGCGGCCGTTACCCGGCAACGCCGGCACGCGCGGCCCCGCCCAGCCGGCGCATGACGGACAGCACCGCCGACCAATGAGCGAACGAGACGTGCACGCGCACCACGCATTGACCCCGCCCTTCCTCCGGCTGAGGGGAGCAGAGGGGGCCTCGGGATTCCCTGGGCGAGAATACCTGGGAGAAACGGGAAACTGCCCGCCTGGGGCACGAGCCGTGGGCGCCTGAGGTACGGGCTCCTACAGGCAGAGGAGAATGAAGCCAAAATGTTTTCATGAAGATTATGACAGAGAAACCCAGAGAAACTGCTAGCCCTCATTGAGTGCTTCCTGACATAAAGGCAAAGATTACAATTTCAGATAGTTTATCACCATATAGTCGTCCAAGGCTGAACCGACAAAGGAGATATGTTAATTCCCATAGTCTGATAGCTACCGCTGACCAATGAAATAGAAGAAGTGCCTTAAAAATACTGCCTAGCTCAGGAACAAAGAACAGGAATGCAGAAATAACGGCCCCACGAGGCCATCCTTCAGCACACCAAGGTTTTGGGTTTCAGGGCACACTGAAGGAGGCTGTTGTCTTCTTCATGTTTGGGCCTTTCTCATCGGTGTTTTTAAAGAAGCTCAGGTGTGGTCAATAAAGAAGCTGCTGAGCCACTAGAAGGATGAGCTGTTTACCAAAAAATCTGGTTTTCACACTTGCCTTTAATGATGTGTTTGAGTCTAAGGTCACCTGGCCCTTGGGTAGAGAGGTCATCTGAACGAGAGAGAGCCATAGAAAACATGGGCCTGACTGGTTTTTATCAGACATGAATGCAGAAATCCTTCTCTCAAGCCAGCCTTAGTAGATGGAAATGCTCTCAGGTGACTGCAGCAGCTGTCCACCCCCCTGACATTCGGAAATAGGTTCTCTGTCCCTTGGTCATGCCCGTTGTACAGACACAAGGCTTCTCCCCTGCACACTGCAAATTTAATCAACAAACAAGACTTTTCACATTGGAGTTTTGACCCTTTTGGGAGCAGAGGAAACATTGCTGGCAGTAAGAATAACCCTCTTGTCCACGGCTCGTGTGAGGGAGGCACAGCTGCGCAGCTGCGAGTGAGCGACACAGGAGAGCTCTGTTGGGGGAGGGCAAGGGGAAAACAAGGCCTCTGTGTCAGGAACAGTGAGGTTCTGATCTGCGTGATTTCACCCCTGCATTCTTTAGGAAACAGCAATCACAACTGCATAAATTCCATTAGAGGACTGATTCTAGAAAGCAGGATAAATGTTGAGCTCTAACTGTAAATACAGGAGGTCCAGCCTGCAACAGTTAATTAGTTAAATACCTAACTACTTATTTATGAAGCTATTAGAAGAAGGAAAGAGATAGATATTATCTTGGTCTCTCAGATACCTGACATGCTTTCCCTGCCTCACAGCAAGTTTGGAAAGGGGCAAATTAATACAGTATGCAATTGATGATTTTTTTCTCCTGTTAACCTGAAACTTTGGAATGAAAGCAGCAGAAAACTTTCCCTGTTGCCTCCTGGCAATCCTGCTGATTAAACTGTTCTTGAAGACAAAACACAGGTCTACTTAGACAGAATGTCCTGAAGATAATATTTGAAGACAACATTATATTTGCCTTGTTGTCAACCTGTTTCTCAGTCCACTTTAACATAGGTGCTAAATTTCTCCTTGGAAAAGAGGAAAGAAGACTCAGAGAGGTTGAGTCCCATTGCTATAGAAATTTAAAAGGGATTTGTGTCCAGCTAAATAACCATCTCACTTCCATGTGAATGAAGATGATCCTTTATAATAGTGCTGGATATTTTCATGGTTGTTTGCCAGTTTTGGGGTTTCATCAATGCCATGTTTGCTTTTGTCTCCAACTCCTGGTGGTTCAAGGACAGGGAGAAGAGTAAAAGTAATCAAGCAGCAGTGGCTGGGCCCAATGTGTGTGTTTGTTTCTGCAAATTCTGACACATGGAAGTGGTTCACAAGGGAGCTCTTCCAATTCTCTGAATCCTGATACCAGGATCAGGAAGGCACAAGCAATACTCTGCTGACAGTGATCAGAGCTGTATGAAAGGAACAGCACAGTGTGTCTTTTTGCTTAAGGGAGATTTTGCAGTGGGTATTTGGGGTTATGGACCTCTCTCATTACCTCAGGCACACACAGAGGTAGAGCACAGTTCCAAATTTCCAGCCTGGCTACCACAGTACACAATATGCTGCATCTCAGTAAACATGATTTTGGAAAGGGTCTAATCTTCTGCAAACTCCACTAATGCCTTTCTACTTTTAGAGAAAGACTTGTCTCTAGTATATTAGAACACTTTCCTTGTTGGACACAGAGCATATTATGTTCAACATAATCATAATTCTCTGGACAAGAAATCAGAGGTCTAAGACTTGAGTTTTCCAGTGCAGAAGGTACGTTCAGGAAGAGGAGCGAAGGGAAGTGTTCACACAGGTACAATCATTTGTTGCAACTAGCTAGTATCCCTCTGTATAGCGTGAAAAGTCACCTCCAGAATATGGAATACCTTTTCTCTACACTCCTTTATCTTTAAAAGCCTCTCATGTCCAGGTAAGACATATACTAACAGGTGCTGAAATTACTACTGTTATTAATGGAAAAAACAGGATGAATGGACAATATAAATAAAAAATTCTTTTAAAGTTGATGTGGAATATACAGCAGCAATTGAGGTAATTTTTGAGAAAGTGTGCAATTTAAAAGGATATTGAAACATCATGCTCCACTCAAGCTAAGTCAATACACAAAGTTGTGGAAGACACCTTGCAGCAATAGACCAGTCTGTTTTCTTTAAGAATTAAAAAGTACTTACATGAAAAAGAGGTAAGTAGTTTATATGTAAATAATTAGTTTAACTTTCACAAACAAAGCAGTAGTTTCCAGAGCTGAAAGGTAAAAGTAGACAAATCCAAACTAGACATTAGGTATGCATTTCAGGAATGCATGTAATCAACAGCTAAGCCAATTTACTTGGGGCTTCAACAAAATCAGCGTCAAACTCACAACTGACAATAATTCTGTGTCTCAGAGGACAGTGGCTTGATAAATCTCACACAGTGATTTCTAGTATGGTTTCTCTTATACACCAAGTCTGATATTGTGGCCAAAGTGGCTTTCAGCTTTTATCAATCTATAGTAAAAAGTGTGAAAAGAAGTGTGACGTGATTTTAGTGTGTTGACTGCACTGTGTTGTTCTATCTTTGGACAAACAGGGAGAGCAGACTGAAGAAGTGTACTTGACCTATGCAGCACATGAGCTTAGATGTACAGAAGGTCCTGTGTTATCCAAAAAAGACAATGGCCAAGGTCACTGCAGTGCAAGTGCAAGTTTTGGTTGAAGCAGAATGTTTGGGATAGTTTATAGAAGTGTTCTTGGTTGATAGAGTTCATGGTTAAAATGTTGCAAAGTAACATGACACCAAAATTATTGATACAAGCTTAACAGAGTATACTGTAGCTGACAAGAATTATATTGAATGTATCAACCAATGTGGCTATGAAATGCTAAAAAATGAAGTCAGAAATATTCCATTTTATTAAACGGTTTGGCTCCTCAGAGCTTTCCCACAAGTGATATTTCTAGATCCTCTGTTGCCCTGCTCAAAGCTGCAATGAAATAAAGTAATAGTTTTCGTTTTCAAAAGAAAAAAGATAACCTAATCTCTTGGCATCTGTTTGAATAAAACCGATTTGATGTCTAATCTGACTTAAACAGATCAGAAATGAATGTACCAAAGATAAGGGAAATGGTTTCTATTTAATCACGTCTAATTTTCCTGTCAATGTGAAGTCTACTACAAATCAAGACAGCAAGTAGCCTGAAGCACCAATTTATTTTCTGTCAGCGAAAGGAAGGCTTTCTCCACAAACTTGCTGCCAATTTTTTGTCTCTACAAAATAAAAAATGCACTCCTCACTCACAGGAGAAACAGAAGTACCTGGAGGAGGATGCATGGAATACTTTCAAAAAATCTTGCTCTGCTTCCGTATTTCAGAAAACAAGTCCTAGGTAAATAAGCCATTTGATGTGATCTCACAGAGATGAGAGCAGAAACACTAACTTACATCTTGTGTTCTTTAACCAGGAAACAGTCTGTTCAGTTCAGCCAGCATCTCCTTGCTCTGATGGGTGTCTATGCAAACATGATGTATTTCAATCTAGTAACAATAGATAATATTTATTTTTGATTGTTTGCTTTTGCCACCTCTCCAGCATTTTCCTGTGCAGCTTTGAAAGAGCTTCCAAACTCCCTCTATGCCGCACCCCAGAAAAGGGCAAAACAATGTTGCAAGTTAGCTCTTCCACACACCTAGAGCAGGGTCGCCAAAAAACAGCCCAAAAGACTGAACTTGTCACAAAGCTTAGTTTAATTTGACAGTCATCATAAGGCATCCATGTAAATGAAAAATTCCCATCAGGGTCACAAACATTCTCCCACTAAATAAAATGTGTTAAAACAGAGGCCCGTGATTCCAAAAAATGCTAGTGGTTCCTGGTCTCAACCAGGCTGCCGCTGCTGGCAGTGGGGTCCAGGAGACACAGCACCAACAGCGGCAACTCCGGAAGTGTAAAGTCAGCTTATACAAATCTCTTTCAATAGAACAAATGAAAAGGAAAGAGATTTGTGTAGAAAACATCATTCTCCAACGTTTCTGGGAAAACAAAACAGATTTTAAAAGATAATCCCATTCAAGGAGCAAAGAGCAGAGCTTGGAGTTCTGAAGCCCAAAAATGCTGATGGCCCATTTTTAAAACTAATGAAGCACTACAGAGGCCTGAGTTTATTATTGCTTTATCCCAGTTCAGCCCAGGCTAAGGCTATGGTGAAATCCAAATTAATTTAAAGCCAGAAAATGCAGATCCAGTAACAGCACCTAAGTCCCCATCCACACGTGGGTGTAAACAGATACTTTTGGTGAAGAAAAAAAACCCTCCCAAATTTCCTCCTCTTCCTGTCTATGCAGATCCCCATAGCAGAGCTAAAATTTGCCCTGAAGTATAAAACAATTTCTCTCTCACATCTCTGTTAGCTGAGTTTTTTCCAAATGTTTTGCCTTTTGTTCATACTATCCTGGTGATGCATCAGCTCAGAGATGCCCTGTGGGAGCTCACAGGGAGCACATGGGTACCCACATGTTAAAAAGTTTGTGACACAGAGTCTAAGAACCATCGCCTGTACTCTGAAATACCCCAGGACACTTTGCCCTTGGCTTCCTGAGACCAAACAGCACAGAGGGAAGACAGTGTCTTCCCATCCTGCCTGGCTGGCCAGTGATCCAGAAAAACAGCATGCCAGGGAAATGAAATGGCACCTTACTCCCACCATAAATCAGAAAACAGACATGGGTAAAGTTTCACATCAAGAAAGATGGTGCTTCCCTCCGACTATCGTATGACAGGGCAACTGTTATTCAGGCAAACATTATTCAAGGTGGTAAAATCTTAGGATGGATATTTTCATGGCTGACTTACAGGCCAAGATATGCTGGGGATCTTAAAAAAATTACAGGTCTTGTTAGTTCCTCCAAAAGGACAGAACAGGAGACACACAGAGTGCATCTGATGCATGTGCCACACATCCTGACACACTAGCAAAAGTTGCAGCTAGACTTGTCAAAACAGCTAAAAAGATTTAGGCATCCAGCTAGTACCAGAATTGATGGTATTTGGGAACCTAGTTTTAACTTTTTTGAAAATTCAAGCCTACACATTTCTTTATTGCTTGTCCCATCAAGTGCAAAGGGAAAACTGAGGGTAGGGTTAACTACAGAAGGATTTGAAATCCATCATAATGTTTCCCTGTTCTTTTTTATATATCTTTTAATATATATAAAGAGCATTATTATTATTATTAAGCCACCTATGGGCAGGGAGGAACAGGAGCTATTTAAAATTAGTTTCTCATTTAAGCATTAGTCCCCTTCCTCCCAAATCACAATACCTCTGTCACAGGAAGGAGCATAACATGAAAACATGTTTGCTGCCACTAACAATTCCTGAGTCTCTCCTTTGCAGAACTTTAGCCCAAATATTAGGACAATGACAGCTTGACACATACACACTCCCCAGCAACATACACACAGCAAGTAGAACATGCCTCAGTGGCCTCAGACAAAATAAAAAGAAAAAATAAGAAGAAAAAGAACACCCCTCCCATCAAACAAGAAATCTGAAGAAACCATCCAGAAGAGCCTCAGGAAAGGGAACTGTCCACTTTCCATGGAGAAGCAACAGCCCAGGAGTCCCTTCCCAGTAAAAACTGAATCAAAATATTCATCACACAGCTGGCGGAGATCTCTGAAACCTGGCAATATCACATGCTGGATACTTGAAGGCACATTTGCTTTGTGTTTTGGGAGAGAAATCCAGTTACAACACACTGCAGCTGCAAACCTAAGGAGGCAACGCTTGGTATCTTTCCTCTGTTCCTGTCCCCATTTTCAAGCTTCGTGGCTGGCATGAACTGGTGATCTAAGCAGACACGTTGACATCCCTGAGTGAAATGGCACCATTTGTGGCCTCTGAGACTTTGTCCTCAAGCACCATTGCTGGTGTGTCTGTAGTGACTGCTGTAGTGTCTATGGCAGGAAGTGGATTCAAGCCCTGGGATAAGATCTGTTGGATCGTTTTCCGCAAATTGGGATGCAGCTGGTTTTGGGTCTGGTAAAAAATTTCTAAGGCAAAAGACTTGAGGGTGCCAGTGCAAAGGTCCTCATAAAGTGGAATTGTGTACATCCGAGACATCTACAAAAAAAGGAAAACAAGATAAAAACACTTCAATAAAAGTCAAGAAGTTCAGCTCTTCTACAGCTACACTCCAGCAGCCCTGAGTAACTTCAGACTAGAGACAGGAAACCCATTTCTTCAAAAGACAGATGAGTCTATTCTAAGTCTGATCCAAGGATTTTATGAATGGCAATTAAAAAAAAATCCACTCCCTGAGATTGAGCTACTTCCACAAATAACAGAACTATTTTTTAAAGGCCAAATAGAAGAGGCCACACTGAACACATGCATTAATGTTTTGCTGCAGCACAATAACAACTACTGAAAAGAACTCGATAAGCCCTAGGCTTGCTTGAAGTGTAAATATTCAAATAATCACATGATTTAGTAGTGCAAAAACCTGTTATCTGGAAAAGCCAGGGCTGCTAAAAAGCAATATATAAAATGCATGGGGCAGAGCTGGGACAAGGGTATTCAGTCAGACTAGAAAAGCAGAGATTATCTGTAGGCATTTGAAATTACATCTGCCCATTCCTCCCCACCGCTAGCAGGTGAGCCATGCTCAGCCCCTTCGCAACACACCTGGGCTACACTTGGCCAGGAAGCAGAAGTTCCAAGGTCTTTCACGTCGCATGTCTCATGCACATGTCTCATGCACTGAGAGGTGCAGTGATTTTAATCCAGCAGTTAGTACCTGGTTTTCCAAGAAGCGACGGACTTTGTAAAGGTCTGGATAATAGTCATTTCGGACTACAATCTGCAACCAGCGGATACGGATTTCTGCATTCATGGAGTCCAGCTGAGAGGAGTAACATTCCGAGAGCTTTTTTATCACCTCTGAAGAGAGCACAGACACAGAGAAAGAACTATAACCTATTTTGTCAATTTTGAGGGTCATCAGGTAATACAATTCATAAAATCACAGAATCATAGAATCCGTTGGGCTGAGAAAGACTTTTGAAGATCACCTGTTTCAATCCTTCTGCCATGGCCTGGGACATCAACCTGACTTTATGTGAATTATAATGTCAACCAGAGGCAGGGATCTTTAGAATTCAATCAATTATTCTAGGGATAATTTTCTACCATCCTGGTAAGAGTACTCACCATGTGGCAGTGGTGATCCATCCAGCAATCTGTCCAGGAAAAGCACGGTTTGGAACGTTCTCCATTTACTGAGGTCAACACTGCTGGCAGCAGCAACAGAGTCCAGAGGCTCTGTGGTCCAGAGTTTGAAGAGTGTCTCCACTGGTCTGGTCAGACTGGATCCCTGAGATAAGTCTGGCTCAGCTAACGGAGGTCCTGTAGCATTGAGCCAACGTTCAAACTCCAGTCCTGGAATAAGGAGCACCAAAAATGTGGAGCAGAGATCTCTGCAGGTGGCTTGGCTGCCTCAAAGTTCAGGACCACTTCTAGCATAGTTAAGAGTAAGTTCTAACAACAGCAGCCAATAGTTATAGTGACACAACAGTCTTAGCACCCTCACTAGGATAGCCTATGGAACACCTGGAAGAGAGCCAGCAACACCTCTGCAAACCTCACTGTGAGTTTTCTAGAGCTCAACAGTATAGTAAGTACAAAAAACACCTGTGCTCTTAAGGCAGCCAGGCTGACTAGTACCTATGTTCAAATTATACTCTAATATTTGTGTGCCTGCATTTCTCTCTCATCATTTTGTGGAAGACTGACAAATATGGAGAAAACTCACTTTATAAAAAACCAAAAAGGAGGTGAGAGGGCTGACTAAACTCCTCCTACCCACCTGTAAACCCAAGCAAATTAAATTTATTTATGCAACTAATAACAAAAAAAAGTTTCTTCATAAGCAGCAGAGCCTGCTTTCCAGCAGAACTCCTCCTCTTGACCTTTTACCACCTCTGTACTTTCCTAACCCTTGGCAATACTTCCTGTTCCACACCATCTACACTAGAACTCTTATCTTCTGCATCCCCTGAATATTAGCCAGGCAAAAATTAGCAAATTCTGTGGTTAACTCATTAGCCTATCAGTGGGCAAAATAAAACACAGAACTGCTGAGCTCATGCTGCAGCTTTTCCCACAGTAAACTCTCTGATCTACACCTCTCCACAGAGTTTCCTCTCCACAAAGCCTGCAGGCACCCAGTATCCTTAAGAGCTGTACTGTGCCAGTCTGGTTTAAACTGACCAATGGGCTCAATAGCTACTTGCAGGGATGGACATATGGCAGGATAACACGAGTCTCATTTCTTTAAGAAAGTGAGATAACAAGCACCTGGTAGGCCACAGACTTCCACAAATCCACCAACAGCTATAAATAGGGGATATAAGGGGAAGTGAAACATTCTGGAAAAGACTTTATATGTATGGGTAGGATCTTGGGAAAGTTACAGTTCTCAAAACATGTTTTCTGTTATTAAAATAGATGAAATTTCAAAATGTGTTCACCTTTTCCCTGCATTTAAGCATGTATAAATCTCACAAGCACTGACTATTCTGTCTGCAGAGTGAAAGGTGAGTTAATGAAAAAGTTAACCAAGGGACACTCAGCTAATTAATGCCAAAATTGTCAGCAATTTCAGAGGTTCTCATTCCCCACTTTAGAGGCAGTAACCACAAATTCTGTCAAGAACATGTGGTTGTTGCTGAACTGTTTTGTTTGCCTTAGCATTTCCCTGTGCACCCTCCAAGCCAAGCACAAAATTTATCATCCAGGTTTTCTACAGTGTTTACAGTTAACTTAGTAAATCTCCTACCTGCTTTGCTCTCAACACATTGCTCTTTCAGCTCTGGAAAAAAATTCAGGAAGGAATCCAGAAGATCTTGAGCCACAACGCTGGTAAATTTATACTTCTCAATGTAGGCCTAAAATAGTAAAATGTTCAAATCATGATTAGGAGCAAGACAGCTTCCTTTTGATGTAGAACCACTCACTGCATGCCACAACAATAACAACAACAAAAAATACAAACATAAGAGTAGGAACAATTACTTGAAAGTTTAAAAAAATGAAGAAAAATATTCTCCCTCTCCACTCAGTTAAATAAAGAAGCACCATAACAAGAAAAAAAAAAAAAGAGTAGCTGCAAATACACTGACAGCTGAGTACCATTTCATTTTCCTTTTCCAAAACAAGGCAGTAGCTGACAATTTTCTATACGTTTTGCAAGTGTCCTTCCCAGCACTGATCTGCCCCAATATAGTAACCCATACCCTTTATCACCCTGGTTAAAAAAACCCAAGTTAACACTTCTTAGTAGTGAATCAAGTCACATCTTTCCAGTCACAGGCAATCTGTGCTGGAACAGCTTTCTAATTACTTGGAGCACAGAACCAGAGATAACAAAAATATACTGCTACTCTGTAACTAGCACCTCATAAGCTCAGAATCTCAGAAAACTTGTAGAAAGCTTCATGTAGGTTGACAGACAGGCCCACAACATTCCTCCATCTCTGACACACTTGTATTCAACTTCATCCTTAACAATTAGCCACAGTGAAATAATTTGGGGGAAAAAACCCGAACAACAAAAACAAAAATCAGCTCTAAATCTCAAGACAACACACATTTACACTCACTCTTAGGAAGGAGTCAAAGTGTCTCGGGTCACCACAGAGCTGGGACAAGTAGTAAACAAAGCAGTAGCCTTTCTCATAGGTGAAGAGGTTCATTAAATTACTGGGATTTACACCTGAAAGAAGACAACATGATAAGAAACTAATGAGGAGAGTGATTTCCAGCCCTTCTGAGTTATACAGACCCCTTAGAGATGACCAAAGTGAGACATAGGGACTTAAAAATATTTAAGCCTGTTGTCACTACATTTAAGTTACTACAATAAATTAAACGGATGCAGTCCAAAGACACAGCCTGAAAAATAATTTTTTTTTAAAAAATCAATCATTATAAGGTAAGTAGTAATTCCCAATGGAGTAAGTCACTTCAAACTAGAGGTCACCGAAAACAGATCTGGAACTTGAAAACAAATCCTTTTTTCTTTTTTCAGTGATAGGTTCTGGGAATCACCATACCACAAATTTTCAAAGATATCAATATAAGGTATTCACTGCTTACTCCTTTTTTGAAGCTTCCAACACATGCTTTTCTATTCCATTTGACTCCAATATCATCTCTACTTGCACTTTAGGTTAAGTATCCTCTAGATAGAAAACTGCTTCACCCACCCAACTGTCACCACAGTACTAGAGACCTATCAGTGAAGGAGATAGGTGAATCTGGAGTGCAGTCATGCATCTGGCTCAGGGAATAACCAAACAGCCTCTGCACAGCTCAACAGCATGCTAAACATACAACAGCATGTATGTATTTAGCATGCTCATCAGCATGCTAAATACATACATAGTTCTTAGATGAACACATAAAGAGAGGAGCACTGAATAGCAGAGGATTTTATATTATGTTTCCAAATATTTCCATTTTAAAATAGTTTATTTTACACATCCAGAATTTCAAACCCACATAGTTTTCAAGGCAGTTTTTCACATTCTTTCAATTCACTAAGTCTGTTCTTACACAGAACAATATCTATAAAGATGAGTTACTCAACTTCAAAGCAAGCTTGAAAGCAAAAGCTTCCTTACTTATTTTTAGACTAGTTTACAAACCAGTATTTCTTTCTTTTCTTTTTTTTTTCATAAAGGATATGTTAGTATTAGTCATTTTTTGTCAACATTCCATCATGGATATACAGAGGTGTATAATTTTGTGTAGAGCAGCCTCAGCCAAAAGCAATACCTGGCTCCAGTTTAACCTGAAGCTTGCTGACCGGGTTATCTTCTCCAAGGAGCTTCATCTGTCTGTGGAGAGCATCAAGGCGAAATGCAGTCTCCAAACATGTGAAGGCAGCTCCTGTCCCAGAAAGTAACTTGTTAGTTGTGGGAAAATGATCAGCAAAACCTGATCTGTGCAAGACTGGCACAGGGACAAAGTAAAAGCTGCTGCAGGTGCAAAACACTGAACAGTGAGACAGAATCACAGTAATGTAATGGCAGAGAAACCTGAGCGCAGAACATCCTTGTAATTAGTAATGGAAGTCAGAGCCTAACCCAGTGTATTTCCTCACTCTGATCATGCATCAGGCTGCACTGAAAAACAAAACAGCATGAAAACTATGCTAAAATTTACATCCTTGACATCATCTCATCAGTTCATGCAAGATAAGGAGAGCAGCACTGAAAAAAGTATTGTACAGGTAACTTCCAGGGAGCAACCAAGTACTACAAAAACATACTGTCACTGGTAGAATAGAAGACACAATTCCATACTAAGTGCCATGGATATTACTAAGCAAATGTCACCTCGAGTGGAAAGAGAAAAGAATTTGATTTGGTTATTGTATTATAGATCCTGTGTATATTTTTCAAGCTTTATCTATGATCCTACATGTTTTTTACCCTAAGTATTTCATCTTCCTCTCATTAGGACTTTTTACAGTTGTGACTGGGTAAGCTAATCCTTTCTCTTCTCCGTAACTGCAATGTAGAGCATTCCATGCTTTCAAACCAAATGAGCTGTATTACACTGCTAAGTCAAGAGGTCTTTCCTATGCCCTTGCAGACATTAGAGGCGGCAGAAAATGGGTTTTCAGATTCAGAAGATATTTAACATCCATAACTATTAACATTTTAGCCTTCTTTGCTGCGTTTTTCACCTGAAGATAGGGTTTGTTACATAGATACCTCAGAGTCTTGATGTAACACCTGAATCCTACATAGCCAAATGTGAATTAGGAACCAGGATATATCTGGAAAACAGGAGAACCTGTATGAGCAGAGAAAGAAGTGGGCATGCTTCCCAGAGGAATGCAAGAGCTAGGATAACTAGTGTTAAGTACTTCAAGCTACAGAGAGGAAAATTAAGCAGGATCCAAGAGGAGACGTAGTCAGTGGACTCAAATTTCCCTAAACAATGTCATTGCAAAGATGCCTGTTTACTACCAACAGAAGATACTATAGAAATAATGTCAGAAATTGTAAGATTTAGATCAGAGATTTGACTTTGAAAAAAAAAATACAATGGAGAAAGACCTTACAAAAGAATTGCAAAGGGAAAGACGTTTTTTAGTTTCCCAGCAAATGCTTGAAACAACCAGTTCTAGAGACCAGACTAAAATCAGCAAGGATTTTGATCTCTGTTGGATAGAACAGACTAAGATGATGAACAGGTTGATACTTAGGACAATACTATCCACTGAGAATTACTCAACATAAAACAGCTTTCAAAGATACATGGTATGCACTGTAACATCTCCATAGATGCTCAGAGCACTTCTTGCCTAAACTTGTACTCAGTTCATGTCCAAAAACAATACACATGAATAAAAACAAATGCTTTCTTCTAAACATTTTTGCTGCCAAGATTTCTAGGAACTTTTCTAACGTTCCTTACGATGGATACTTGAGAAAACACATGGAACTGGCTTTTAAGAACATAACAGGACAAACTAGAAAAGCATATGTTCCCATTATTCACTTCAATAACAAGCCAATAAAAGCAAGAGGAGTAGCTTACTACTTATATATTCTAAAGGCAGCACCATAAAACTGATCTGTGAAATTCACTGACACAAGCAAAGGCAGAGCTTACAATCCTGCATGAAGTCCCCAGCACATGAACAGCTGCATAAATCTGTACATTTTTTTAGTGCTACTGCCATCACTCTTTTTAACAGTCGGTAGCTACTATCTGATCAGAATTAAAAGGACACTTGTTCAGAGGACAGTTATTTCACAATGTAACGGTGCTAAGATTTCTTACATCTTTCTCTGAAGCATCCTCTGCTCATCTTGCTCTGACATATCAGCACCTGCCTAGTACCCAACAGTAGTTCCAAGTCCCCACAGCATTGTGCTAACACACCTCACTCAAAGCCCCTGGTATCATATCAGGTACTGAGCCCACTAAAGCCATGACAACATCAAATTCTAAGTATGCAAGATGTTCAACACAAAGTTTGGGGCTGTGTGTGGGTGTGTGTTCCAGAAATAAAACAAAACCTAACTGAAAACCAGCTCCCTACAGACTTCTGAGCTTCCAAGGCAAATACTCTTAGCAGGCAGCTCTGAGTTATGGTAAGAAGGAGCACAAGGAGAAGTTTCTGCAGCTGTACCGTAGGTCTCGGTGGTGATCCGGCGCTGCGCGTAGGTGGCCAGGCCCTCGCTCAGCCACATCTCCTCCCACGTGGCATTGGTGACCGCGTTCCCAAACCAGCTGTGGGCAACTTCATGAATGACGTCAATGATCAAAAACTCATCGCTCTCCAGAATGGAAGAGATGATGAAGGTCAGGCATGGGTTTTCCATGGCAACAATAGGGAAGGATGGAGGAAGAAAAACAATGTCATATCTAAAATTAGGGAGAGGAGAAAGAAGAAGAAAGGAGATGAGTATATTGCAGCTAGAAGACACACAGTAACAGCTTCTTCATTCAGAAGACACAGTAACATTTTTCTTTCTTTAGGGAAGGCTCCTCTGAGACCCTCTTGTGACTTCTGGAAGAAACTTTCTAGACCAGTGGTGCCTAATTCTTCTGATCAGAGGATCACAATTTATTTTGTTGGACAAGGACCTGCTTATGTTTGGATATAAAGACTTGACAGTGTTTTGATGTGCAGCGTATGCAGCACATCCCAGAAGCATTGTGCTCCTTTCACACATGCAAAGTCATCACAAGTTGTGTATCTGGGAGCCACAAAAACTGTTTACACTATAAGCAGTAGTGTAACATGGTGTTGAGTCCCCAGAGGCTCCTAGGAAAGACAGAGGTTAGGAAGCTGTCAATGAATGAATTGATTTACTATACATGCAGTGTCAGCAAAATAACTTCAATCTGTCTGCTTCAGAACACAACAATAATATTTATTTTGTTTTCTAAATTTCTTTACCAGTGATCAGCACTGGCACACTGGGCCATGTTCTCCGATTATTTCAAGCAATATTTTATAAGTCAACAAGGCAATCTTCCTGCTTACCTTTAGCAAAGAAATATAGGAAACCTTTGTAAATATTTTCTCCCATCCAAAGAGTGAAAGTATTGTCTCAAAATCACTCTTTTTTAATACATACTCAAGCTATTCAAGAACTATTAAAGTGGGTTTGGGGGACTTGGACTCTCAATGAGTCTGTACTGAGATTTTCAGTATTCTCCAGCATGCCACAATAAATGCAGAAATAAATGAGATAAATAAAACAACCATACATTTTAAATGGTGTCTGGCCCAGTGCTGGACTAATATCACAAAACACTGTAGTACGAAAGACCCTCATTCCTCAGGAAAGATCCACTGTTTTGAAACCTCCAGTTCTACTCTGCAAACCAGCCAAAACACCTCCATGCCTCCATGGTCCTCCCTGCCACTTGTGGAGACAAAACTCCAGAGTCTGTTTTTCTTTCTTTTCACGCTGCCAGTTGAAATGCTAGTTTGTCCTGCTATAGGGAGAAAGCATGATCTTTTCTCAATACTGTTTTATTTTGTTCCCATTGCACATTCCCAGGAGACTTATTAAACTCACCTTCCCCATATATAGGGGCCATACAGACTCTCTGCAGCAGTCAACCAGCGTTCAACAATGCCAGAAAGCTTGCTGATGGCTGTTGGCAGCAGGCAAGGCTCTGCCCACACTCTGCTCCTGTCAGAAAACAGAAAACATCAGGTGATACTTCAGCAAACTGAATTATCTCTTAGAGAAAAAAAAATAGCCTGACTGCTTACCACACTTCCATGTATGGTAATAGAGCAAGGAGACCTCCCATCAGACCCAGGCCCTCCTAGACTAATGTTTCATGGAACATGGCAAGAGGCAACCAAAACTCCCTTCAACAAGGCAACAAGAAAGCAGCTGTAATAACTTCAGGGGACAGTAGGCAATATTTATGAAAGAGGAATATATCTTAGCCAGTGCAGTGCCATGAATTTCTTTATACCCAAGTACACTTCAAACTCTCTCCATGCTCACAGCTCATGAACCCAACTGTTTCCTTATCAATGACTCAACATCTTTGCTACTTTACAGTATGAAGCACTGTACAGAGACATAAAATGCAGAATGAACTCACTGCAAATCTTACCTTGGACCTATGTCTGCATGTATGAGGTCTCCAGCCACCAGGGCCACTAGGTAGGCAGGAACTGGATATTCCATGTAAAATTGATATACACCTTCTTCTTCTAGGTAGGAGCTTTGGGTGGCACTCATCAACACCTGTATGCCTGCTGGAGCCTGGAAAACCAACATCATACACATCAACTCACCAGATAACAACAGCTGAATGACTGAATCACAGATCTCTGGTTCATTTTCATCTATGCCTGATTATGTACATTAAAAACAATCATTTATATAACACAAAATGTAAAATTTCTGTGAGGTTTCTATACCACAATCTGCCCAATCCATGAAAACATATCAAGCAAAGATATTACTCCTCCTATATGCCAGCTGCCCCAAAAGTACCCATATTAAATTATTTCATCTCTACAAAATGCAACATTATTTGATGCTGATTTCAAAAGAATTCAGGTTTTTTCTTTCAGAAATTGGTACAATACAGTTGAGTATTATCATCAATACCCACTACTGGAACGGACCAGCCAGTTTCTCTCTCATATTTTAATTTTACAATTACTCTTTCAGCATTGAGTACAAGGAAGGCAAGACCCAAGCATGGTAGGCAACACTTACCTTTGTGGCACTACCCTGATTCTGGCCCACGAACCAGAATTGGATCTAAAAAAATCCGTATTCTTTATGACACTGAATCAAAGTATTTTTAGCAGGTGCAAACAGCTAAAAAATATATGATGTAAATATGCTTTCATAGTTAACAGCAACTAAGAGCTCCATGAGCCATTCACAGCCATCCCTCACCTTGACAGTAGCTGAGTAGGTGCATTTCACTGCAGGAGTGTCAAAGCAGGGGAAGAAGGAGCGGTTACACACCGAGTGTCCCTGTGTGAAGACAAAGGGCTTGGCATTGCCATATGTCAGCTCTGGATCCAGCCACCAGATCTGTTGAGACATGATGGGAAGAAGAAGTGAGGGAAACTGACAACATGACGAGGATGAACTGCCAAAAACAAAATATGAAATCAAGAGGATTGTGGAGGAGAAGCACCACCTCAGCTGTTTAGCTCCCCACATGAAGACCTGGCACAGGGCACATTTCCATCTCTAACAACACATCTTTCTACTCCAGTTTATTTGCTGGGAATGCTCAGAAAAATTTCTTACTGTCTGAACACTGAGCGGTGACACGTAACACAGGGACTTGCAGCCACCCACTGTTGTATCAATTTGCTTAGTTAATAACAAGTCCCCAGCAAACATCCACACAACCTTCTTCTCAAAGGGAGTACTCTGGATATCTCCATGTTTATAGCTTAATATGAACAGGAATAGAAGGGGTCAGGTAGCATAAGCTGAAAAGAAAAAAAAAAAAATCAACCCAAAACAAACCCTAATCCACAAACCAAAAATCCCTGAAGCTGAACAGTGTACACAACATTATCTGTGACCCTGACACTGCCCTCCTGGCTTAAGCATCAAACATTTTTGACACTATGCAAAAAAGCCAGTATATGTAAGAAACATCTGGCCAAGGACACTGGAGGCCCCTTTTTACAGAATGGATAAGGAGACTCTGGGTATTCACAAAAGAAAAGCCAACAAAATACATCACTGAGCACGTCAATTTTCAGTACCAAACAGCAAATAAATCACAAGTCAGACCCTCAGCAAATAGTTAGAATAGATTAGAATAATAATAAAAAGTTCAATTATTTGCCTTTTGGTCTTTCTGTTTCAAAAGTTTGTGCTTTCACATGCTCCCTGCCTCCAACTTTGAAGTGTAGGAGCAATTTTAAATAAGGATTTCCTTGTAATCCTAGAATGCTGGAGCTGAACTTTGATGGAAAAAATCAAATATTGTGAAATTTGCAATAAAAATTGGAACCACTGGAAGTCTTGGAAACAGTCAAGCACAAGGAATAAAACTTCTGAGTCTGCTGAATTCTTAGATCAAAGCAACCAATAAATCTGAGATCAGGGAACAACAGTTAGTGCAAATAGTAGTTCAGTTGTGGTCCTCAAGGGAAAGCAAGGAAACACAGAAGAGAAGCCTGGGTACTACGTCTGCTCACATTGTAACAACATATTACAACTCTGTCTCCTAGTTAACTTTTGGAAGTCAAAGTTTTCTCTCTCTTCTTCTGTCCTATAAGGTTACTTTTTGGTATGTTCTTCTCTTGCCTTTAGACCTTTTCCCTCAGATGCCAATGTGCTCTTCTCCCAAATCATCCACTGCAGCAGCACGCCCGGGGATCAGTAAAAGGTGAGGACAGGAAACACACAGCAGCTTTCAGCTATTCCCATGGAGTCTCACACTTCTGCTGGCAAATGTTTGGGGTTTTTTAGGTGGGAAGCATTACAAAATTAAAAAACTTTATCTAGAAGTAAAATTAATCTCTTGAAATTTAAGATTACCCTCTTCTATTTCAAGCCTGCAGGGCCAGAAACAAGCTTAAAGCAGGACTTCTGAGGAGCCCTGTCTTCACACCTATGTGCTGCATTTCAGCATAGCACTGCCCACAGCCCTGGGTCACAGCCCAGGGGCACCTACATAGCTGCAGATTTCCACTACATTTCTCATGAATACCTGCTTTTCACAGGAATGAATATAATTTCTGCAATGTCACGTTACAGAACTGGAGACAGGTGTTCCAGAAGGCATTTGGGGACATATATATGTCTCATTACACACCAATAACTAGTAACTCCCACACAGAACACACATTTACAAAAAAATGAAGGTTCTTTATTGTAATACAGGGTAGTAGTTTTCTAATGATCCAGGGAAGAGGCACAGAAATTAAATTTCAAAGATCTGCCCCAATGCCTTTTAAAAACACTCCTCTGACCTTTGTGCTTGTATCACAAAGTCTGACTTCCAATCTGTATCACCGGCCCTGCTGAAGAGACTCATATTCAAAACATTGTTTCCTTTGCTTTTTGAGAGACAGAAGAGGCTAACAAAGAAAATAGAGAGATAAGGCACCACCACACCTAAGTTGCAACACTTGAATAGGAAGGAAAGATGTTTTTACAGCAGAGAGATAAGGGGAAGTTCTCCCTAAGCAGTGCAGGAGGAAAACATAAGCAGGAAGGGAAGGGGAACCAAGAGTTGATTCTTGTTTACAAGAAACTCCATAAATTAAGGACAACTTCTTTTCAACCAGTCCTGCTTTATTTGACATTTGGTTAAAGTTAAGTAAAGCACCAGCCCCACAAGCCAAGAGGGAAAACATTTGCAGAGGATGAAGTATTTTTTCCCCTGTTTTCTAATGTCTGCAGCTACATGGCAAGCCTCTCTCTCTCTCCAGACATACTTGGAACAATGATGAAAGTTATCCTGAAACAATATAAATAGATCTCTAATATAAATAGACCAGGCTATGCTGCTGGACAGAGGCAGGGCTATGGGCTGGGGAAAAAGTATAAGCAGCATCCCAGAAAGGACTGCGAGGCACAGGGTGCTGCCAGGGCGGGTGGTGGAGCATAGGGACAGAGCACTACCTGGGGCTGTATCATCCACTCCACAGCCAAATCCCTCCTGCACTTCCCCTTGGGAAATACACAGGACATCATCATCATGCTCTTCATTTTTATCTAGCTTTTCATGCATACAGGTGAGCTGTTTCACACATAAAAGCTGTGGTGCATTTCAATTAAAAAGACCTGCTGCATGATTCCTCTGCTGAACAAAGGCTTTGGGCAGCCCAGGCTTTCCCCTGCCCACATACTGCAAAGAAGCTCACACTTCATAAGGCACGGGCCAAGAGTATAATTTTTATTGACTTAGATCATCATCTTTTGCCCAAATCTGGCAAATGACAAAGGCAATTAGCTAAGCCTCTTTTAATTTTAAACCTCTTCATGTCTCTACATGCATTATTGATGAAGGTCACAGGAAGAGCTGCAAAGCCACAGCTTCTGTTCTAGGCAAACAAGCTGCTCTATCTGATGACAAAGTAAACAATCATCTGAGATGCAGAGCACGTGACAGGAGCAAGGCACACCTGGACAGCAAGTTACTCTGTGGGGACTGAGGAATTAAGACAAATCTAAGGAATTACAGGGAAGTTTCTAGCACTGCAAAGAGGGCTGTCCTTTCTGCTAAATCCTGAAGATGAGGAAATGTTATAATTTTTTTGTACCAGAACCCAGAGGAGGATTTGCATTTAAGGAAAGAAAATAGCACTGGTGTTAAGATGTGCATCACCAAATCAGAAAAATGATAAGAATCAGTGGGCAAGAGATAGGTGTAGATTTTTCTCTCTAGGGAAGGAAAAAAGGAAATACCACACAAGAGTATTACGAAGAAGTAAGGGATGAGGGAGAAGAAGGGGAGGAAGAGCAGGACTACTGTCCCTGACACACCTGATCACTGTGTGCCTTCAGCCCACACCAGAAGGGATACACCATGATTGTGACAGCCTTGTCTCTGATGGAAACGTGTGATGTACTGAGCATATGGTTTCCTAACAGCACAGGGAGCTGGAATGCTCTGTGAAAGTCAGAATTAATCTCTCAGCTGTCTCTCAATGTCCATCAAACAACCAAAGATCTTGGCTTCTTCCTCCACACAAGAAATAATGGGACAGTCAAATAACATGTACAGATGGCTCAAAGCAAGTATATCAAGACAACAGGTTTCCAATTTTAAACACTACTATCTCTGCTGCTGATCTTACTGCCAACACATTCACACTGCACTGTAACATGCATTTACTGTTTTATGGGTCCCACAAGTATGCTAGTGGTCCCACAGAAAATAAACCCTGACCTAAGGAGAATAAATTCCTAGAATGGCCAAAGAAAATAGAAGTTTTAGGAGAGAGAGGTCTGACACTGTAAATCTGTGCCTCACTGACAGAGAAAAGACACTGCTAGAATATTTACAAGACATGAGTATAAATCAGTTGACCCTTATACACATATGGGTTACTCATCCCTGTTAAAGCGCAGTGCTGGGCCAAAAACCAGCAATGACAGAGAGCACTACAATAGCACCAAACCACTTTGGATCCAAACAAAATAGTTCAGCATGCTGAACATGAAGGGCTACAACAGGTGCTACTCGAGGACAAATATTTTGCCAGCCAAAACCTACAACAGAGAGTGAGCAAACATGGTAGGATTTATGTCAGTGAGCATGTCTGCTTCTGCTTTTCAGTATCACTTGGGAAAGGCAGTGAATGTCCCCAGTGCTGTGACCATCAATAATCTTGACATGAGCCCTTGCAGCTTCATTTCAGCTGAAGCGGGACATGCTGTTAAAGGTACAACAAAGACTTTCAAAAACATTATAAAGAATAGGTAGTTCAACTCTGATCCATGGGGAGCAAGACAACAATAGAGGGAATGGAAGAAATGTCCTCCTCCAGCATCCACACAGGACTGCGTGTGGGGCCAAGGAGACAACACATTAATACAAGGTGAGACTAAATGAACATCACATCAATCACTGCCCTGAACATTCCAGTGGTTTTCACATTCCCAAAGCCAAATCAGTATTCCAATTATACTGAGATCATTTCTCCATAGACTCAGCAGGACAGGCTGCCCCTTTGGCAACAGGGGCGGCAAAATGCAGGGGAAAGCACAGGGCGGCCTAAAATAAAACAATTTGTTCAAGAGGAGGAAGCACGTTATCGAGTGCTTTGGGAGGCGTGGCTCAGCCAGCCTGACAACGATTACAGAGCACACAGCAATGCCAAATTAGCTTTAAGGCCTTCTCACCATAAACAAGGCAGAGAGTGGACAAAAGGAACAGGTTTCTTCATAAACCTGGGGAAAAAATAATGAACAGAATCTTCTGAACACACTGTGAGCTACATGGCAGAGTATTGTACAAGGAAATAGTAAAGCCAGGAATTCCAGAGGTGGAAAGGAACACTATCCAAGTGGATCTGAACTTAAAAAGTGGCAGAATCTTACTTCATTTTTGCACTTTTAGGGAAAGATTAGAACATTTAAAAGTCACCATATGACCACAGGAAACTTCTGTCAATAAAAATCTTCATGTGGAACTCACTATTCCAAGTGAGCCAATGTATTAAGACTACCTAGATCATTCCAAGGATGAAATTACTTTTGTGATCTTCCACGTAGTATTAAAATTAGACACAGAAACATCCAGCAAACATTCTAATCAGCAAGACTTTACTATCAAGAGGAAAGGCCTCCTATTTACTTCCTGTGGGTTGTTTTGCAAGAAGCTTTTATGTTCAATTCCTGCTCTTGTTAAATACATCGTAGAAGTCAAATAGATCCACACATTTACTGGCTTCGACTGGCAACAGCAACACGAAATCAGAGGACTGAGAGACAATTCCTCTACGCAAGACAGATGCAACAAAGTTGCAAGACTCTTATAAAAAACCATTTCTTTTGCAAATAGATTCATGAACCACATGATGAAAATCACCTCAGTTTAATTTCCAGCCTGAACAGACTGTACAGTAATAAAAAGAACTGATGTTCCAGTGGAAACTGCATATTTTCACTATCATAACTTCTTAAAAACACGAGATCTGACAAGCAGCACCTAAAAGGCTGGAAATAAAGTGCTTCTAAATACCGAGGGTTTAAAAGAAATGACAGAATTCACAAAGCATTTCACTGCTGAAAAAAGCTAATCCACAAACATGGAAGCACCTCCATGGCTACATCCAAAGGGGTGTTTCGAGCCATTTCTCATCCCTTTTTTCAGCAGATGACTTGTAGGAACATATGGACTCACCCCTGTTCTTCTCAAAGCTCCTGACCATGGCTCATTGGAACACCAGCCTAGATGTGCAAGGCCTGATTTTGTCAGCAGCTGGCAAAACCCACAGGAAAACTCCTGCATTGTGGATGACACAATTTATCCTGAAGGACTGAGTCGAGGCAAGAGTTTGCAAATTTTCACTCTCCTCGCCAACAACTGCAATGTCCTTAAAGAAGGAAAACCTTTTAAATTACTTTAGTGAGGGGGGGGATGAATAGCCTTGGGGTCCACTCGATGGGGGAAGACAGGAGGGAGAGCGGCTGGGTCGGTACGAGCAGCACTTCTGAGTGCGGCGGGGAACCGCGGGGTTGGCAGTGCCGAGAGCCCCTGCGGCCAGGGGACAGATGCTGCTGCCCAGCGGGCTGGCGCTGCCAGGCGATGGGGCCAGGGACAGGACCGGAGGGGCTGGCACTGAGACACCTCCCGCCGCCTTTGCTGCGGAGCCGGGGCGCTTCCCCGATGGTCACTTAGAATAGGAGCAAAGATGTGCGACAGGAGCGGGCGGCACGGGAGGGCCCTGCCAGCAGCCCCGGGACCCGGTTTCCAACATTACCAACCCCCACCCGGTACTCACGGCGGGGCCGTCGGCCGTCGTGTAGCGGACGATGATCTGGAAGGGCTGGTGCGGCTGGAGGGCGGCGGGCAGGGAGACGGTGAGGGACGAGCCGTAGTCGGTGAAGGGGTCCACCCTGAAGCCGAGCGGGCAAGCGGAGCAGGGCGGCTGGGCGAAGAGGGGCANTGGGCGAGAAGGCGAAGGCGCAGGGCGCTTCCCCGGCCGCGGCACGGCGGAAAGCGGCCGAGAGGACGCGCAGCGCCGGGTGCACGTCCAGCACCAGGGCGCGGGGCTGCGGGCGCAGCGCGCAGAGCTCCAGCACCAGGCACCCCGCCAGCGCCCGCGCCTCGGGCCGCAGCTCCAGCCCCAGGTGCAGGTGCCTCAGGCTGAAGAGCTGCGAGCTGGACGCCGACGCCACGTCCGGCGGCGGCTCGGGAGGTGGCGGCGGGGCCGGCGGAACCTCCGGCCCGGCCGCGGAGCCCTTGCGGCAGCAGCACAGGCCGGGCGGTCGCGGAGCCGGAGCCGCCATNGCCCCCGGCCCCGCCCGCGCCCCCTCAGGCCAGCGCGGGCACAGCCGGACACAGGGCGGGCAGCGGGATGGCCCTGGACACTGGCACTGCTCCCGGGAGAGCAGCGGTCTCTTGTGCGTTCACTCATTCATTCGTTCATTCCCTCACTCACAGGCGTGGGTATGCGCGTCTGCCGCCCTGCGTGCCAGCGGCTCCTTCCAGTCGTGCCCCTTTCACAGGGCAGCTTTAACCGACCCACGCAGAGCTTCCCTCCTCTCCCCATAGCCAGTGCCTGGCCCCGACACACGGATCCCAGCACTCCTGCTCTGGGGACGGCCATTGGCATGGCCACAATGCCCCGCTCGGTCACTCCTGTCCCCACCGCACTGCCTGAATGCCTCACTTTCACCGTCCCCCGCCCCAGCTTCACGATAAACACCCCCAAACCCTCCACCCCACGGCTCCCAGCAGGGCTGATTCTTGCACGCTCATCCCACCGGTAACTAGTTTGGCTTCCTCCCTCCTCCTGGTCACACCCCCACATCGAGCTCGCAGCTAACCCTAAACAGCCTCCCTTCTCCCTGCACCCCATACACACTCGTTTTTTAATCCATTCTCTCCCAGCTGGGCTGCCCATAATTTCCTGCCTCCAACTCTCACTGCAAACTGGCCCCAGAGCCCAGGTCAGACATAATGTACTTTACTCTTACCCAGAACTCGAGGCAATCAATCACACACCCTCTACTGCTGCCTTCCTAAATGGGACAGAAACCGCAAAATTATCAGCTTTGTACAAGCACTTGTTTCTCTGCATGGCAACAGCAGGAATCAGCAAGCTGCAAGGAAGGAGATGTGTGCAAGTAACTGTGATTTGTACTCCCCCCCAGCCCAAGAGAAGCGCAGTCTCTGCCCCATGTAACGACACTTCTGTAAGTTATTTTCACTCTAGTTTTCACTGTTATGCTTTGCCTACCTCACTGCCGGATGAGGCTCCAAGGCACATATTTTGGACAAGACAGGAACATTTCTCACATGGTTGTGGGTTTAATGAATTCATAGTGGTACATTCTGAAAGCCTCCCAAGCCTTACAGTAACAACTGCAGTATCTGCACCAAATTCCAGCTCAGTTTCCACTGTATTGTCACACTGGAGGCACAAAGTGTGGCCTCAGCACATTGTGGCTGCAGTTACAGGCTCAACCAAGGGTTAAATAAATCACAGTATCACCCTCCACCGAGCTGAAGCTAAAGAAAACCTTTGTGTAATCACTTATATATAGTAAAACACATGCTACGTTTACAGTAAAAAATAACGAGATAGCACTCAGGTTCTTTGGTTGTTGCATACTGCACCCTGCAATTCTCTTTTGAAGCACCTTCAAAAAGGAATTTTGCCTTTGCAATAAATCCCCTTGTAACTAAGAAAAACATTTCATTCTGCCATTTTTGCTGTCCACGCCCTCCTTTAATAAACTGAATGTCCTGCTTCTGACACCTTTTCTCACTCATACCAGTTGCCTTTTGAAAAAATTTGGCTTCCTCCATATTTGTTTCCAGTGATGCACTAAGCCTGTTTGACCTGACTTTCAGCTACAGGTGGTGGGCAAAGCACAGCCCCAGCAACCTCAGGATCTGACCCTGCACGACATTCACCACAGATAAGGGTGAAATGTCCTCAGGTGTTCAAGCCACGACAACTTTTGGGCCTGATTACACCAAGCTAACTGCATGTTAACTCCAGGGTAATTTTAGAAGAATCCTACCTCTGTGCTTTGGTTGAAGTCCCAAGCAACAGCAGTGTGTCCACTCATCAGACAGATGAGATGAGCAGAAACAGATTCTCTTGAAGAGGCTCTAAGCTTTTGGTAATGAATCAGGGTCAGCTGCACTCACTGTGTTTGGACAGAACAAGCAAAACCAATGTAATGGAAATTCCAGAGAACAATACAGTAACCAGTTACCCCAGGCAAATCTCTCTCTTCCTGCACACCTCCTGGTCTTGGGCCACAGCCTTTGCTCTAAGGTGTGCTAGTTTTGGCTGAGCTAGAGTAAATTTTCTTCACAGTAGCTGGTATCAGGCTGTGTTTGGGGTTGGTGCTGAAAACAGTGTTGGTAATTCAGGGATGTTGAATAGCTGTTGCAGAGCAGAGCTTGCACATAGCCAAGGACATTTCTGCTCTTCACCTGACCAGCAAGGAGGCTGAAGGTGTTCAAGGAGATGGGAGTGGACAGCTGACCCAACTGACCACAGAGATATTCCAGACCATATGGTATTATAAAAGCTGGAGAGGAAGGAGGGGACATTCAGAATGATGGTGCCTGTTTTCCCAAGTCACCATTACAGACAATGGAGCCCTGCTTTCATGGAGATAGCTGCCCATGCGAAGTGGGGAATGAATACCTTATTTTGCTTTGCTTGTGTGGCTTCTGCTTTCCCTATCAAGCTGTCTTGATCTCAACTCTCAAGTTTCCTAGCTTTTACCCTTTCAATTCTCTCCCCCATGCCAAAGGACTGTGTGGGGCTTTGTTGCCAGCTGATATTAAACCAGAACAGAAGCATATGCTATCTCCCATGCTATTTTGGGTAGGATCTCTTTAAAGAAAGTCTGTCCCAATCCCAGTGTCTTATTCTATTCCTCATAGGATGAGGTCTTCTCTGGATATCATACTATAAATCCTAAAGCAGAATCCAACTTCTGAACATTCCAATCATCAACCTCTTGCAGAATGCTCCAAAGGTACAGATATTTCAGTCCCATCTGTAAATGTTAATGTTTCTTCCTTCTGCTTCAGTGACAGGGCCCTTGGCCAGGCCTCAGTTTGCTCATGTGGTTCAGGATGAAAGCCAGTAAAAAAATTACAGCTACCCCTGAGCAGCAATACTTCAAAACATCTGTGAAACAAGTGCCAAATGAAGCACAGAAGTGATCACAACAGAAAGAACGTTTCCTTCTGCCAGTCTCTGTCTTTAATTCCAAAGTAACACGGCTGCAGCCAAGGTTTAACAAAATGGTTGAGCTAATCCGTGCTGTTCACAGGTGACTGTTCACCTGCCCATCACAGACACCTTGTTTGACACCTTGCTGAGCTGTTTCAGCTGACCAAAGCTGCAGCAAAGATCCAGCTCTCTAGGAGAGTGTAACTGGGAAGCAGCAGTTTGGGGCAGTCAATGCTGAGCAGTTCCCTCTCACACCTATGCTACTGTTACAGCCAGCACCTACTGAAAAGAGCAGCCCCACTTCACCTCCCTTCCTGTGGGTAGTGCCTTCCTGTCTCCTTCTTTGTACAGCATTCCTGCTTTCTGCAAGTTAGCTTTCTGAACTGGACACAAGAGCCACTGCTGGCATCGGGAAGGGAAGAGGAAGTCCCAGCCTGGAAGAAGGAGGATAAGATCAGGATGGCTCCCCTTTTGCCCAGACTGCCATTAGCTCAGCCTCAGCTGCAAAGTGAAGCCACACACTGACCCCAGCAGTGGGCAGAGCCAGGTACATTAGCCCATTTCCTTCAAGGGAAATACTGAAGTCCATGGGGTAAACTCCAGGCCTGTGAGCAGGGTAAGGTCTGTGCCAGTTAATTCTTACTTTGGGCAAGAGTTAAGAGCAATCACAACAATGCTTTTTATACTACTTCAAGCTACAGTGCAAGCTCTGTTAATGCCACAATTTGCCTGTGATACTGGTAGGTAGAAATGCTTCTTTCTGTGACTTTTCAGTCATGTCACTTTATAAATAGTAGTGCTTTCAGGTAAAGGAAATGGAAAATCTGAGCCTAAGAAGGTCTTCCACCTGACCTCAGCTCTTCTACTTGGCTCGAATACTTGCACTATAAATTACTCCCTGTACTACTCAGCATACATGTATTGCAAGCTACCCCCAATGCTGGAGGGCACAAAAAAACATCCACTACATTTTTAAAGAAAAACCTTCACTCTGAAGAAAGACCAGATCACAGTGCATGACACAGGGAAAAAAAAACCAAAAGCTTGCAAACCTCTTCCCCAGGACTCAAAAAGGTGCAAAGTTCTTTATATGCCCAAAACAAACGACTTAAGCCAAAAAAATTTACAAAACCCAAAATAGTTTTATTTACTTTTCAGATTTCTGCCTCAATGAGACATTTTGCAAACATGCTAAGGCTACAAAATGTCCAAGTTGACAAAGACATGCAACGCTGACCATTCAATAAGTCACGGCTATCACAGGAGCGACTGTGTCCCCCCGGGCCACAGGTCCCACAAACCAGGGATGGTGTACAGTGATCATGGCAATGCACTACGCAGGACCCAGTAACCTGAGGTAGGTCATTTACAGTAAGAAAACCATGTCCTACACCAGTGTTACATCCTGATCAACAGGAACCCCTTTAAGGTTCCAGAAGACGTGGGGTCAAGGACTGCTTCCTTAACAAGTGTGCAAGAAAGAAACAGGAAATATTGATGTTGATTAATCTTAGTATAAGTGAGCAGAAAGAGTTAGTGTTACCCATGCCAGTGAAAGCCAACCTAAACCTCTGGGGAGTGTTAGCAGCTTCAAGATAAAGTGTCAGTCAGCTGAAGCAACTCTGAAAAGGCTTTCCTGCCAGCATACAGGGTATGATTTGAACCTTATGATTAATTTGTTACAGATCATTCCACAAACAGTAAGATTTTGGTTGTGTTAGATCAGCAAAGCAGGAGGAGCTTGGGCTTGCTTGCATTAAAATAAACTCTGCTGATACAGTAAGAAATACTGTGTCAGGACACTGAGAAAATACAAGGCCTTAATGTGACCCAGGAGTGGTTCTCCACTCAGATCACTAAAAACCCTGCTTTGGAAAAGCATCATGGGAAGCAGCAGCCGCTGCCGTGGTGAACATTAGCAATGCCCCAAATAGCTTTGATAAATTACAATGCAGTAGTTACACCACAGAGCTCTTCTCTGCTGCGCTAGACAAAGATGTGACAATAAAGGACACTATTGCAAAGCTTCACTTCCACTCAGACACGCAGAAAATCCGGCACTAGGAAAAGACGAACTGTAAGAGACAAAACATTGTCTGATACAGCCCGATAAAGCCAGATCTCTGGTACCATAAACTGTACAAAAATGATAGAAAAGAATATGCACTGTTATTAATACAGTGCTTATTTTAATATAAAATAAACCGCTTACATTTCCACTGTAAATATAGGCTATATACAGAATTATGTATAGATATAGCTACATGTATAAAGCTTCATTATAGGCCTCTGATACATTTATAACTATGGCTCCCTGAGCCATTTGTAGAGTGCATTTAATAACAAAAAAATTAGTAATATGGAATAAATACAATAATAAAAACATGAAGAGTTCTTCTGACATGGTTTTAAAAACTCTCTGGCTTGACACATTGTGCTAAAAATTAAAAGATGAAAAGGCAATAATCTGCGAGGAGGAGGAAGAGCTGGCCTGCCACAGGCAGGGAGCGTGGCTCTCCAAAATTAAAGTGACTTTGCCCTGAATTTCAGCCCTTGACAGCAACCTTGTTCTCCGCAGCAGCAAACATAGCATAGAAGCGCGAGTTCTCATTGGCCAGAAGGGCAGTCGGGGTGTCGAATTCCACTACCTGAAACCAAAAAAGGCAGGTAAAGTATGTCAGTAAGATTCAGCAGAGAATTGACTCCCGTCCCTTGGACTTGTGATGTGATGGTAAAGAATAGAAAACACAGCACTCATCTTCAAATGAGCCAGCAGGCAGTGAAAGTATCTGCATTTATGTATACTGTAACCTGGAATACTTCACACTGGCTCAAAAACTGGAACTACCCCAACAAAAAGCAACCTCTGGTGGTTCTGGCAGAGGCAGATGCTATGGGCTTTTGCCTTCTCTACCTTTAAGAGGCTTGCCCAATGTTCTCACATTTAACTGTTTATGGCTCCCAAATGGAAGCCTGAAAAATAGGTAAAGTATCTGTCATAGGTGTGCTTGATGGCACAGGGCTTTATGAAAGTAATGGGAAACTGCCACTGAGCCCCAGCAGAGATGTTTATGTTTTTACCCATCTCAGAATTAACCTACAAAGGAAGCCTCAAAAAGATTTTTAAAGACAGACTGTTATTCTATGGTACTTGCTTGCCATGAAGAAAATTTTGCCCTCTTTGATCTTGTCACAGGCAGCAACTGATTCTGTTGGAGTATTATTACCAAGGATATGAATGAACACAAAGCATTTTCCACCCTGCAGTGCAGCGGTTCCCTCAGTTTAGTCTGCACACATGGCACCACCAGACTGGAGGCAGAGACACCTCCCTGCTCACCTGCCCCTGTGTTAGCACCATGATCCGATCACAGCCCAGAACCGTGTGCAGGCGATGAGCAATTGTTAACATAGTGCAGTCTGCAAATGCCTCTCTGATGGTCTCCTGGATCAGTAAGTCTGTCTCTGTGTCCATAGCAGCTGTTGCTTCATCCAGGATCAATATCTGAAAGCAGCACAGAATCCTGGCTGTTACCCATGGTCACACCCTTGCTCCCTGAATATAAAAATACATAGAGCGGGGAGAAGAGCCACAGCCAAGTGTTGTCATAGCTGGCAATCCTCACAGAGTTGTGGGCACAAACGCAGGTTTTATAAGTACCCTTACATAAAGAAAACAAATTGCCTTCAACAAAGCCTACGGATGACACATTTTACGGTCACATCCTAGAGCTGCATGTGGGTTATGACCTGGGCCTCAAGTTTCCACTAATTTCAATTTTATATTCAATAGATGAATCTCAAATACAAATTTCACCAGTAAACTAATTTGACACATCCCTGGTGGTGACATTCCTCCTGGAATGAGTCAATACTGACTAGGCTGAATAGATTTCTTACGCTGGGCAAGAAGTCTCTTCCCCTCAGACAAACTGATTTGAAGTGATTTCTTGTCAAAGCTGAACTGGATGTGCTTTGTGCAGGTACTGCAGAGACAGCAGTAACTTCTGCTTAGTAGTCTGACTTTAAAAACAGATGCAGAGTGAACTTTAAAATATTATGATATGTCGCATTTAAGAAAAAAGGTTGTTAAAACCAGAATCCTGGTCAATCTCAATCCAAATGTCCTTTCTCACTGTAATTGTTTGTTTTTCCATTCCTGCAAAATCTTTCACTTGGCTGGTATAGCATGGTCCCAAATTCCACTTGGAGACCACTTTTCAGTGGAGCACCATGTAGAAGGAAAACACTTGGCTCATATTCACAAAAAGATGGAAGAAGGGAAGAATCTGATGCTCCCCAGTAACAGGACACCAAATAAATGATTAGGCCACACTGTGGTTAGCACTTGCAAGCAATGCCTTTCCAATGGAAGGACATTACATGAGCTGGCTACAGACAGCTTCCTGGTTGTTTTAATCTTACACCTCTCTGGGTTGCAATAATCATTGGTGTGATTCCTCTGACAGACAGAAAGAATCCAGCACAAGAAAAGGCTTATTCAATCCTGTAATTTTGGTATCTCCAGCTACTTCTTTCCCTGCTGTGCTCACCTTGCAACGACGTAGCAGAGCCCTAGCTATGCACAGTAACTGTCTCTCTCCAACAGAAAAGTTCTCCCCATTTTCCATCACTTCTGAATCAAGTTTCATAGGCAGCTGTGCAACCTGTATGGGAAAGAAGAGGCAAAAATCTTAGAACATTACACAAAATTATACAAACACAAACAGATCTTCTGACAGTCTTTGTCACCAGAAGAGAGTGAACCTAGTCCCTGCAGAAATTCCTGCAGCCTATGTTCCATAGCCATAGCTGCCACCTGACTTACAAGAAAAAGAATTGGAAATGTCATGGTAGCAAGACTTGCTTCAGAGGGCCTTGCAAAAGGCAGGTTTTAAGTACAGTACAAATTTGCATATGTGACATGTACTGTCACAAATGGAAATATAGAATGGACACCTAAGGCACATACAGAAAAGTATCACTTCAAATGTTTTAACATCCTAAGAAGCCCTGTGATGAAGCAGTACTCTGCTATATATGTTTTTATAGATATATTTTTAGTATATGATATATACTAAAAAAACCACAGAATATGGCATGTTCCAAAAAACAAAAACAGTCTGCTAAAATCATGGGAGAAAAAGAAAAAAATGGTCAAACAAAGCATAGAGAACAAGGGGGCAAACGCAGAGAAAAAGCTTAGATAAAGACCTCTAAAGTAGCTACTAACAGATTATGTTGCTTTGGAAGTCAAATGCAAACATGCATCTCCCAGGGTACATAATACTTACACACTCCTTCATGTGAGTCCTTTCCAAAGCAGCCCAGATTTGTTCCTCACTGTACTGATTGAAAGGATCCAAGTTTGATCTGGAAGGGGAAGCAGAAAACAAGTAGAATTTTAACTCAGCAATGAATGGCAAACCAGCAGTGTGCTAATTCATCCAGACAGGTGATTCCCATCTGGCCTTCCACTAACAGTTTGCTTGCCAAGGAAATCAGATATTCCCAGCACATTGAGGTTAGAAGATCGAGAAAACAAGAGTAGAGATGGAAGACAAAGGTACTAAAACTTCAACCACATCTAAAGCGGAGCGAGACTTCCATACAGGATGATCACACCCAGTGCTGCAGTGGGCCAGCTGAAAGCATTCATCTGTGAGTTTTTTGTTTCCAAATCAGAACAGAAGCTAGGATGCCTGAGAACTACCACCTCACCAGGCACCTATTGCATTTCAGGTATAAGCTGGTAGACTGCTTAGTCCCTTCTTGCCTTCTTATGGTCTCACTAACCTCACAGTGCCACTGAACAGCACAGGTTCCTGAGGGATTATGGAGAGTTTGCTCCGAAGATCTGCCAAGCCAATGTCATTTATTTTCACTCCATCAATTTTAATGCAGCCTCCAGACAGTTCAACAAGACGAAAGAGTGCCATTCCAAGGGAAGACTTCCCTAAAAATGAGACAGGAAAAACAAGACTGGTGTTTCTACAGAATCATAACATCTTTCAGATGAGAAAGCATTTTAAAAGCTGTCCACATCTAAGAAAAGTCTTAAATGACCAAAAAGTCCTGGCAAGCAATGCTCTGGTAAGTTCTGAGGTTCAGCGTTTAAGCTTCTGAGCAATTGTGGGGGCAGCTCCTAATCTCTCCTCAAAGAAGCCATCCCCAGAGTGCTGCTCCAACCCCACTGCCAAAACCCTGCCATGAAAACCCAATACAACAATATGAATTACTTATTTAGAAACTCGTTTTGAGGTTGATTTAAGGCATCTCACAAACAGGGGTTTGGATTCTTCACATTACAGAGTTCTGAGATGGCTCAGAGCCAAACCTTGCTGCAGCATCAGTACAGAATCTTTCAAGAGAGTCAGACAAGCTGCAACGAGCACATTGTAGGCACCAATCTGTGCTGGTCAGTGGTTTGGGGAGTTAAATATGATCAATATACTGGCTCAAGCATAGTAGGATATCCTTCTGCTTTACATGGAAGCTTGTTTTCATTACTGCTTACAGGGATCTTGCTTATGTACAGACATGAATGGAAACCTCCACTAACAGAGTGCTCAACCCTTCTTGTGCAACTAACTTACTCAAACACAGAGGAGAACCAGTATGATTGCCCCAATCTATTCTGTAAATGTAATAATTTAACTCTGCTTAGTGCTTTTCCTTACCTGAGCCTGTCCTCCCCACAATGCCAATCTTTTCCTTCGGTTTGATAGTAAAGGACACTTTTTTAAGTACCAGAGGGAGGTTCTCTCGGTACCGCATCTCTGCATTTTCAAAAACAACTTCACCTTCCTGTGGCCAGTCCAGAGGAGGAGTTTTATTCTTAATTCGAGCAGGAGCTTCCAGGGAAAGTGTCTTTTAACAAAAATACAGGAGTTCAGTTTCCAGTAAACAAAGCACAAAAGGAAAATTGTCAGCTGCAGCTTTCAGCAGTTCTTCCCTGCAGACACAGCCCAGATCATTTATGGCAGTTTCATGATGAGCTGTTTGGCTGGATGTGGGCCCAGTGGTCCAGAAGTTTGCTGTATTACACTGATCACACTTAATTCCCCTCCTGTTCCCTCAGTAATGACATCAGTCCTTCTATACAACAGTGGTTTTCATCAATGGAATTCAAAATGTATTTTAGGCCTATTATTTATCTGCACAATACTATTGAGTTTCATGGCATTCCAAAGACTGAGGCAAAATCTGCTGCATTTCTAAGCCTCATTTGCTATGCCATGCCAGGGTCACTATTGTTGATTTTGACACAGAAGAGAATGTCTGAGTAACACATTAAATGCCAACCTCTTCCTTCTCCTCGTGTTCCCCTGTCCTACTGAATCACTGAGTCAGCCCCTTCCAGCCTCCTCACTTTTGCTATTTCACTCTGCCCCTTACTGAGCAGTTCACATATTAAACAGAAAAGCAGAACCTCTGAAAGCCAAACACAAGGCTTTATAGCATGTTTAGAGTGAAGTCAAGGTCCCTTCCTCATATTTGGCACAAGCACCCTCAAAGAGCGGCAGCAATCCTGTCATGGGATTCACGTCAAGAAACTGAACCAGGCCATGACAACTCCTTTATAGTCTCTACAAAGAGAGATCTCTACAAATGCCATAAAACAGCATTTCTGGAGTGTGATTTTTCTCATTCTAATAGTAATACTTGGAACAAGTAATAAATTACCCTCTAGAGACACCCATTTCCTACACTGACCATTAAGAGATCCCACAGGGATGTCAGTTGTAGACATCTGCAACATCTAGGTAGAGGAGGATTAATTGTACACCAGGGGGTTGAGAGAAAAACAGCCATCTGCTATGATAGTGATCCAATTCTTTGAGCTTGGTGCTTAAAACAGCAACCTTGAGCCCCCACTGAAAAAAGCCAAGCCTGGGCCTTGGTAAGACCCAACACCTGAATGGTGTTTCACTGGCCACCCACCCCTCACTTCAGCCTCAAACTACTTTTACAGTTTCATAAATGGCTGTCTAAAGGTCAACATTTTTTAAAAATCACAGGTAGTGTTGCTTAATAGTGATATAGAATGAGAGACAGAACTTTTAAAAAACCCCAAACTAAAGTCTACAGCTGTAGGTTTTGCCACTAAGGGCCTGACTTTGATAAACCCTTCTCAGCCTAGCGAGAGATACAATATTTGGCACAGTTGTCAACTTGTGTGGTCACCAAGTCCTCCATATGCAGAAATTTTCTCCTTAGATGCCTCCAGAGGATTTATTTAACTGGGGGAGTGGACAGGTTTGGGGTTTTTTTTTGTCCTCTGTTTTTTACAAAAGCTACAAATATCAACTAGTAAATAGCCCAGATTTACCAAATAAATACATGTATCTCCCTCTGAAGTTCCCAGGGAACACTTAATGGAAAAGCCTTTCAGCTCACACACCCGACACAGTAGGAGGCTTTCTCCTGGCTTTGCTTTCCCCACTGACCTATGCCCAGTTCTGCACACACAAATCCCAGTTATAAAGAAAGGGTTACAGATAATCAGAGCAGCTTGCTAAGCATTTAGCCTGGCACATTTATCATGTTCAGCTGAGCATATTTCTCATGTTTACAGTAAGAGCATTCCCTTGACTTTTCAAGCATATGTTATGTAAGACAGCTGTGGAAAAGCAGGCTTATTAGGATGAATTGGAATTACTTGTAGATAAAGTAACAAACAGTTATCTGTGTTTAAATGAAGGAATTCCATTAGGTTTGGAATGAAGGATGCCAGAACACCATCCTTTTGCTGTAAAATAATATTTTGAATCCCCAAGTTACCCCTTTCACACATTCCACTCTTTACTCTGAGTGTCAGCAAACTTCCAATAGCCTTACATAAATCCAGCAATGCCTCTAAGTTTAGTTACCTACCAGCTCTGGGGCCATTCATCCCCTCAGTGCTAATATATGTGCTTCACAAAACAAACTCACTCTGCAGTGTTACAGCATAGGCTTTAGTGCCTTTCCAAGATCAGGAACATGTATTCTGTACTAAGGCAGACTATGGCTGAGGCCAGCAATGTAACAAGGAACACAAAATCTCACAACAGGCAGTTGAATGCATTACAGTCCTACCTTGATATAGTGGTCAATCCTCTCCACTGAGGTGAAACGAGCTTCTGTCTCTGAAGCCAGTCTGACTGTAAACTGGAATAACCCTGTTAACTGAAGGGGTGAAAGAAAACAAGTTTTTAGAGCTGTGACTTGTTATTGAATTAAAAGATGAATGTGACCAGCAGGATCAGGGCAGTGACTGTACTTGGGACTGGTGATGTCGCATCTCAAACCTTGTGTTCGGTTTTGGGCCCCTCAGTACAACGCAGACATTGAGGTGCTGGCGCATGTCCAGAGGAAGGGCAAGAGAGCTGGGGAAGGGAAGGGTCTGGAGTCCTGTGAGGAGCAGCTGAGGGAGGTGGGGGGCTCAGCCTGGAGAAGAGGAGGGACAAGGGGGATTTTATCACTCTCTACAACCCCTTGAAAGGAGGGTGTAGCCAGGTGGGATTTGTTCTCTTCTCCCACTTAACAAGCAATAGAACAAGAGGAAACAACTTCCAGTCGTGCCACGGGAGGTTTAGATTGCATGTTAGGAACATTTCTTCATAAAAAGTGTTGCCAAGCACTGAAACAGACTGCCCAGGGGAGTGGTGGAGTCACCATCCCTGGAGGTATTTAGAAGTCGTGTAGATGTGGCACTTGGGGGCATGGTTTAGTGGTGGGTTTGGCATTGCTGAGGTAATAGTTGGACTCAATGACCTTACTGGTGTTTTCCAACCTAAAGAATTCTATGATATTTGATACTCTTGACCTTGGGCACCATATAACTAAAGTGTTCAAGGCAAGTTAATTAAATAGTTCATTTTAAAATCACCATAATTTATAAATCCCCTGAGAAACCAGCAGCTTAGAAATGTTTCCCAAGAGAACAGCTTCGAGTATGAGGTGTCTAAGCTCTTTAATTTCACCTCGGTGCCACAAGGAGGCAGAAGAGGCCAAACAGCAGCTCCAACACGAGTGCTCAGAGCCCTGGAGCTCCTCTGAGCCAGCACTGGACGCTGTTTGCTCATTAGCAATAGCTACATTAGAAGAGAAAATAAGTATTACAGTATGTGGTCACTCACCTGCACAGCGTATGAGATGGCCAGCCCGGCATAGGCAGGAGGGATCTGGCCATGCATCAGGACAATCATAAGGCCCGTGGTTGTGATCAGAGCAATGCTGATAGTGTCCAGGCGCACAGCCAGCCAGCGCATTGCACAGCTGAACAGGTAAAACGGGGCCTGGTTGTCATCCAGCAGCTCCTGGTACCTGAAACAAACACAGCAAAGGTTAGTAGACTCCATGAGCCTGATGTTCTACAAATATCAGACCTATTTAAAGCCCTGTTGCAGTATCAGGATTCAGGGTGGGAAGGCTCGTCACTGATCAGAAGTTTCAAACCAAAACATGATGGCAGGGTTTGCAAACTTTCCCCACCACTGCTCTTCCCAGTTTTCCCTTACCCTTCCTTCTCTTCTCCCAACTTTTTTCCCCAGAACAGTAACTTTCAGTCATAGAGTCAATGATCCATCAGACCCCAATAATAAATCCTTCTGAATGTCAGAAGCTGTTGCATTCAGCTTTGTGCTCCACCATTCCCAGATGGTTATCTAGACTGACCTGTGCAGAAATTCCTGTCCTTTGTGGTAGGCATGGATTGTGGAGAGACCCTGGATGCTAGATGTAATGTGAGACAAGAATGGAGACTGTGTGATGTTGTCCAGACGCTTGAGCTCTCGAATAAAGACTCTGGAAGGAAAGAAGCACTTTGACTTTCATGCAGAATCACCAAATGCCAACCACTATGTTGTACTTGACAGCGAAAGTATTTGTACTTTTGGCCAAAGCAGCTGGTGCACTTACCTAGACACAACATGCAGAACTGTGAACAGGACAATGAGGGGCCCCACTGCCACCAGGAACCAGGGGAAAACCCCAGAAATCACCCCCACACAGAAGAACACAAGGATGACATTCTGGATGAACATTTCCGCTTGAAATGGCAAGCGAACATCAACTGGTGAAATGGAAGGAAAAGAGAAAGATCTTGAGTACAGAAAACTAAAACAACCTATAGAAATCAACTCAGTCCAGCTGTACATCAGTAACAAAGACAGCAACTTCTCTTAATTTATTCAAATTTAAAATGTACATTTTCATTGGGATGTTTTTACGTTCTGAGTTGCTAGCAGTCAAATTATTTCCATTTGCAGAAACAGCACTGATGGAACTCTGACCTAATTACCACCTCCGCTGCACATCAGCTTCACTGCAATGTTTTCAGTTGCTCTTGCATTAACTGTGAGAGCACACGTGCAGCCAGGAGGTACAACAGCAGCAGCACATTTCCTTCTTTGTAAGTGAATGATCATGCCTGAGCTATCAGCTGCCTTCTAGAACCATAACCCAGGTACATCCCAATTCCTGCTTTGTTTATTGCAAGTGCATATTTGGCAACAGACACAGGGTACAATCACCCAAACAGCAACAGACTGAAGAGTATTCAGGAGTTAACTGGGAGGTCTAAATATGGGATTTATAGGGCACACAGTGAGATACCTTCATCCATGTCTTTGGAAAACCTGTTGAGGATCCTCCCAGTGGGTGTAGTGTCAAAGAACTTCATGGGGCTACGCAGAATCCGTCGGAAGAGCTCATCATGGAGCCTTGAGGATGCTCTGAGTGTTCCCTGACAATGCAGAAAACATTGCAGGGTTATAAAGCAATGTTTGCCTTACTGCCCCTGCTTCTCTCTCCATTTCTCTCTTCAGCCACAAGAGGTTTTTACTGCATTCTGTGCTTCCAACCAATGGAGAAAGATATTAATTTTGGGCAGAAGTTTAGCAGAAATATGGTGCAGCCTCAAGAGCTGGCTATGGAAACACTACAATCCATGACTACCTCTGGTTCAAAAGTCTCTCTTGGGAGAGAGATGACCAAGAGAACCACAATGTAAACAATTTGCAGAAGTAGGAAGAAGGGGAGACAAACACCAGCACTGGCACATACCTTTACAAAGACCACACCACGAACAGCTTTGAGGATCAACATAACTGCCATAGACAGTGCATAGATACCAGCATAGTACTGCATGCGAGGGTTATCTTTCATACTGCTGCTTATGACAGTCTCATTTCCCAAAGTCACAGTGGTGTTCTGCAGAAAATCCAAGGTTTCAAAGGTTGGTTAAGACAGAATGAAGCACGTATACATTACATGTGGTAGAATTTAACTGCCTTTTGTCTTCTTCCACTACATTTGATATTTCTTCTTTAAAGTATTTCAGTGACCATTGAATACTTCAGAAACTTGTCACTGGCAGAGATGCTTGACATGTAGATTTGTAGCCCTTGATCTTTTTCCTACAATATCTTTCAAAATACTACCACAATGCCTATTTCATTTGATTCCTAATCTGTCATTTCACACTTACTTCTTGTGTTCTTCTGAACAATGTCAGATACTTGCATACCACCACACAGCCATATTCACCTTGGATAGATCTCTTTATCAAACACTGTTGTTATTTCTGCCACTATGTAATACATTCTTTACCGTCACACTGCTATACATTCTCATTCTCTCTTTTATTTTTGATCTTCAAGTAGGTTTAAGGACCTCATTGCTGATTCTAATATTGTTGGCCATCTGTACTTCATTATTTCATCTCTGAGATTAGTAGCTTGCTCTCTGTGCCCCCACAAAAAACTCTTCCAGTTATAGTTGGATTTTTAAATGCAACAAGACTTGCAATCAAAGCCCTGAGAGTGGGAAAAAGCCCAAACCACCCCAGGTCATCAGAATCTTCAAAGCAATTTCCCAAAGTAATTTGACTCAAAGCCACATCTTAACAAAAATCATCCTGTTAGGTATAAGATCACATTTAAACAAAAAAATAACACTAAAATTAGCTTACTGGCCCTTTCATATTTTCACTTCCTTTTCTAAGACAAACCAAAAAAAGGAACAAGAGGGCAGCATTAAACCACAAATTATCATATCTTTCTTATTACTGGAGCTCTCTTATTCTTGGAGATGAACTCCCTAGTGAGACCACCTCCTGGGGAGCATTACAACTTATTTAAATTAGGGAGTACCATTTGGTCTCGCAGGACTGCTTGGGATTAGTCTAGCAGAGCAAACTCCCAGCCTATTAGACACAAGAGTAGAAAAGCTATTTAACTTACTCCACTGCCTTGCTTGATCCAGAAACTCAGCCACCAGTTGCTAAAAGCTGTGCTGCCCACATTCAGCACAAACAGTGCCATGATGATGAGGAATGCAAAGGGGCCTCCAGCTGCCTGAATGTAGACACCATAAACAGACCAGGGGACAGAGCCTTTGCCTTTTTCTTCCAACTGGACCAACTGGCCTGTGAAACAGAGGAATAAGAGGGAATTAGGAAAAGAAAGCTCTTCCATGGAACTCCTATAAATTTGTGAACATACACCATATTAGCTTTTCAAACTGTGCAGGGCACTTTCAGAAATACACACTTTACTTCATGCTTAGAACTCAGTGGTTCAAACAGTTTTGCAAGAAGTCACATTTCTTCTGCAGAATCATTTAAGTCATGGTACAGCTGAAAAAGCCTCATCAGCACAGACATAAATGTTCGACTGGGATAGGCCTCACTATTGCTTTTTAAACCATGAAGTTCAAAGCTAACATTAAACAGAGAACTACAGAGGTCAGACCTTCCCTTCAGCCATAAATGCCATGTCCTGCCCAGGACTGAGTGCCAAGCTGTACACAAGGCCCTCTTAGGACAGGAAGGAGAGGTGAGGTGGGAGACAAGGCAGTACCAGCTCCTTTGTGCTGTTGGCATCTGACCAACAGCAGCCCGACTGAACTTAAAAACATTGTACAGGCACCCATATTTAATGAATTAATGAATGTTCTTTGCCCACTGCCTGCATCCTATCAACCACACTAAGAGATTAGGATTGAGACAGCTTCCAAAACCTGAGAGGTACTTTAACAATATACTTTGAAGAACACGTTTTGATCTTACTGGAGTACAAAATAATTAGCCAGAAATTTGATTACATAGTTACCCTCCTCTTCCTTCTTTACAACTTTCTCCTTCTTCACAGACCCTGTTTTGGTACTTTTATCCTGGGGCCTTTTCAGTGAATTGTTTGTGTTCTTCTTTATATTAATCTGCAGGAAAACAATGACACTAAACATATGGGAGTAGTTGGCTTTGACATTTTCATATCTAAACACAAACTTTTACTAATCTGCCACCTAAGGACAAAGGGTTTCAATAGCTCAGCACTCACATCACAGAGGATATTAACTTCTCATTTATTACAGATGATTGGCAACGCTGATGGATTAAACTCTCCTCCTCTACTAATCTGAACTACTACCAACCTGTACTGGTAGAGTGCAAGGTTAATTTCCAGAATCAGTGAAATTATGAGTGTACATGGTAGAGGAATGATATCTCTACTACTGCAAGAAAGATATCATCTCCCTATCCCTTGTAAAAATAACTCACAATTTTTAAAGAGGCATTTTTCACCAAGCACCCTAGCACTTAGAGACATTTCATGCCAGCTTTCTTAAGAAAAGTCAGGTTAATTTGATCTTCCAGAAATCCAATATCCAAAGACTAAAGTGCATACACAAGCACTGTTTTAAACCCAGCCATCTTCCCATAACTGGAGTTACTGCCTGTTCAGAGTCAGCCTACATGGACTGAAACCTCTTACACACCATGTTCAGGGTTGCCTTCCCATGCTTTACACGAGATCAAACCACAGAGAATCAAACCAATCATCCATTTATTCTTATCCCATAGGGAATGCAATTTAATGGTCCTTCCATGAGCTAATGTTTACTGCGACATTGAAGGTCAGCCAAGCATGAAGACTGGAGAATCTGTTTCACTATCATTATATTAGTCTTAAAATGGCAGAACTATAATCTTCATGCCTCAAAGGATATGCAGAGCAATGCATTATATCCTTTTGCTTCTTTCACAAACATCTCCCAGGAGAATGTGTCACCAAGCTCCTTCTACATCTGCAATTCTTATAATGCCTCCTTCTCAGAAATGTTTTGCTCTAATGTCTTGTGAGTAAGGAGCCTCTCATCTCAAAGAATAAACTGCTGATGTACTTTTAATCTTTTGTTTCTAAGACAAAATGCACACAACATTTAGACAAGTAAGTTATTATAAAACAAACTGCAAAGATCCTTACTCCAGAGATTAACTTCAGGAAATAGAGCTGAAGGGTGGGAAAAATTAAATTGTTGAAAATTTAGATGTTGTTATACTGAATGGTTCTTGTTATTTTCTAGATTTACAATTTTTGCACCAACTGAAATACTAGAGCACATATTTAGGTTTGCATTTACAGACTTTTTTAATAACAGAATTAGTGTCAAGGCAAAACATTTTTTCTCAAACTCCCCCAAAACACAGCATTTTCAGTTATGCTTCCAAAATGCTATCACATCTAATGTCTGACAAGTTGTGTCTCACCTGCTGGGCCTCAGTCACACTCCATTGACAAAGGAGTAACAAGCCAGTAAGATTTTTTCAGACAAAGGTTGTTGAAGATCTGTGCTAATTTGGAGGTAAATTAAGGTGTGGAGTGTACAGTAAGAGGGACAAACTTCCTGCTCTGAGCATCACCACGGGAGACATCACAATATTTTCATGATTAACTCATGAGCTCATTGGCAGAGTCCTCTCTAGCACACATTCCCTAAAAACAAACTGACAAAGTGCTAATGAAGCACAGATTATTCTATAGGAAATCTATTGGTCAGATCAACACATGAAAATGTGTGAAGCCATTTTCCAGGTTTCCAACAAGATCACTTGGTTCACCTCAGAATAGTCAAGATTCAGAGCACTTGAAAACAAACAAGTACCTCAATATGCGGTGTTTCTCCCAGCTGCAGGCTATTAAAAATAGTTGCATAATCCCCATTTAAATTCATCAGTTCCTCATGACTGCCTCGCTCAGTAATGCAGCCTTCTTTCATGAAGATCACTTCATCACAGTCAACAAGATACTGGAGAAAGTGGCAGTAAGAACAAGTCTGTATCACGATGTTCAATAACCAAACACTCCCACACAACCCTTCTCAGTAGCTTGTAGACACTGGCACACAGCACACCTATTCCCACATAACAGACAGCTGATTTTCAGAGGTCCTCCTCCAGTAAGAGCACCATGATTACTCACACTACACAAATAAAGTGTTTTTGTGTCCTGTCAAAATCAATCTCTTCTGGAAGACATGACTCACAATACTTAAACACTGCAAATACTGATAGACTAAGCACTAATATTTCTATGCACAGAAGACAGCAAAAAAAATCTTAGGTACATCAATTCTGATTTACTGACACCAAATATAACTGTTTTCTGCTGTGATGAAATAGCTTCATGGCAAGTTAGCAAAAATATTTTTGAACATGGTATTTATTTCTCTGGTAAACGTTTTTACCCAAGTGTTACCAGTCCCAATCAGACACCAAGCAGCACTGGTATCAAATAATTAAATTGTGCTCAGTGCATATTTGCAAACCTAGTTTATAAATGTAAACCACACATTCTATACACAGACAGGGTTGTCCTCTCACAGGTCAGGGCACAGAAATTTCCAGTATGAGGCAACTGATTAACAAACCATTTCAAGAAAGTTCAAGAAAGAAAGTATGGGAGATTCAGTACCTGAAGCTGATGCGTGATGAAAAGGACAGTCTTTGACTTCAGGTGCTTCCTTATTGCACTGTTAAAAATGTGATTTCCAACATGAGCATCTAAGGCACTAAGGGGGTCATCGAGGATGTAAATGTCCCTGTCACTGTACAGGGCTCGAGCCAGACTGATTCTCTGACGTTGTCCCCCACTCAGGTTAGCCCCTCGTTCACCAATCTGCACAGACACACACCCATTATTTTATTTCTTCAGCACCACACAACATAGATGACCAGAATAAAGCAGACCAGAATATTCTTTTTAATATATAAATATACTCCCCCATAACATTTTATATTAATACATATATGTATTCAAGTTTAGATGTCCACTTTGTGATATGTGTTATACATTCAAACTCAAGGTTAATATGCTTGAAATGTAGCAGTACTTTCTTAGCTTATTTTACCTTTTATGAATTAACATAGCCATTGTTTCTCTTAGCTATTTTAAATCAAGTTCAATTTGGTTCTGTTAAGGCAGCTAAATTCACAACACAATCAAAAAATTCCCAAACAGTCAACATCTGAGTAAAAAAGCAAGGTACAACTCTTAACAGTCCAGGGCCCACAAAGCTTAGCTCAAGAGAGTGCATTCAAGAGCTTGGCTCATAGGCACCCCAGACTGTTGTACCCTCACTCCAGTTTACCATGCCAAACCAAAACTCTTCTCTCCATCTACTAATTAGTTTAGTATAAGAAAAACATACCTCTGTCAGGTCCCCGTTTGGAAGGATGGCCAGGTCAGGCCTCAGACAGCAACCATTCAGCACCGTATTGTATCTGAAGAACAAGTAAATAAATAGTTAAGAACACTGATTTTCTCCACAATTACTTAGCTACTCTACAGCATTATATCATTTTCTACACTAATAGCAGATATTCCAGCAGCCTAAAACAAATCATCTGCCTCGGATACTCAGGAGAAAACTGAGGGTAATAATTAATCACCTACTTCAGAAACATTGTGAGGCTAAAGAGACAATTTGTTTTCAGGGATAGTTGGCTAAGGGCCACAGGGAAGTCCCCCACTGGAGGGGGGTCATGGAAGATGTCAGTACATTGCACACAGCAATTGTGTTTGAAGAGGGCAAGGCCAGGACAGGAAGAGCAAATACCACTTTAGTGCTGCTCAGAGCAGCTGCTGGTTTTAACCAGAGGTCCAGGATGAGGCCCAGCCTCACTGCAAGGAGCAGTGACAGGCACACTGACAGCCAGCAGCCACAGGGCCACATGCAAGGGAGGCAGGATCCTAAATGGGACTTAGAGGAGACTTAGACTCCAGAAGCGCATAGAGCCTTTATCTGCAGTGTACTCTGCATTAAATTTTTCCCACACTTGGGCCAAGAATTACTAAGCTTTCATGAAAACCAGCAAGCAGTCTGACCAACCTTTCTTCGTCATACTCCTTGCCAAACAGGATGTTGTCTCGGAGAGTGGCGTTGAGAATCCAGGCCTGCTGGGCCACGTACGCGAACGTCCCGCTTACTGCAATGCTCCCCTCCAACAGGGTCATCTGCAATTCCAGACCAGCTGTGAGATTATGCTACCCCATGTTTAGAACAGACTTTTTTCTACAGAGTACAAATAAGTGAAATAGGAGATGGGAAAGAGAAGAGCAGAAGTACTCAAAACAGGATTTCTCACCTGTCCTAAAATTGCTGAGATAAGTGAAGTTTTTCCGCTCCCCACACTGCCACAAATTCCAACAAGTTTTCCCTACACAGAAAGAAAAAAATTATGGTACTCGTTTCTTACATTCTTCATCCCTTTCAGAATTCAGACTACCTTTAGTACCTCTGAGAGGACAGCTGGATATGAATGACAGCTATAAAGAGACATAATAGACTACAAAAAGCAAGCGTCAGCATTTTAACGCTCAAATTGTATAGAGTGAATGCAATCCCACAGTGAAATAAAACTGAAATGAACACTACAGGTAAAAAAAAATAAAGGTATTTGAAGATCAGCTTCCTTCTTACTAGGGATATAGGCCCAGAGGATCAATAAACCAAAAGCACCAAGGCCTGCCTGAACAGAATGCACCAAGATGTTTTTGAGAGGGATAAGGAAAGCTACAAAGAGGAAAAATCTGAAAGAAAAGAGAATTTAGCATCTATGGGTCCAGTAAAACTCCTTACCCCTTAGAGCCTATTTGCTAAAGAACACGTACCAAGAAAATACTAGAATTCAGTCATTTTGAAGAATTTCTCTGCAATATAATGGGTGGGTTAATACCCACATTAAATAATTAATTTATCAAAACTATTTTTATTCCTTTTGTAAAAAATGTAAAGTGAACGAAAAAGGTATATAGACACTGGTGGAACACATCGCTGGCCTCCTCTTGATAGCACACTTCTGAGACAAAACCAGCCTTTATATTTTCAAGTAACTGTACTCTGAGACAATTTTTTAAACTATATGCATTCTCCCCAAGAGTTTAAAGTACCTATATTTTTTCTGTTTAAAATAGTTTGAACTCTCCCTCTATTTGTATAACTACATAAGACAATTTAAGCATGAATACCTTCATAAATATATGGATCCCATTATTACAACATCCAACTGCCAGACTGCAAAGCTTTTGTATTTGTAGATAATGTCATGTATTAAGTTCAATACTTTTTCTTTGACATCTTACATGCTTTGACCCATCTTGGAGCAATAGCTCCAAATGCTTCTGCAGTTCTTGAAAACCTGCATCCTACTGTACAAAAATTCCCAAGGAAGAAAATTGCACATTCTTCAATGAAAAGCACTATTATGCTCCTTTGGAACACCTAATCACCTGAAATGTTCACCCAGAATACAGCTGAAACTCTGCAAAATTATCAAACCACGGCAGGAACACACTGTTCACCAGCACCTGGTAGCTGGTGCCCTGCAGACTCTGAGCACAGTGGCTCACACACTGCCCTAGGAGCTGCAAACCCCTCAGCTGGATGTGGAAGCTATACAGCCTGCCCTTGTTTCACAAGCTGTTTGCAAAGATCTAGTTGCTAGAATGGCACAGCTGTTTACAGAAAGATCAGACACTGCATCCTGGATACTGCAGTTGCCATGGATATTACAGGAGTGCACAAAAGCAATATGCTCCATTTCATACAAAATGAAACAGCACACAGCTCTCTGTTCCAGGGGGCAGCTAAAATGAGACCTTTTAAAAGCTCAGACTTCCTCCTTTTATTTCTTCTTACCTTTTCTATCTCTAAGTCAATGTTGTACAGAGTCCTCTGAAGCCGAAGGTTAACCAGGTGGATGATTCTGTGCTCCTCTTCGGGGCTGTGATGGTCATCACTGTCCACTAGAAGATGGCCCCTCTGCTCTGCCAGCACAGCTTGCTGTCCCTCATTCTGTAGCTTCATTTTCTCTTTCTTGCTCTTGGTGACTTTCTTGTCTTTTTTCACTTTGGGGGTCAACTTTGGTGAGCTCTGGACGCTGGCGTGGGAGAAGTCCCAAGCCAAGGTAGCATTTTTCACCTCTATCGCGGTGTGAGGATTGGCTGGTTTTTTCTTTATCATATGAACCTCTTCCATTAGAAATAAACTCTGATAGGAGTTGTGAGAGAGGTGTAAAGATGAGACACCTGATCAAGACTGGGAGATAAGCCTACGGCACACTCACGCAGCAAAACACATCAGGCTATATAGTAGGAGGAAGCTGAAGAGCAAAAGGTAGCTCATTAGTGTAAACTAACTCCAGGTCTGCTAAGTGGCTGGGGCATTCCTGGATGTGGTGGAAGCACTTGGATACACTCGACTTTCACAGAACTGCAATACTCTGGATGTGATATGACAGGGGCTTCTTCCTTTGACACTGTTTGCAACTGCAGCTCTGTATGTTCCAGATTAAAAACACATGAGCAGAACACAGGTTGGAGAGGAGAGGTCACTTGAGACAAAGTGATTGACTTGTCCTGCACAGCAACTCATTATGGAAGGAGACAGAATGGCTTTTAAATTGAGCCTTTGCCCATCAACTTTTCTGCATCAACTATCTTGCACAAATGTAGCTGATCTATCTCAGGCTGCTTGGCAATAAGAAGTAAGCCATTAAGTCAACTGTATCATATTTTCCACCACATCCATAGTATTTACAATAAACAGATTAGGAAGACATTTTTAAACAGTTTAATTACAACATAAAATGTTTGCCACTTACACAATTTGTTTGGAACCAAGTAGTCTTTTGTGACTAAAAATTCTCAATTCCCAGCCTTATTTATTCTTGCAATTGCTATGTCTGAATCACACATTCAAAAGAAAGCTCATACTCATTTACAGAGCCAAAAAGTCAATTACATTTTTACTGTGATGTCAGAGTATCCCCACCTTATGTTACACTTCCTACACAACTTATAGCCATACTGGGAGATAATTTCCTTTTCCCTCTCTTCCCTCCTAGAAAATTCCCTATAGTGCACTTGGATTTAAGCAAGGCTGATTTTAGGCTGATTCAGAAGATGAAGCAAAATTGCTCAAAAGCAATGGAATCTCAAAACCACTCCATAGATCCTGTTTTTCTCACACAGATGTTCGTTTCATTAATGCATTACACAGAATCCATGTATCTATCAATGTTTGTGAAAGCTTCTATTTGGAAAGTGCTATTTTCCATTTTGGAAATTTCCACAATGTGGATAATACACTGTTATCTTCAAGAGACAAGACAAAGTAAAGGTGCCCCCTCTGAGTTCATAATGTACACACAGTGTATTCATCCTCCAATCCCCAAGATATGAGATATGATTGTTCATTACCAGGGTTTTACATTTTCTGCCATAGATCCATTTTGCCAGATCACAACTCCATTTTACTGATATAGGGGAATTTCAGCCACTTAATCTGGTCAGGAAATATAAAACCTCAGGGTTCTACAACCATAGAGAAAACTCCACTGTTTTTTGTCAACCTGCTTACCTAACACCTGATATTTTCAAAAGGTTTTATTAGCAAAGCGTTAAATTTCATTGTACACATGTTGCAGTCTTTTCACACAGATGTTCTTAAAATCAAGTTAAAAATTATTATACAGTGAGCCACCGAGTCCTTTACTCTTATCTCTTCCTGTGGCTCACTTCAAAATCATAAAATCATTGAATCAGACTATTTTGCTTCTCACACTGGTATTATTTTATTCTGAAACTGCTAATATTCCTTTACTACATTTGTATTTCTTGCAGAATCAAATAATCTGAAATGCTAAGTGTAAAGAAAAATAACTTCTCTGCTACTAAAATCATATTACCTTCCAAGTGTTCCCTTTGCATCTACTGAGCACATACAACACTCCACACTTACAGTGAAAACTGTGAGGCCAAATGACTGCTTACCTTAAATCTGTCAACAGAAACAGATGCCTCAGACAGAGACTTCACTGAGAATGGAGTTACTTTGAGAGCAAAAGTCATTGAGTTAAAGACAGTGACCACTGTGAATGCCTAAAATCGAGACAAGAAAAATAATCACATTTGGATGCAATATTCTAACAGCTCCAGCCTTCTAAAAGCAGAAATGGCAGAGCAGCAAGTCAAAACCATAGAAAAGGCCCAGTCCAAGAACAACCATTTAAATATTCAACATATTTTCAAACAGCAGGAAACAGCAAATCTACCCAACTTGTTCTCTAGTGCTTTTAACAGACCAAGACAGACCTGTTAGGTTTGTAGGTCTAACAAACATAGCAGCCAGCAAATTCTGCATTAACCTAATAATGAAGGCATGAATTCAAATCCTACTTTTAGACACTTGTGCTGTCTGCATCCAAGCACACTGCAAAACAAAACCATCCAGTAATCCCCAATGCCCCATCCGAACAGCAAACAGGAGGATTCATTTACATTCAGCCCAAAACCTATTTTGAGAAAGGTCAGGAAAAAAGAGCACCGAGAGCCTTTTGTACAAAATATAAGACTACACCTGCTGCTGTCACAGCCATCAGATGTTCACTTCTGTGAGCGAGGATACAGCCTGACCACATGGGCACAGCCACACGGGAAACGGCTCAGCAGAAAAGCTACAGAAGCAAAAGCATAAAGAATGTTTTCAACAGTGTACCTGAGCTGCTGTAAGGTCATAGCCAAGGATCATATGGACAGAAAAGGTCACCACACTGGCAATGACAACAACGATGGGAGCCACTCCCACCGTGATGCTCTGGAAGTAGCCCGCACGCTCCAAAATTCTGCGTTCCTCCTCACGAATTTCTAGAAATACAAATAGGGGCACCACGTTTGAACTGTGATTCAGGGGGTACATACACACAACAGACAGTACCATAGCACTATAAACACTGAGTAAGAGGCCTAACTCTACACTTTAGCACATTATAAACTTTCTCATAAAAAGCAATTATAGAGGAGGAAACTATAAGGGTCTGTAATCTCCACACGAATATAGGGATCTTTACATTTTTTTAAAAACAGACTAGCCAGCAAATTTATTAAATGATAAAAGAGGAACAAAATTGAAAAATGTAAGATTAGTGTCATGCCACAAAAATCATTACACTGGAAGGTGAAATTTGTCCAACCCACAGTACATAACACAGAGGAGCCTGATGGATGACAGTGTTCTTACACTGCTCGTACAGCAGCACCCACAGCACAAAGTCAGGATGCACCAGGCTACAAAGCAGTGGGGCATCTGCAGCAAAGGAGACATTTACAGCCTGTGGGAACTCACTTTGAACGTTCTGAGAAAATGGTTTGACCCAGGCATACATTTTAATGAATTTAATGTAGTTAAGAACTTCATTCATCTTTTGCACACGTTCATCTGTTGTTGCTACGCATTTTCTTCTGAAATAAGCTGTGAGGCGCGACACAAACATCTGAAACAAAAGACAACACCATGAAACATTAATGGAAACTCAGAAAAAGCAAGTACATTCAATTCCTAATTAACAGAGAAAATTAATTTTTAATCTGAAAAGGGGATTCAGGGGTAGGGATAGGTGACTGCTGCTCTAACATAAAACTCAGGCTGGAAACATCATTAATTTCCTCCTGCCCTATCTGCACCAAGCACCAGACTCATGAGAGCAAATTTCAACAAAATTGAGAGAATAAAAGTGTGTACTTTTACCAATACTGAATACTACCAGTTTAAAATTTCTGAAGCACAAAGTTAACCTAAAGACACACAAAGTTGGTCCCCATTTTAGCCAGCCTTTTAACCTGATTCTGTAAGGCAAACCAGGACTTTGCCCAGCCAGATCAATTTCTAGTCTATGCCAGTGCTATGAAGGAAGCAAAAAAGTTTTATATATTTTTACTAAACTAATATAAAACCAGAAAGCTGTTTGACATGTTTTAAAGTATCTGGTACTCCTACATTCATCCCATTCCAGGTCTGAAATTCAAACCCAACAGACTACTCTAGGAAGTTTTAGCTCCTTTGCCTTTCCTCATATGCCTGCAAACTCTTTTGAAGTCCCCCATCGATAAGGGAGGACTGCTGGAAAGAACTGGAAAACATGTTCAAATTCCACTCCTCATTCACCTCTACAATGCAATGCTCACTACATAACCCCTTACTTTTGGCCAGACAAACTGGACCACGGTGAACCTCACAGCATTCAGCCTCCATGGTTTATAAAACATGTATTATGAATACAGTGACAAATCTTCAGCAGTCTTATAGGCATTTTATAGACAAGAAGATTTTGGCTTGAACTAGCCTATTTCACAGCTCAGCAGAAGCAGGAGTGCCTCATCAAGAACAAGCTGTGCCAGATGTGGTGTTTTTCAACATCTTGAGTTGAGTCAAGAAATCAAGAATATTGCTTATGCAACACTGAGCTCCCATACACAACCTGGAGGCCTCATGTCTTTCTAACCTCAACCATAAGCACCTGAATATTCTGAAGTTTCGTTTAGCTATGAATATTAGTCTCAGCCAAATCTATCAGCTTTCCTATCCTCATTTTCTAATCTGATCACTTTGGGCTTCCTGCTTCATACACTATCTTAAAAACACCTTTAATAATGTGCAATGCCATAAACTGGCTAAATCTAGCACATTTCAACACCTTTTATTCAGAACTATACATCTGTCTGACTTAAGAAAATAAAGCAAGTCTAAACTCTTTCCAACTCACCATTGCTGGGTAGAAGAGGATGAAGACTGCAGATCCCAAGAAGCCTGTTGGACCCAGAATAATCACATTATAAACCATGCCCAAGATGGCCACAATAGGGCCCCCAGCCAACAAACTGCCAACTGCAGCAGCTTCAAACATCCTCTGACCATCATTGGAACAAACATTTATGAGCTGAAAAACAGACAGAACAGATTTAGATTCAAGCTCATTCTAAAAGGAATATATTACACATCCCTTTTCACACTGCCATTTCCAAAACAAGGATGCAGCTTACCTCTCCAAGAGACTTCTCCTTGATGTTCTTCAGCTTTAGAATTTTTTTAAATGCCATTGTCAGGAGAGCCCCACGCAGTCTGACCCCCGTGCGATAATTCAACGCCCAGGTTAGCGCCAGGGACCACGATCGCACCACTTCCGTCATAAAGATGCCAAAAACTAAAAGCAAGCTGTACTGCAGGTTGGACTCACTCTGCTGGGTATACTCCAAGAGGTGTTTCACAACAAATGCCTACAGGAAGAAATGCAGGCTTGCATGAACACCCCATCATCCCAGAAGACCACACAACAACTTTATGTTAAGTTAGAAATAAGTAGGCTACTTTGCTTTTAGAAGAGCCGTTTGAAATAGAAAGCATCTTCTTTCCAGAAGTAAAAGGTGTCAATACAAGAAGTACTGTAACACAAGCCCTGCTGAGAGCCAAGCACTGAGTCAAATTTAGTAAGTAAAGAGAGTTTAATTTGGAACCATATTCCTCGCAGCACGCTTCTAATCTTCCGTGTCTTCTAACTTAACATAAATGTGTCAGTTAGCTGAAAGCAATGCATTATCATATAGAAGAGTTTTAAAAATATAGTCACTACTTATACATCTGCACACGTTAAGAAACATTCCTTTACATGATATTAAGACCTTCTCTATTTTATCTTTGGTTTGCTTCAAACGTGCTTATTTGATAAAAAGGAACAATGTACCTACAGTTGTAGAGGGGAAGAGTGAGAAGGACATTTGCAAAACATTCCTGGAAATAAACATCAGCAGTTTAATAGTAAAGAAAAAAACAAGCAGAAAGCACAAGGTACGCAATACCACAAATCATTGGGACAGGGGAGAAAAAAAAAAAAGACAAAAAATTAACCATTCAATCCCTCCCCATACCCTCTACCCCCAAGAACATAAACACTTTACCTCAGGAATCACATTTCAAACATCACCTGCAGAAAGAGGACAACCCCCAGAACCACCATTTCCAACTCCAGCTCTTTGCGGTCCAATGGCATAATATAAGACCATACAATTCACAACCACCAGCATTAAATATTATTAACTGCGAAACAATAGGCTTTTATTTGAAATGAGGTGTCATCATAAATGGTAACATCTCAAACACTATACAACAGGTAGACCATTGTATAAAGATACAATCTGCACATACAGGGTAATAATAAAGGGCTAATATCTAACAGTCAGTCTTAGCTTCTAATAAATTAGATTTGAATCTACACACAAAATTATAAATTTTGATACAAAAACAGAATGGTATTTGTTCACGAAGTCCAAAAGAAGTCAAACTTGAAGGTACCAACAGAGGAGGCTTCTGAGGCTGCACAAATTCTTAAATCTGGTTTCAAAAGTATCCTACAGTAAGGCTTCACAGACAGCAAAAGACTTCCTAGAGAGCTTTTCGACAAATGATGTTTTAAGATACTGGTGCTTTCGATATACTAGTACAGAGTAGAGAATTACCTTTGCCCACAAGAAAAATCAACAAAAAATCTGAGATGAAAGAAAGTATTTGAGAAGCCTTTCAAATCATAGTCCGTTGAAGTCCACTTAGCTAAATCATGTTTGGCAGGTAGGAGTTCTGTATAGTTTGAAGAAAGGAAAAAAACAAAACCTCACTACTCCAGCAAAGGTTTTGATAGCTACAGCCCAGCACCAAATAACAAAAAAGAGATCAAATTCATCTGTTCAGAGGAAAATAATTCTGCACACCAGAACCAAGGAAACATGCTGTAAGTAATTTTGCTCTTTTTCACAGGTGTGAATTAAAGCCAGATGTCCATTGGGTTCTAGAATGGCCACTGAGAAAATTTACATACCGATCACTGAACAAATGTGAGGAGCTCACATTCACAGCCCTATAGCATTCCAACTTTCTCCTGATTGGATTTAATCTTACATCAACTGTTTGGATCACAACTGCATACAGTTGGTTTGCAGTTACTGTGGAGATTACTGACTTCTTTTTCCAGTATTCAATCCAACATATGCAACCGAGTCACTGAGCAATTGGGGTGAAAATCCCCCTTTTTCCTCATGAGCTGTAACTCAGCATGGTCGCAGACTGCAAGCATTTTCTCACACACCACAGCATTGCTGAAAGTCTCCAAGAGAGGATGTATAAAGATAGCAGATGTTTCCTGGGGTCTCATTCCTCCCAAAACTTTAGTGCAATTTTGCAGCACTGTTCTATAGATTCAGCATCTCCCATGATGAAATAGAGACCAGCTTACATTATACCCCAATTTATTTTTGTTCCAGAAGAAAGAAAAGAGGAAACAGCAGAATAAAGAATTTTGAAGAGGGAGGGGAAAAAAGTCACAGAAAATTAACATTTACATCTGAACAAGTACTATTCAAATTCATATTAGTTTAATGAAAAGAATCCAGCATAAAGTTATTGACAAAACAAAAACATTACAGTATATAAACTAAGCTAAGGGGGGAAAAGAGCTCCTGTGACTATTACCAGAGTGGTTGGTACAAGCTGCTCGGCTGTCTTAAGCATTCCCATGGAATAAACATTACCTTACCTTTGCTCTTGGCGGTGGCTCTGCCCAGCAGGACTGCCTCATCCTGACGCAGAAAACAGCCATCCTGAAAATGCTGAAGAACAGCTTCTGTCACTGGTCCCACTGCAGTGCCGGCGTCCCTGCTGCAGCCAGCACCCCACAGCACGAGGCAAGCTGCAGCTGGAGCCAACTGGGAAACTGGAAAACTTACCTCCCGTAGCTTACCACTCCCCCCTCCAATAACTGACCAAACTGTCAAGCTGTGCTCCACTAAAATAGCAAGTTTCCCCATCTCCCAAATGGGAAGAATAGCTCTGAACAGTAGGAAACAGGTACATTGTTCAGACCTGGAGTTAAACTGATTATGTTTAGTAATCAAGAAACTTCTTTGCTCCTCCACCAGAACTTGAAAGTTTTGGTAGCTGATCAAATAGCAACAAGTACTTATTGGAGATAAGTAGTATATCACCTATACTAGTACATTCTGATGGTTATTACAAGGCAGTCTGACACTTGCAGCTGACTCACCAAGTTATTAGTTTAGATTCTGTGCCAGATGCAAAATTTATCAAAATAAAATAAGAGGAAGACCCTTGAAGGATCTGATACCAAAAAAAACCGACGTCAAACTAAAGCAAAAGAGTCCACGCAGGAAGTCATGAACAACTCCTTTCCAGTTATAACCATCACAATGCTCATTAGCAAAGCCACAGTCGTTTGCTGGCATTTCAAGATCATAGACATCCAATTAAAATGATTTCAAGTTCAATATAGTGTTTAACTCCACTTTTATAATTTTCCTCCAATACATGAGGTCAAGTTAAGTGCTTTTTCTGATCTCCCTTTTCACCTTCAGGTGATTGAAAGGGTGTAACAATACAAGAAAGCACTGATAACTTCTGAGGAGACAGCATAGGCATATCCTTGAGGCATGCCATTTTTAAAAACAGGGAGGAGGGATGGTAAAGACTTCTTTTCAGGCCAAATGGTGGAACCAAAAGTGAATTGGGCCTTATTCAGAAAAATGAATAAGGTTGTCTGTAAGTGGGCAACTGTCTATAGATAATTTTAAGTTACCCATATCGAGCATCAGTTGCAGCAGTAGCCCCCAACATAATCAAGCTGGTTTGTTTTTTCCTTTCCCCTCTCTCTCATTCAGCAGTTTGGCTGAGACAAATTAAGACCATTATGCTACAGAAATTAGGGGTAACCCTGCTGCAAGTTCTTTGCTAAAGATAAAAGCAGCTCCTCAAGCCCTGTAGTGAAACAATGACAGAAGCTCTTCTTGGGAAAAGCTAGTGCTGTTAAAACCTTAATCATGATTTATTGTTAATTACCAAAGTATGTTCATAAATTTTATAATAAAGACAACTATAAAATATTACAAAGAAAACAATACCACAGAAACATTCATTGTTATTCATATTACATGAAACAAGGCAAACTTTAAGAAGACTTAAAAAACAGAACATCATTTTGATAAGACATTTAAAAGCAGGAAAACATTTTAAAAAGACATTTCACCTAACAGTGGACCCAAGTGTACTTACCCAAGAAATGAACCTCCAGCACACTGAAACGTGTACTACTAGCAGTAATACTGCTCCTACTCCTCAAGGGAAATGTGTAGAGAATAAATTTAGTAAAAATTTCAACTTTAAATCTGCACATCATGTGCAACAAACAGGTGACAAAAAATGGTGTGAATGTCAAGTCCCATGTTGTTATCTTCAATAGGACCCTTAGCAACAAACAGCAGTTGTTCCTAGAGGCAACAACATTTTCTAACACTTCTACCTGAAACCTGTCTGGCCATTCTCCGTAGGATCAGTAAAGACTATGCCCACAGACTTCTTGAGACCTGCTCACGTTAGTTTCTAAGCAGTGCTCTCATAGAATTGTTTCGGTCCGCTTCTTGAAGACTGTTACTAATGCCAATAATTTAAGATTAGCATTTTATCAGACTGAATTTTATTCCAAGGTAAATTTACAGAATTTCAAAGAGAAAAACAATTAGAAGACCTGCACATAAGAATCTTATGAAGAAACCAAGTTATGCAGTTAAGCTTATGCAGTTAGGGAAGAACTTTAAACTATACTCAAAACCAAAGAAAAACCAACAAGTCCATTTCCTCCAGGATACCTAAACTCCCCCTCCCTTCTCCAAGAACTTGCCTGGGTATTCAGCAACTGATCCATCAGCTGTAGGAATCCTATCCTGGATTATTGAATCGTTCTTGAATTTTACCCCCAAATTTCTAGCTAATCAAAACATTTAAGCGATTCTGCAATGAAACTTCAAGATTTTACAGTTGGCCATGAGATGGAGCCTCTGGGGTTGTTAAAAAAAGGATGGATATTACTTACTGGTCCACTGAAACCCGCGAGCTGTGTGATCATCAGACACACTATGGAAAGGATGAGTCTGGTGCGGCAGAAAATCCACACAACCCTCCGGAGAGAAGCATCATCAGGCCCACTTTCTTTCAGTTCTTCCTGCCACAATCTTTCCAGCCTATTAAAAACAGAAGATTTAAGATATTTATTCATGTCATAAATTTTTCACCATGAGAGGAGGTACAGTCTCATAGGTACTTCTTTGTTAAAACTCTAAGTGCTTCCTAGCTCAGGAAAAAAAATACTATTAAGAGAAATAAATACATTCTGTGAGGTAAAGAGAAATATCTATGTAGTGCTACTTCCATAGGACAGAGGGATGAAAAACACAATGTTTTTTCTTTGCCTGGAGTCTCTTTGGCAATCTTAATATACTGACAGCCTTTCTCTGCTGAACTGACTGAAGAGCTGCAGAGTCAAAACCTGAAAAAATTCTCATTAAGCACAGAACGTTGGCCTGATCAGAAGATCTGATCCACATTCAAATCACCTTGCTACTGAGAGTATTATTTCTCATTTTAGCACAAGACTTTTTCACTGTAGCCCTGAGGAAAAAAACTGTTTTAATAAAAAAAAATTAAAGACATGCAAAATCAGAAGTATTGCAAGACACTCCTAAAGACATAATCCTCTAATTTCACTGAAATCGACAAGGATACAGAAACTGCGCTGCATGAGAAAGTTGTCTCTGAAAGATGAAACTGAATTCCACCACTCTGAGAAAGGCAAAACAAAATGTCAGTGCTGTTCTTCTAGGCTAGGGCAACATTATACCATTGCCTGCGCACTAACATGTAATAAATGGAGACAAGAAAACAACAATGGACTAGATGTCTTTACCTTCTGCAATTGACATCTGAAGACTCATGCCTTGATAAAGACCATACATCATCCATAAACAATTCCCCTTTCTTGTATGCTCTGTGGGCCAAAGGAGTGAGCCAGGAGAAGGTCATGGAGGAGAAAAGCCCAGCATTATCAACAGGGTGCTGGTGCCTAAAAGAATTTTAAAAAAATCACAAACAAATGAAAAAGGAGACAGGAAATGTATATCTTCACGAAAAACAAAGCCTTCTCTCATTGAAAGCACTCAGAGTACCAAATGGTCCATGCCAGCCACACTTGCTAAACAAATTCTGATGTTTCCAGTACCAGTCAGCAGACCTACATCTGCAATTCCACTTTGTGACTGGTTTGAAAAGCAAATGCTGTATCAGTTCTGTGGTAGCCTAAAGACGTACTTGGAAGTGGTCCGTATGGGTTTCAGTGCATTCAGACCATGGTGGTATTTGCCCTTGTGGTGCTCTTCGTCCAGCATTCTCAGCTGGGAATGCACAGAGGTGTCCAGTGGCAGGCCCTCTGCCCGAGCTGCTGCTTCCAAGGCATCCTGGCATTCAATCTGCTTTTATAAGAAAGACAACAGATTCAGACTTCAAAACTACATTTGAAGTCCATGACTCCCATCTCCAGCAATTTTGCACCTCTTTCTTCTGCAAATTATTGTGCAACAATCACAGTCATTTCAATGTCTTAGACCACAGGCTTCATCCTGGCAGCAAAGCCATGGAAGGCACAGATTCTAGATCTGTGTTAGACTGTTGCATTTGTAAAACATAAATTAGTACCAGTATTGCACCTGTGCATTCAAAGGATAAATGGATAGACCAGACTAAGCCTGCCATAGGAAATAAAATGGAGAAAAATTACAACGCCAAGTACCTATGACATCAGTTCAGGAGCTCAATGACTGGCTTATGCAGTGAAATTAAGTGATTTTCTTGATGAATTTACACCCTCTTAGTACAATTTAGAAATTCTTATCCACAGAAAATACAAAGTATTTTCAGATTGCTACCAATCTGAAATTTTGCTCTTCAAAACCACTTTAGATTAGATTTAAAAAAAACCAAATATGCACTAAACAGAATTGTACTTCCTTTTATCATGTTTCCTCTTTTATCATGTTTTTCCTCTTTTCCTCTAATCTAAATGGAACAAAGATGACAATTTTATCTGCTGCCAGGCACAGCTTTTCAATGGCTCAGCAACTTTGGTAAACAGCCATTTACTTAAAAGGCAAACCTTATCTCGGGGAGGGTTTCCACAGCCCCAGTGAAAGGCAGATTTAACTGCTAATCCAGGAGGAGAAACAGCAGTGATACACAGTAGTCAAAATGTTGCAGAGTTCAAACAAGTCTTCTGATGAGCAGCCAGATGTAGCAAAACTACATGAGGAGATGAGCCTGTTATCTGTACTGGCAGAGGGCCCTTGACTGGTTCTGCTAACTTAGTGTGCCATTTATTGCAGCACCATGTCACCTGCCTGTATTCTAGTTTATTGCAACTGAGACACTTCATGGAAAAAAAAATTTTGAGGCAAAAATCCTCCTGAAGGTCTTACAAAGATACTATGACTACCTTCATTAGTTGACTTATCAGAGCCAAGTTAGCTCATTTCCTTGAAAAGAAACAACTGTGATGCACTGTGGCCTCCAACAAACACTAAATGCAAGCACTTGGCTCCTGACTTCCAAGTCATGTAATTGTTTTTGGAAATATCACCATAGGCTTTGTCTGTACTGGGTTAACATGTAATAGCATAGCACACTAAGACACTCTTTCCACCCACGTGAAGGATGAGAAGAGGAAATTGATATTGTCATAAATCTGTCACTTATTTACTTAACCAAAGTACTTAAATAATATCTAAGCATGTTGTCAACAATCCATGGTTCGATCTCAAAAATACATATTTGCTAAGATATCACCTAAAGGTGTGGTAACTAAAGATAGTCAAATAACACAAAAACAAAAGAACATTAAAACCTTATGACACACGGAGTGACTCAAAAATACACAGTACTTGAAATCTGAATTAAAAGACTTCTCACTCAGTTTATAATAAATTACTGACTCTCTAAGGCAACATTGTCTTACTAAATCTATGCAAATCAGCATTAATAAGGGACATGCCATAAACATCCCAAAGGAGTCAGTAGTGGGGAAGAGTTCTGCACCGCCTCTTTTCTGGATAAAGAAGAGGAATTCTTAACTGGTTTGTTGTGTTACCCTTGCAAGAGGCCCCAGGCAGATCTGCCCAAACATCTTGTTGCTGATAACACACTTGTTTCTAAGTGATGCCATAAGCTAGTTGTATAAACATTGCTTTTCAGAGCACACAGAAAAGTGCCTATAAGTAAAAAAAAAAAAAAAACTTCCAAACCAGAAAACATTATGTTGATGGACATAAAAACATATTCTCACCACTTAGAAACAAGAACAGCTTTTTAGTAAGTAAGTGCAACTGCAAGAGATTTAGGCAGTCCAAAGATAACATTCATAAACAATCACTGTGAAAAATAATTAAACTCTCCAGAGCTGTTCAATAGTGTTCTCTATGCAAATGTGGAAAAGCTGCATTGATAAAGACAAGGGCACTGCCTTTGAAAGGCCTTTATAATGTCTTGCCATAGAGACAAATACAAGCACAAACCCTTCATTGAGAGCATTGCTCATCTCCACCTTGGTGAGACTGTCAAAATCCCACACGTAAGACTATCAAGAAACAAATGCATCACACCACTGTACAATTAAGAGCAACTCTACAGTGCTGCATAGTTCTTTGAAGATTAGAAAGTCTTCAAAGCAGAGTTTATCAGGAAGAAGCGAGGCTCTTAAGTTGTTCAACGATGCACTTCAGGAACAGAAGACAAGTAAAAAACCAAAACAACCCCAACACTGTTAATTTACATTTCTGATCAGGTTTTCTGATTGCCTGCATGTGTGCACAGTTTTCTTGGGAACCAATGCCTTGAGTTGTTACTAACGTGCTACAACAGGCTCCAGCTCTGCTATTGAAATAAATGTCTAATAAACACAGAAAATAAAATATACTTTTTCTAATTCATCAACTTATTAAATGCCAAAACAAGCAATGAAATTAGTGATACAACATGGTATTAATAACTTCAAAGGCATGCTCACAGAAACAAAATAAGCCTAAATCAGATATTGCTAATTGGAAGAGGACGATTCATTCAGACATTTTTTGAGAAACAGCAGATGACTATTCAGCACCAACAAAAGGTCAAAAAAACAATGAAGAATTGTTACAAAAGACACAAAGGATAAAGCAGAAAACATTACCATACCACTTAAAAAACTCTCTGGTTTGCATCCTTTTTGAACACCAGACTATGTCCCTCGCCACTTCAGTTCAAAAAGGGCATTATATTTAAACTTACTTTCCTTGAGCAAGAATAACAATGGGGCTTGGATTACCATAAACTGAAGATTTTTTAGCTGGATAGAAAAAAGCAACAAAGGTACAGCTATTTGAGAGGTCCATAAAGCCTGAAGAAAGAGAACTAGAGAGTGACCACCAACTGTTCTTATCACAAAAGAACAAGGCACACTGAAATTTAGAATTCTCTATCATACGATATTGTAGGGTTCAGATGTATAAATGGATGAAAAACTGGAGAATTAAATACACATAGGATAAGCATATCGCGGCTTACTAAACACATGACAGAGGGCAAGAATAATCATTGATCCAGCATCTTATTAATAGCTGGTGGATGGCAAATTTTCTGCAGCCATAGGCGTCTCCTAACAGAGCATAATAGTTTTGCAGTGACAAGCCATGAAGCTCTGACACACCAGAGTACAGGCTGATACAATTCAATAGAGGACTGTAAGAACTAACAGATTAAGAAAACAGTTAAACTTTTAATCTTGGGCCCAATCCCCAAGAGTAGGGCAAGCACCAAGGAAGCATCACTGCACAAATGATCTTCCTTCATGGGTGGGTCACAAAGGGGCAGAGAAAGAGAAGCACAGCTGGTGCTGCTACCACAGAGCACAGAGTACACCTGCCCCATCTGACTTTCTACAGCTTACGAAAACAACAAACCCATACCAGCACCTGTTAGCATGAATTCCTTGTCAAAAAATTGGTAATAGCAACGGTAAGCACATAAGGTAATGACAGAGTCAGAAAGATTACATGGTTGACTTGAGATGTATGACAGAAAGCCTGAGAGAAGTGAGGAAAATGAGTGCTTTAGGGGCAAGGGGACTAATGAACAACTATTTGTTCATTAAGTTAGAGACAGACATACCAAATCCACAATCCAAGGTCAAGAAAATGCAGGAAATTTAGTAGCCAAACTACAAAGCTGTCATATACACGTGATGTCAGAAGTTCCACTGGAGGCAAGAATGGCATGAGGAACCTTACTCAGAAAGGCAAGCAAACTCAAATATGTGAACTTGCACACTTCTGAAAACATGCTAAGCAGGCAAAATGGCCATCTGAGGATGGGGAACAGGTAAAGAAAATGAAGCAGCTGTCATGTAGGCAGGAAGGAAAAAGCCACCCAGGGAGATTCTAGCCTTTCACACAGTCCTACAATAATCTCCTATTTAAGAGAAGGTAGCAAATTACTGGTTTGACAACTGTATAATCATACAACTGCAAAACCAGACAACATTGCAGGCAAAGCAAAACAGATTTTTCCATTCCTTACTCATCTTGCAGAGGAAGAATCTGATGTGTGCATACAACCCCACCCACCAAACAGCTATTGTCCTTTCTTCCATAAGGCAGAACATCTTACAGGGCTCAGATCACAGCAGGGAAGGAGCTGCATCTCTTCTGGTCCTACCAGCAGCTGACAGAAAACTAGAACAGACCTATAACTACTTTTCTACTAATCCTTGCAGCTGACATAGAATACAAAAGCTACTGTGGTTGACCTGTTATTGCATAAAGTTGAAATTGTTTAAGTTGTAAAGGTCTCTGAGCTGGCAACACTGCAGAACAGAACTCCCACCTCTTGCATTTAGCAGCCAGAGCTCAGCAGGCTTCCTCACGCCCTTAAACCTCCCAGCAAGGAGAGGCAAATGGGAAACCTAGAGATCAGAACAGCAGAGCTCAGAATAAGACAAGCATGTGATGATAAAGAGAACTGTATCATCAGCAGTTCTGCTCAGTGCTTAAAGCATTCTCCATATTACAACTCCAGGATGAAGAGCAATTTAAAAATACTTAAGACTTCATTAAAAGATTGTTGTTGCAAAACAAGATTAGTTATTAGTTTGTATGGGCTGGGGAAGAAAAGAAAAGAATCAACTGTTCCATTTAGCTTAAGCACAACTAAAATAAAACAAGAGTCTAGGAAAAGATTCTCTGAAACTGTAATTACATTCTTCTTCCCAGAAATTCCTCTGAGTCCAGGAGTACTCCCACTAGAAAGGAGTAAGGGGTACATTCACTGCTTTTGCAGGTAGCACAGGCAAACTCTAAAGCACTGTTGTCCAGACTGCAAGTCATCAGCCCTAGAGCATCTGAAAATTAAATAGGTTTGCAGGTCCAGACATTGTCAAGTCTGCAGTTGCTTGGTGAAACAGCAACTGGACTATGAACTTTACAGTGTGCTAAGGCAATTCTCTTCTCCTTTCACTGGAACTGATGCAGTACACAATCTATAAAAATATTAACGAGGGAATTTGCAGGATTAGGCTCCTAGCCTTCTCTGTAGCTAGGACACTTTATAATACCCTGCCTGATTAAAACATGAGCCTATTTAGGACTAGTTTGGTGTATCATCCACCATACCAGCTGTCTCCTTGACGCTGAGGCAGCAAGGAGCAGGCACTGGGCTAGATCAGAGACAGTGGGTGTGAGGAAGGATGCATTGATCCCTTAGGCATCTGCACACATCGATTGCCAAGTACAGACAGCACAGCTGAACTCACACAGCACCAAGGTGAGACCATCAGATAGTGTCAGATGCCTAGAAATTCTGGTTACAATTTCCAGAACTGCGGAAAAGAACCAGGTCAAGAAGTCAGAGACTCCATTTTCTTCAACCTCCTGAAAAGGGGGGTATAAATGAAACCTCATGTCTCTGCTGCCTTCCCAGCTTCTGCTACCCAGAAGAACAGCTCTTCACTGAACACACAGCCAAATGCAGGAATAAGTACAGTTGTGCCATATTTCTCTTAAAAGATACAAATTAACTGTTCAGAAACATGCTCTGATTTGCCACAACAGTTCAGAGATGGAAAAGCTTGAAGTCTAGCTGTTCACTAAAAGAGTTACATATGACTTGATTACACAAGATCAGCTGTTACTTTTCTGGGCCAGGATTAGCAGAAGCTGTATTAACATTGGAGTCATGGTTTCAAAACTAGCCTGAGTTTATGCATCCTCAGATTAAAGCAGAAGTTTCCCAATAGTGTTTGGTACTGATATCAAGGCTCTGTAGCCAAACAAGGTCAGGGTAGGTACATCTGGTAAGCCTGAGTATTTTAGTCACAGATATTGAGCCCTTTCACTTGAGCCACAGAAAGTCCTTGGTGACTTCAGGTACATCAGCTTCTTACAGGAATATTTCTTATTTTACCTTGCCCTTGAATTCTGGCCAGCATCAGCTTTGAGGTGAGATGTTCTCAACTCTTTCCTAGCAAATCCATTTATTCCTGCAATCCAAGAAACAGAGTTTGGCATGAAGTGTTTATTTCAGAATTTTGTAACTGTAGCTGCTATGAATGCACCTGATAAGCAGCTGTGCATGTGCTTAGGTTTTTGGTATCCACGAATCTCTGTCTTTTGTTTTGCATTAAAATCAGGATTCATGATCTTGTAAGCAAAGGTTCCAGGATTCATTCAAAACTAAGGCTGTACATTGATCATACAGCAGTGGAACTACATAGCTCATGCACAGTAACAGCACACTCCTGTGGAACTGGAAATAACCAGCTTTAGAATTGGTACCCTACACATCTCTGACTACAAAGATAGGAAACCAGCATCTCATTAAGCAGATCAACCTAGCACAGCACAGGCTGAGAATTTGGCTCCTGCCTTGCTAGCTCTGCTCTCCTGAACCACCCTGACACCCTGCCATATGCTGGAGGTGTTCTTCAGCAACAATCTTTAGTCAGGCCATGCCTAAGTCAGGTCACAATAGAAGCTACACAGTATTAGAATAGAATTAATAGAAGCTGTACAACACTTGGAGTATCCAAGGAGGCTTTGAACTTAAACTCCTATTGAACGGAATCACCAACAAGTGACAGCAGAAGCCTTGACACCACAGCATTTATCAAGCCTAATACAATAATCTTGTACTGAATTCACCTTCCTGTACCAACACATGCTTCCAAAAGCACACAGTACACTAGGAAACACAAACTAAACATTTCAGGGCTCTAAACATGTTGACTTTGAAATTCATTGACCTTCATTCTCAAAAACAACTGAAACACAGATTTTGTTCGTGGAACAGTTTGTTTGCCGTCTGTGGTTCAGAGCACAACTGACTATTCCTTATCACTAGGACACAAATTTTCAAAACCTAATAACCATCTCAGTGTCCCAAGACATCAGAACCCTCCACACATATATGAGCTAAGTTGCTTCAATCTAAGTTCACCAATAGTTTGAGATAGATGCAGCAAATATTTCTGGCAACACTTACAGCTGTACGCTGAGTTCCTGAAACAGCCATAGAGCAGAATGTCTGCAGCACTAATATAGAACAACACTACAATGGAAAAATACTGAAAGATTTCCTTCACTCATAGGTAATCTATTCCATTACACACTTCTGGTCATGTGCAGGTTTAGAAATCTGCTCTGAAGCAACCCACAGTAGTCAAAGACAATATCAGAGCTGAGGTTTTATAGTGTGGCTAAGACTTAGACAGAAGATGGCTGTGCACTAAGGAAGGCAGTCAAGTTCCAATGGAAGTGGTGAATTATCCAGGATATCAATGTTCCCTCCTCTAGAAAATGTCTGCGCAGTCACAGATTTTGCCTTTTTTTTTCCTCCTGTTAAGTGGAAGGCTTATCTGATACCATAAATCCCCCTCCAAGTGTCAGATAAACTTTTGATACATAACTGGCTGTGGATATGCTCCTTCCTCAGATGGTGACATGCACATCTAGTCATGGAGGACAAGGTAGAGAGACCCCTTCTTCAGTGTGGTTAGAGGGTCAACAAACAATTCTAGGATCTTTATCAAGGGATCCTTGACAGAATCATTTGATTCTGTGATCACTCTCTCAGTGACTGCTTTACTAGCAGAAATTCAATGGTGAAACAACTTCACAAAACAAGATTGTAATCAACATATTCAATTCTTTGGGGATATCATGGAATTAATGCATCTTTAGAAAGTACCATGAATGTTTACTTCTGCATCTAGTCTAATTGTGTTCAAAGTTTTCAAAGACAATAGAACTGCTTTCATTGGACTTGAAAAAGTTTAAAAAAGTGTTTACTTGGTTATGAAAATATGCAATCATCTGGAAAAATGCAGACACATCCAGCTTCAGCTACAAATAACAGTTTATAGTTAAGCTGTCTAGGACTGCTCTAGGCATGGAGTGCAAAGGCAGAAGTATCCAGGCTACATTCACACCCCTATTTTTAATCTGTTGTTCAGTTGACTCAGACGCTTCAGAGAGGTTGAGGCAGAATTGATCTATTTAAATACTCAAGTGATAAATCACTTCAAAACTATCAGTGCTTGAAGGATTTATATCAATTCCAGCAAGTTATGATCACATTCCCTGCTGTCTTGGGCAAAAGATGTCAGAGACAAACCTGAAAAACAAGAGATCAAGGTAAGGACAGGAATATTAGTAGGGCTTCTGATAGCTGAAGTTAGCAACACATTTTCTGCATGTTTGAAGTGATCTCTACAGTTCTCTGGCTGGTGCCTTGAAATGCAGCAATTTGCACTTGAGATTTACCCCAGATGCAGTCGTCATCCTTCAGTAGCAAGAACTCAATCCTGAACAGTACATTCCAGCCAGAACCAACTACAGCTCCGAGCACAATTTGTAAATAAGTGCTGTAGCATCATTAACGTAGGAACTCAAATTCCAAGAATTGAGTTCTCATAAGCTCTGCATATTGTAGAAGCAGCTTGTTCTCATATCCTCCTCTATTGTAAATGTAATGGGTAGGAAAGCTAAATTCATTGCCTGCTATTCCATCAAATAAACACAAAATCTACATTTGAGACAAGCCTATTCCAAAAGTATTTCAAGAACAAATTACTTCTCTTCCTTATCTGTCATTTTATAGTATATTTCATGGACACAGTGGGGTCTGTTCTCCCCAGGACACACTGCTTCCATGAGAAAAACTACATACAATTACTTCAGCTGCAAGTTGAAGGGCACAGGCACATTCTGAGAACAGGAAGTCCTAAAGGTATAAGAACAAATCAATACTTCAAAACATCCCTTAATTATTACTCACTGGTCACGTAATAGCTTTTACAGATGAAGACCACTCACTCTAGTGCTAGGCAGCAAGTGCACCTACAAGTTCTCCAGCAGAGGCATGTCCCCACATACAATAAACCCAATTAGTATGGTACTGTGCAGTGGGAACATGTAGTTAAGACGCTGTTTTGTAAACTACATTAAGGTCTCCAAAGACTTAAAAATCAATTGTTATCAGAACACACTGCAGACACTTACTCATTAGGTGAATACATGTATTCACAAGCTGAATAATTTTTTCTCTTGAGTTTCAGTTCCAAAGTGCCTATTTTGAAGGTCCATATTTCTATAGCAACATTCCCATTAAGCACCAGGAAATGTTGGATTAGACCTACTTATATTGCAGAATTATTTCAATTATGATTCCAGGAAGCCTATTTGAAAAGCTCCTGTCTTTCAAAGATGTGATCTTTCAAGCTGTGACCAAGCAGCATTTAAACTTCCAAGGAAAGAATTGCAAGTTATTTTTCACTATTGTCACAAACACACTTGTGGTAGTTTGATACAGCATCCTTTCAGCAGGAAATAAACACAAGAATGGAGGTTTCAGGACAGAAAATAGAAGGCTGAATATAACTTTTATTTAATGCAAAGAAGAGACATAAAAAAGCTCTGGGACCTTGGCTCAATAGTAAAACAGGTCTTTCACCTATAAAGATCACGATCAGAAAATCAACTAAACTTGTCTGCTTCAAATTAAGAAGGATGCAGAAAATGCAGCAATACAGGCAACAAAAAAACCCCAATGAGTCACATTATTGATCAGCCAAATGTACTTGTAGCCCTGCCAGAAGTGGTGATCACCACTGGCCATGAACCAGTGGCCCTTGACTACTGTCCCCAGAGCACATGGGATTCTGCCTCACCCCATAAGGGTGCACCATGTCAACAAAGTCTACCTCGTGCAGTGAAAGTCTGCTGCAAAACAGTCCCAAACTTGCATTCCACAAAGATCTGAAGTTAGTGGTGAAATAACAGCCTACACTTGCTTGCAGCTTATTCCTGGCAATACAGATCGTGCTTACAACCTAGTCATTTTCTGGTCAACTTAGTTCAAAGCCTGAGTCAGATTTTCTACAAGAAATTTGAGAGTCACAACATCTCTGCTGATGGTACACTGGACTCTGTTGTCCAAATGACAGAGTTCCACTACAGCTTATCCCTCTATCTGAACTGCAGTGGTCCTACCCTTCCTCATCATATCAGCCCTCTGTTGTGTTCTGTCACCAGCCATGCCAAGTCAATTTAGGCATCTAACCCAATCCAGGTTCCATAAAAGATAAAGTAGCAAAGGACAGAGTTCCTTCTCTTCCCTTGAAACACCATTTTCTTTACAGCTTCTACCATTTTCTTACACACAGAAGGAAAGTGCTTAAGCAAACAAAGCTCAGCTTTATGAAAGGGAATTTGCTCTTCCCTAAGCCAAGTATGCTGCTGAAACCACAGCTTGTTTCAACTAGAAAGGGAAAAACTTGGTACACAAATATGAGTGCCTAACTTAGATAAGGTGTTATGAGTACAGCTCCTTTTACTTAACCTTAGTATTCTGCAAGCAAGCAGGATTTAATCTCACTGACATGTAGCAACAAATTTAAAGCTGTTTGTGTCTGTGGACTATATACCCCCGAGCTGCAAGGCTGGCAAAAGAAAAATGGTACCAAAATCTGAGCTAGAAATTAACACAACCTTGGCATACTGAACAAGATAATTACCAAGTAAAGTGGGCAACCTATCAGAACCGGAAGATTCTATTAGCAAAACAAGTTAAGTTCATTCTTCTACTCAAAGAGAACAAATCAGATAAAGTTCAAGGTATGAACTTGGGTAAGCCCTTTTCTAACATCAGTAATCACAAGTTTACAGAACCCCTGTTTTGCAATCAATTATCTGTGTGTCCTATCCCATAGTTATAGGCAGCATATCAAATGGTAGTGGTAGAAGGGTAAGAAAGACCAGCAACAGAGTTAAGCTGACCTGAAGCTGCCTCAGTCAGAGATTTTCATGCCAGGCTATACAGACATGCATGACTTGGCTTACTTTCTCCACAAAAGATAAAAAAAAATAAAAACACAAAAGCATCCACGAATATGCTGGTTTCATAATTTCATTTAATTAAAAATTTACAGGTAAGATAAGGATTGTTTCCTTTAAAAGTTAAGCCCTGATTAGAGGATGCAGACCAAAAGCGAGAGATAACATGCAGCGATTACTGCTGAACTCCACTGCCACTGGTCAGGAAACAGAGCTGCCTGCCAATGGCATCACTGTTGTCAGCAGTAACTTGACAGAGCAGATTTGCTACTGGACAGGGTAGGGTTGGTGGCAAGCCCATGACATCAACATAATAAAGGCTGTTAAAAATCCACACCAGGACTCCGGAGGGCTCTTGGTTCTGCATCAGTGCCTGCTCTAATGCAATCAGACACCACCTTGCTTGAACACCGTCAGCAGCACTGTGCTGAGTCATAGAGCCTGTGGGGACCCTGGAGCTGCAGGGCCTGCGAGCGATCGCTGCGCTCAGCCTGGTGCAGAGCTGAGCTCTCCAATCCCAAAACACAGCAGTGCAGCACTGGGAACCCCTCAAACCCAGTGAAACAAGGGAAATACAGAGTATCTCAGCATCTACTATAACACAGCAAAAATTAAGCCTTTTTAGAGGTCTTCACAGTTCCACCATACAAATACAGCAAGTTCTCCTATTTCCAACCCTCCCACAGCAGCACTGTCACAGGCAATCTATGTGGAATGACCGGCAGCACATCTGCAAGGAACTCATAATTGCAAAAATCAGACAGAAGCACTATTAACTTTGTTTGTCTTCAGAAAAATCTACAGTGTGTGTGTGTGTCTGTATATATATGTATCAGTCCTTGGAGTATTTCAGAAAAGGTCAAGAGCAAGATATGCAAGAAAATAGTAGCTGCTCTGAATGCTAGCACTGGAATATCTTTAACATTCTTCAGCTGGCAGGGGTTTTTGGTTTCTGACCATATCTTTAACTAGTGTGAGTGCTTCCATTTCTCTGAGCCATTTTTTCCCTGTAGCACTTGTCAGTATATGCACTCTTCCCAGAGAAAACAAGCTGTAAAAATTAGAAGCTCTGAACAATTAGGCTAGCTCTAAGCCAGTGGTTATTTCAAGACTCAGCTCTCAAAATAAATTAAAATTATGACAGTACCTCACCATGTTAAATACACAGATTTGCAAGAAAGTGTTCAATAATTACTTTCATCTGAGGGGAAAAAGTAAAAAACTCCTGCTACTAAAGCAAGCTAGACATCTGTTTTAGAAAATTAATCCTTGAAACGACCACAGCATGATTAAGAGTTTTTTCAGCTGCCAACACTGAATGGTGCATGATTTGTGCCGAGTTCTCCACTGCTCTCACTTGGTTGTAATGATTCTCTAAAACACAGAGGTGTAAAGAATTTCCCTCATTCATTTCAATATCTCAATACTAGAAAAAAGTTTTGCTCAAATGTTACAGAAAAGCCACATTTAAAAGTGAAAAGTGCTTAAGAGGTGCTCAGACCTGTTATCAGAAGAGCTACAACACCCCTTGGAATGACCTCTTCCACACAACAGGCAACACTCATTATTGACCTTCAATGCAGCAAATCTATATACAGCTGGCACAGCAAAAAGGCAATTTAATAAGTAAAGCATGCAAATTAGTAAGTATAAAGACTGCAAAACAAATAATGAAAAAGAAACTGACCTTAAGTTTAGAATGCTGAAAATTAGACGCTTCCTGCTCTTCATGCTGCACTGAGTCAGCTCTCTCCCTCACACTTCTATACCCAGGACTGGGTATAATGTACTCTTTTCCTATGTCGATGTCTTTCATCTTCTGTAAACGCCAGGGTTTACACGTGTATTTTCAGCTCAAGTATCTGAAAAATAATTAAATTCCCCTTCATTATGTGCCGTGCCCAGTACACAAGTTACTTTTAGTCACCCATTTTTAAAGTTTATTTTCAAAATCAGTAACCAATCATAAATGAGTTCTATTACAACAGGACTGTAATAACATGACTTTCAAAGTCCACACAAGACTAACTTCTCATGAACTAGTTTAAACATACCCTGAGGTAATCAAATAGTACAATGATCCTCAATGCACTAGAGTGCTGTCATACTTCCTCCCTTAGACCTCTGAAATACAATTACGCAATCTGACAGATTAAAGTAATAGCGACAGCATTTAGCTGAAAATCTGAGAAACTTGACTGGGAAGATGAAATCTCCAAAATCTTTTGTAAAGAGTCTGAAGTTGCATATATCCAATAATTTATCAGTACAAAGTTTTGCAAAACCGATCTGTCTAGAGAGATCACTTGATAAAATTAGTCAGTACAAACACTCTAGGGAAAACTACATCCCTTCTCTATAGCATCGCTCACTTACTCCATAGGCTTGAGCTATAATTAAGTACAGACATGCACAGGAATGAGTCACACCTTCAGTGCTGCAGGTTTCCACCCAGTCTATAAAACTGCACTGAAAGGTCAGAAGAAGAACCAGAGTCCAGAAGGCAAAATCACTCCCCACTGCGAGACTCTGCTTTATAATTCCGCTTTATTGCATTATGCCGCCCGCCTTCAACTAAGGCGATGGGGGACGCCTGGCTGCGCTACGCTGGCCAGACTGCACCAGCAGCTCTGCCGGGGTGCGCGGGGCTGCCACGGCTCCGCCGCTGCAGCATCGCCCCTTCGCCGCCGCGGACACCGCGGGGCTGAGGATGCTGCACTCGCGGGCTCCGCGTCTCTCCCGCGGCGGGGATGCGGGACAACCTCCCCGGTCGGACATACCCTAACAGCCCGGGGGATAGCCCCTCCGCTCTTCCCGCGCCTCACCGCGTCTCCGCCGCACTGGCGTAAACACGGGAGCCGCCCCGCCCAGGGACAGGTGCCCCCCGGCTGCAGCCAAAGCGGGACGGAGCGCGGCGGGCGGGGGCACCGCGCAGCCCCTTCACCAGGGCCCAGGTGAGGGGGCTTCTCGGCCGGGCTCCTGACAGGAGAGGGACGGCAAAGCCGCCTCCTGACCACACAAAGGTTCACTCGCCCCCGGTACCAGCCCCGCTCACCTCCACCCGCCGACAGCCCCGCCGCAGCTTCTCCACTCCGCGGCCGCGAACCCAAACAACGCCGCTTATAGCGGTTCCGGCGTCCCTACTGCGCATGCGGGCGGGCTCTGCGGCGGCCGCTCCTTCCTGGTGCCCCACGGGAAATGTAGTCCACTCCTCAGCGCTGGACACTCACTGACAGCTGACAGTGAACTACATTTCCCTCACGGCCTCGCGCGGGCCTGCTCCGTTTGGCCGTGCCCCCGTCTAGCCGCGCCCCGCCCAGCCCCGTCCCGCTGCCGCTGCCGCAGCGTGGGGGGTCTGGAACGTTCGCCGCCCGCCAGGGCGGCCCCGCCGTGGGGCGGGCGCACCGAGTCACCGCTCACGGCGCCGCACTGGGGTACTGCACCCCTCTGCTGCGCTCCTCACTGCTTGGGAGGGCGGCAGCGCAGCTCAATGCAATTTAGTGCAGTGCAGTGCAGTGCAGTGCAATGCAGCACAACGCAGTGCCGTGCTGAGCCGTGCCGTACAGTGTAGTGCGGGAAGGACGGGTCCTTCCACCGAGTCAGTGCCGGTGGGAAGAATTGGGGTCAGCTCTGTTTGGACACTGCACACAGAGCCGAAGGGCTGGCTCGGTGCTGGAGCGGGCGAGGGAGATCTCGGTTCCCCCCGTCGCGGCGCTCCCGGCAGCGCGGGCTGCCGCAGGGCGCTGCCCGGTTTGCAGAGGCGGAGCGGCTGCCGGTGTGGCGGACAGAGCAGGAGCGGCGGCCTCATTGTCCGCCCCCACCCCGGCCGGCCCGCGGCTCGCACCAGCCTGTCACTCGCTGCCGGTTATCTACAGCCCCTCGGCAGGGGAAAGTGCGACGTGCCCTTATCTGGGGCTTAACCTTGGCCACAGCCGGGGCCGCAGTCTGTACCGGCTCCTGTGCGCAGCGGCGGTGCCCCGACAGCCGCTGCCGTAGGCCTACGACGCGCTTCCCAAGGAGCCGGGCATGATTCCCTTGCCAAGCCCCAGCTGTGCCCTTCCAGCTCCCTCAGACCACCTAAAGGGACGGAGAACTTCTCCCAGGGCTTTCACAGCCAAGCTTTTCCAGCTGAAAGGCATGGAAGCTGCGGCTGTATGTCCCTGTATGGTGGTGGCTGAGGGCCAGCAATCCTGCTTCCCCAAAACAGTGTGACACAGTGTCCAGCCCCTGCCTCAGGGGAGTCAGTGAAGGAGATGGACACAGCTGCGTTTCCTCTCACAAGGGGCTGCAAATATCCTTAACAAACCCTGAGCTGTCGCTTCTCCCCTGCTGCTTTTAAATACCCTGTCCTCAGCTGACATCTTCCTTCCACCAGCCAGATTTGGCTGATGTCTCATTTAAGTGGTTTATGTAACGAGTGCCTGTTTGCACCGCAGTCCTTGCTCTCCTGTCAGGAATGTTTGTGAGAGTCAGTTTGATAGAAACGCTGAAATGAACTCAGGTAAAGAAGGGAGATGGGAATCTGGAAATAAAAGTGGACCAGAATATTCCCTCCAAGCCCACAAGCCAGAGGTACAGGTAAAAGGTGTCACCATGCAAGTAACAATTCAAGGACACCCTTAAGGTACCAGAGAATCCCTGCAGAGCTCCTTGACACACATGGTCACACATCCTGCAGACCTCTTACTCTATTTCTGGAAAAAAAAAAAAGAGAATCAGCTCTATTTCAGGTGCTCTTAACACTTCGGGACAGGGGAACTGATAGACAGACATACCTTGCCCTGATACAGCAGCCAAGAACAAATCTAGCTGCTGCATTTTTCTGCAGTCTCTTCCTCAGGGCTCACAATCATGCAGTTTCAGATTGGTTGAACTGGCATTTTGTTGGGGAAGGTGCTCAAGGTGCACTTCATGCTTTATAAATGCTATGTCCCAGGAAAATGTGAATTTTAAGAGAGAAGCCAGGAGGCAATTTACAGTAAGTCCCTGAACAGTCATTAAACTGACCTTTGTCTGCACCAAACACACCGGAATGTATGGGTGAGTCAATGTCTAAATACTAAATACAATGTCTAAATACTGCTGTGCTGTGTAGTTAAACAGCATAAACAGAAGGACAAAGTATGAATGATGGGGAAAATTAAACTGTGTTAAAGCTTCAAGGTGAATCACTGATATTTTATAGTGTTGACCTGAAATTGTTCTGGGTGTGAGCACGTCTTTGGCCCCTGGGCTGTGGAGGCAAACAGAGCTGTATTTTGGAGGTGGCTGGCTGTTCTTTGAGCTGCTGACACATTGAAGCCCAAAGGCTCTGCATCACATGCCTGCAAAGGAAGAAGAATATAAACCTCCATTATGCCAAAGTCATTACAAAATATGTTCAGAAAGATGAGCAGAGACTGTTGTTTAAGTCAAGGGAGCCAGAGCCCTGCCTACACGTGTTCTGTCTTCTATTTCTCCAGTGCTGGAGGAGGTCTGAGAGTAAAAGGGAGGACATGAGTGCTAGTAGAAAACTGCTGGTAAGTAATGATGTGTACACTCCACTCAGCTCTGGGCAATGGGCTGGCAGCAGCATCAGGAGTGTTTTCACACCTGTGTTCCTATGAGTACATTCTCCCTGAGTACGGCGGTGGGATGAAATGCTTAAGTAGGCATAACCCACTTTTTAGTGTGTCACAAGTCTCCTCCGGCGTTTGTTCTAAAGGCTATAAATGTACTGGTGCTACCAGCCAGAGGAGTTACATCTTTAGCTCCAGTGGCAGCAGCTAATGCTTTTAGTGCCGCGAGTCCTGGATTCATCCCTGAGGGATGGGAACTGTTACATAAACAAGGCCTGTACAGTATTAAAACTTGCCCTGATTCAAGATCTGGGATTTGCGGTAATCAGCCCTGACTGCAAAAGAAAACAGAGGCAGACCAAATAGCCAGCAGCATCTTCAAAGCCAAGGCCCGCAGACCAGGGCAAGGAAGCAACACCTGACAATTAGTTTTCTTAGAGGTGTCCAGAACCTGCTCCCCTCCACACCAAAACAACCATCAGCAACAAATCTAAAGCAATGCTTGAAACAAACTAATTTGAGCCATTGGAGCAGAAAATGGAACACCTCCAGATTGATCAGGAAAACCAAGGTTCAGTTTGTGGGAGTGTTGGTCTTTGTTCATCTGTCTCTCCTATTACATCTTCCCAAGGACCTGCTTCTGCCTTTTAGGGAACTGGAGCATGTGCTGCCCAGGTGAATAAACTGAGCCAAACCCTGGATGAAAACAGAGAGACAGACTTCTCAGGACATCTGAGCTTGAGGAGCATGGCTGCACTTAGCGCTCAGTGTTTGGGTTCAAATTCATTGCAATTAAGACCAGCCATGCAAAACCCTGTTACACACAGGACTGGGAAGCAGAGAGTTTCTTATGTGCTGAAGGGATGCAAATGCCTGGTGCAGAATACTCTGGCTGCAAAGGCTGGGTGAGTGACTAATGGGATGGTGCAGTCAGTGTTTTATTACTGGTAATATATTGCAATGAGGCACTGAGATAAAACAGTTTTTCTCTTCACCCTGAAAGAAAAGCTGTTGCCCAAAGAAGCAGCACAATGTGATTGGATGATGTCCATGGAATTATGTAGAGTACCAGGAGGGTTAACAGGAGTGGAGAACTGTCATGCCAGACTTGCCACCCACCCACTGCTTCCTTTCAGGCCTGTGGGCTCTGTGAGCTGTCTGGGGAACACAATATACTTTGGTGAGTGTGGATGGTCCTTGAGGAGGTGTCTTGCTTTGACACAAATCTGGACACTGGGAAGACCAGTTCTTTCCCCTCTCCCAAATCCCCTTTCCTATGTACCTGATACGCAGAGGACATTATCTTCTAACCCTTCCCCACTGGGATGCTCGGTCCAGGGTGCTGACACTTGCATTTTCAGTATGAGTTTCCTGAGTGTATCCCTCCTGATAAGCATGCTGACAGTTGTTATGCTTGCTAGTGGTTTTCTACTCTCTTGCTGATCAGAGCTCTCAGCCATGAAGTGCAGAACTCACAGATTAATTGGACAGCTCAAGTAGAAGTCCCATGGCCAAATTTAGCCTGTAGCACTGCAAACCATAACAAGTCCAGAAATAGGCAGATCTGAAGAGAGTGCATTATCAGCTTGTTCATGATTCTCTATCCCTGTGCAGTGGCCAATCTTTTATTGTCCATCATGTCCAAGTCTCCCTCCCACACACAGCCTGTTCAGGACTTTGAGCTCCCAGAGCAGTCTGAAAAATTTCCCATCGCACTGCAACTACTTCAGGTCACTCTTCTGGAAAGTAATAGCCTTAGCTGGGCCACACAAGCCACTAATCCACGTGGGCAGCTTGGCAGATTGAAACAAACTGCCCACATAGGTAGGTATATGTTGCCAACAACTGGAGGTTAAAGAGACATTGTTATTCATTTTCCTTTGTATCTTGTATCCACTTTCGTAGTTCCAGAGAGAAAAAAATTTTGTAGCAAAAGCATCAACAAGAAGATCACCAAGGGTAGTCATTCTTAATCCATCATACTTAGGCAGAAGAGTTAACATCCCATTGAGGAGACAGGGAGGGGGGCAGAAGTCAACTTGTACTTGTAGCAGGGCGGTCACAGATTGCTGTGGCTTGCTCAATCATTCCCCTCTTCAATCTCACTAGAAAATAAACAATTTGGGGACATCAGTGGGCTGGGTTTGTCACGTGAAAACCACAGTCCAGCTTCCTGCAAACAGTGACGTTAATAATCATCAATAACATTGCACAATAGGTCATTATTGTTACAGCAAGAATTGGGTAGAGTTGCTTTTAATTCAAGAAAAGTTATGGTATCTAATGGATTTGGTCATGGCTTGCTATTGAAGAACTAGAGGCACCAAAACTCCCTGCACATATTTAGACACCACCTCTTTCGTCTTCCAGCAGATGATGAGCTTGCCTCTAGCATCAGAGTCTTCCTAAATATCCTTCTGCACTAGTCTGGAGAGGGTCACGAGCACTGCCCTCCAAGCTACCTGCAGCAACACCTGGATAGACACAACTGTCCATGCTGTGCCAGGCATCTCCCTGTCTGCTGGACATGGGTACTTGTCCACAACACTATGCACACGCCAACTATACACAATTCACGCCTACCTGGTTCCATCCAAACACGTAGCATGGGGCTGGCTGATAACCTCTCTATATGGCCCTGGTACCAAAACCTTTCCCTCATCCTAGTCATAGCTGCACAGAGAGGGTTAGCACACTTGGGGCACTAAAGACCCAGTGCCATGAGCCAAACATTTCCTGGAACTCAGCATTTTCTGTGCAGCTGCTCTGATTTTCAGGGCATGTGAGGCACAGGACCTTGTGGGATGCTCAAGACCTAATCAACACCACAGGAATCCCTCACTTCACAGAATGGGCACTCTCTGAGCTCTCACTTTTTCTTTACTGCAGTCTCATTGTGCTTACAGCTCTGCAAATGACTCATCCAGGCATTCAAGTTCATGTGCTTTATGTTGGTTCAGTGCTGAACAATCTGTGTTGCTGATCAGAAACTGGTGAGAGTGAAGGCCAGCTCATACAGCACAGTGGAGAGCCATTATTTCCCTGCCGTTTCCCCAGAAAAATACTCAAGAGGGATATGATGTGTTTGGAACTAGAGAATACAGGAATCTTTCTCTTTCCTCCTGACCTATTTTAGCAGGAGTTCATTAATATCTTAATATACCTGTGCATTTGGCTTTCCTGGAAACAAACTGTACTTGCTTGACGTTTGTGCAAAGCTGTTGGTAGTGTGGGCGTTCACATTGTGATTATGTTTCAGAGGATGAGGCTCCTAAGCTGATCCAGGCAGAGATACCACTCCAGGCTACAGCAACACCACCCGTTGCCTTCCCGTCAGTTCATGTGGGAGGATGAACCTTCCTAGCCAAGCTAACGGTGTTTTACTCTTGTTCTCAATAGCTTCTACAAATAGCCAGGCTTTTGCAACAAATGCCTCTTGGTGTTATTTTTCTTTTTGCAGGTTTTGATCATCCTGCCCTCTCTCTGCAGCGTTTATGCTTGTAAAAGTGCCGAAGCAAAAGGTGCAATGATGTGCTGTATCACACAGATTAAACTTGGTTTGTAATTCATCGTTCAGGTTGGGAGGAGAAACCACTGAAAAAAGATCTTATTTCATATGCTACTTTCTTTGGGTTTTGGGAGAGTGGGATACAAATAAAACCCTCCCAACACAATTAGCAGCAGCTTATTCAGAACTGTTTTTTCTTACAGGGAAAAGCAAGGGGAAAAAAAAAAAAAAGCTGTTGCAATGTTTGAAGTGTAATCCAGCACAGAAAACCAGTTCAAGGCAGTTAATACCTGGACTGATTGTTCGATTTTTCTTCTATAAACCTGATAATTCAGAGGACAAGATCAATTCAAGGGCAAAGCACTGCCCAGGGACCAGAAGCCGGTGCAGACCTACACGGGTAGCAACTTTTGTGATTTCTACGCCTTGCACCCACGGCTAATGAGTAATCGATAGAAGTCAGCAGCATGGGTCAGGCTGGAGCCCGCCTGCTCTCTGTGGCACAGCAGACTGTGTTGTATGGCTGGTTATTTGATGAAAGTAGTGGAAAGGACAAACAGTGCTGGGATAAAGAAGCTGGAGATGTGTCTGGATGGGCATTAACAGGCTAGGATGCATTCTAACTGTACCACTCTGGCTTTGGGAGTTAGGTCCTTTCAGCTGGACCCCTAGTTCATTTCCCATGCAGATGTGCAGCAGTGGCTTTGGTTAGCCTGAGGCATGCAAGGAAAAACGTCTCTAACCCCTCTCCAAAAGCAGCCCAGGATTGTCCCTGAGCCAGGGCTATTCTGAAACAGTTTTTGGGTTGGCCAAGCAGCCATGGCTGTGGCAGGGGGAACTGGTTTAAACCTCACAAAACCCAGAGCTGGTGGCCAGAGCATGATGCAGCACGACCTTCCCACTGGCTCCCAGGGACATGGTCACAGTCTGCTGCCAGGGCAAAACACTCTCTGTTCACTCCTCATCTGCCTCTGCAAAAACAAAGCTGTGGGTCCACTGAGGTGAAAGTGTCACTGCTTCCAGCTGCATGGAAACAGCAGAGCCAGGCACAGCAGCAAGGTCACTTGGCTGGCCTGTATTGGGATGTGGGCTCCTTTTAGTTGGCTTCTTATGCGGCTGTGCAGAGTCCGCTGGATAGGCACCATCAGGATGTAAGATGGAAAAGCGATGTGCAGATGCAGCAGTGCCAGCCCCGCGTAAAAGTGCAAAGTGCTGCCTCCTGCTGCTCTCTCTGCCAGCACCCACAACACTGCAGGTCCTCTGAGCAGCTCCTGGTCCATGAGCTGCACATCAGACAGCACCTCTTTCAGCTTCCAGCAGATGATGAGCTTGCCACTAGCCATGTCTTCACTCCCATTACCCCAAAACCTCCCCATTTCCCATTTGTTGTGAACAGACCCTGTCAGCAGAGGGTCTTGGGGATGCTGCATAGCAGTGACATCCAACACCTTCCTCTGCTTCTTTCTCCTCCCCCAGGACACAGTTTGTGGGTGCCATCAGCTCTCTCACCACCTGTTCTCATCCTCTGCGGAGATGCTTGTTGATGACAGCTCAGCTGGTCATTACATACCTTACATCTGCATCCTTCCCTGCTCCTGGGAAAACAGGATGCTTCCCTGGTGCCTGACAGTGGGAGTGTAAGGAAGGCACTGCAGGGACTGCCACTACTGCTGGAGTCAAGGTCTCTGTTTCCCCATGTGTCCTAAAACCCCCGGGCTTTTCCGTAGTGGAAATACAGCCAGCTTGGATTTGCCTCCATGTTCTCAGGTGTCCCTCTGAGATGCATGGGAAGGATGAACCAGCCTGAGCAAGCACACAGCAAACAGCCTGTGGGGAGAGGGCCGTTCTGTCCCATTGGAAACAGCATAAACAGCATAAACGAAAAAGGCTTCAAAAAAAGGAGAAAAATAATTAAAAATGCTGGGAGCCCCTGGCAGTGCCTGGAATCCCACGTGGTGGAGAAAAGGCCGTCTGGGATGCCAATTTTGGAGCTTGCCAGTGTGATCAGCCAGTTTTAGAAGCAAATGAGGACAGCCAAGGTCAGAGAGAGTTGGACCTCTGGGATTGTCACTGTGTGGCTGAAAACTGGGAAAAAGGGGAAGCTGCAAGTCAAACACAGCTCTGTCCTTGCTGCTGCAGCTGAGGCTGGGGCTCTCCCAGGTCTCAGGGTGGCCAAGGCCCAGGGGCTGACCCAGCTGCACACAGGGGTAATGGGAGCAAGAAGCTGGGGTTTTAGGAGACTCCTGCTTGGGGTTGCAGAGGAAGGCAGGTAGTTAAGTGTTCAGAAAGCAAGGTGATGGGAACCCTAGGGAGCAGTGAGTAATTATCAGGGCTTGGGAGACTTGCTCTGTTCTGCTGCTGCGGGAGAAAGCAGAAGACACAGTTGTCTCCTGCCTTCCCCTCCCAGAAAGAGCAGAAGATTTCCTGGGGGTTCCTCAGACAACCCCCCTGTGTACATTTTGTTTTGCTGAGTAATTGCTTTTGCTTCCTCGGGAAGTGCTGCCTGGGCGCCAGCAGCCACCCTGCACTGCCATCACAGCACCCAGGCTTCCCAGGAGCCCCATGCTCCCCTCTGTGCATTGCTAACCCCAGCCCCTACAGGGCTTGTGTGGGATTGGCACAGTGAGTGGTGGATGAGTGTTTGTGTCCTGGTGGACTCTTGGCCCCTGAGTGGTGGATTAGAGCCACAGTGCAAGGAGGCTGAGTCTCAGTCTGGGTGGCCATGGCACTCATTCAAACCTCCTCTCATTGTTTCAACCAGTAGGACCATGGGGATGGCCACTGTGGGACACCAAAAAAATTGGGGCAAAGCCTAGGCAACAGCCTAGGTGTGCCATGGTGAAGCCTGCAGTGAAGATGTGTCATTCCGATTCAGGACGGCAAAGGGAAAGAAGGATGACACAGGCTCCACTCTCAAGACGAACGAGAAGCAATCTTTATTTTTCACTGTCCTTTTTATAGACAGTTCAGAGAAAAAAGATATGATTGGACACTCAGAACACAAGTTAGAAAAACACTACCTGTGAAAACAGTTTTCCTCTTCCAAAGACGGTTTGAATCCTCCTCACACTTCTCAGGAAAGCATGAGAGAGTTATTTGACTCAATTTCCCATGCCTTCTGCCCAATCTCTTGCATTCAACATCCACAAAGGTGTATACCCCAAAAGGAAATACTGATCAGTCTGAAATTTAGGGGCTGTTAAGGCTGCAGAAATCCCTAAAAAGGAAGGCGTATGTCTGGTATAGGTTTGTTTTGCCACACAGAGCCATGTCACGTGCCTGTCCCATGTGCTGCAGGCAGGGACAATCCCCCAGCTGTTCTGAGCCACAAATAGGAAAAGCCCCCTGTGTAATCATGGCTTAGGTCAACTGGAAACAAAGCACTCCAGCTGCTGTGTGCTGCTCTCCACCACAACTTGGGAGGACAGGAACCCCCGCAGCTGCAGGAATGAGAACAGTGCTTGAGGAGTGGGAGGCAGCTCAAGGGTCTACAGCCTGGTTAATTCAAAGCACAGCCCCACAGCCTCACAACACTTAGAATAACAAACAGCCTAATACTGACAACCAGAAAATAGCCCAGCCTCCAGACTCCCTCTGCCCTCTCCCTAGGACTGGGAGTGCAGCATGTGGGAGCTGGGGGATGTAAAACCCTTGAAGCATCAGGACCACCTCCTCCAGAATGCAGTTACAGGGTGAGAGCAGGGAGACAGTGGTGAATTCTTGGGGTGGTCAGCAGCTTGTTATGTGACCACAACTGTACCACATCTCCAAATTGTGCCTCAGTTCCTCCTCCTAAAAATGTGTGACTGCTGGAAACCATGTGATAGAGGCAAAGGAGAGTCACTGTATGAAAAGCAGAGCAAGGTCTCAAACCACTGCTGGGCAGAAGGTCCTCCCCATGAGAGAGCAGCCTCTGACTTCTTCTTAAAGACAAAAGATTGAAACAGTTTGAAATAGTGAAACATACACTATTCAGACCCAGCTCCTCCTTGAAGTGAGGCACATGTACTATCAATCACCAGCTGCTCCTGACTTGAAAACACAGCAGCTCCTCATGTGGGTGGGAAAAATGAGCTCCAGCATTTTATGGCTTTTGTGAATTGTACTGCTGCCTCCTCTGTCTTTAAAAAAGCCAGGGTCTGCATTCTGCAGTGCACTTATTGTGGATACTGTCTGGTCTGAATTAAGTTCAACTCTCAGTGTTTGTTTGTCACCTTTCTATTTCCTCAATGTGTTTGCAGTGATGCACAGAGATGGTTTTAAACAGATTTTACTGCAGGTGTTTATCAGATCAATCAGATCACACCCTGATGTCCTGGTTGCAGGCAGAGATACAATTTAGATCAAGTTTCTGGCTGAACACCTGTGACACCTGTAGGTAAGAGTAGGCCTGGGTAATGTCTCTGCAGGGAGAATCCCTGCACCATCCAGCTGTGGTGAGGAAGAGCTGGGCCCTGGCTGTTCACTTCGAGCTGCATGCTCTGGACTCTCTTCTTGCATCAGCACAGAGAAGTTACTGCAGTCATGGTATCTTTGGGCTTACCTTTGCCCTGTTTTGCACTTCATGTCATTGCAGACACCCCTTCAAAGTCCAAGCCAAGTCTTTACAGATGCCCCTACTCAAGAGGTTGTGATTCCCTGCATTGCAGGGGTCAGAGCTGTTGGGTTATCTCTAAGGGCCAAGGATCAAAGCTGAGTATTACAATCCTGCTAAGTGTGTTTATTCCCATTTATAGTATTGGCACTGTAGTCATGTATGGAGTCCCTCTTTGGAAGTAAAGGCCCTCCAGTGGGGACTGACAGCCCCAGAGGCAATCCAGACTGGCTCTGACAGCATTCATCAAGCCTGCCTGAGTCAGGAGCTGTCTGAATGCTAAGCAGGGGGCATAATCCTACCTGGTGGTGAAAATAATTTCATTCCATCTCAGGTTTGTGAGAAGAAACAATATTAATAACTATAAGGCAGCAGGTGCCAAACCTTGTGATTGGTGGTATCACCAGTGCTTCAGATTGTGGTTGATTGCAAAAGGGTGAAAAGAAGTAGAAATAACACATCTGTTTAGGGCACCTAAGCCAGCACTCAAATGAGAGAACTGCAGACAAGTAGAGAGTGGGAAGCTGTTCCCAGAGAAAAAGCATCCCAACTGCCTGTGCCTAATACTCCCACTGAGGTGACAGAAAAGTGATGGGAGCACTGAGATTAGTTCCTCCATGTATCTTAGGTACAGAGCCTCCTCACATGGCTGAGCACACTGTGTTATAGCATTATTAATTGCTTTGACTTGGAAGAAACAGGAAAAAAAGAATCTTTAATCTAAGAGACTATCTTTTCTGGTTCCCAGTGTCTTACCTTTTCTTTAGTATCTACTACAGCTGGAATGACCACATCCACACTACCAGGAAAAAGGTCATTAATCAGCAACTTCCTTCAACTTTTCTGCAACCATGTGCATGTTGCACTTTGAAATATATCCCAGACAAATTAAAAGAAGTGTTGGAATGAGTCCATGGGAAACATAAGTTCAGTAACTAGATCTGTAGTATACAACATCTGTCAAGATAACGTGATCTGTCAGCAGCTTTGATGTAGTGGAAGGGGGCCACTGAGGTCCCCTGAGAAAGTTTCCCTTCATTCTCTTTATTAATTAGGTCTGTAGGCAGCCTCAGCACAAAGATTTTCTAAACCAAAACCCTGAGTGCATGAACAACTGAATGGATCCTTGAAAAGGCACAGTTACTGAACATCACTCAGTTCCCAGACATCCCTAGAAATGTGAAGCCCTTTGGGCTGAAAGTTCTAATAAATGTGACTTTCTTGTGGAGCTCCAGGCTCGCAGGGAGAGAAGGGTTAAAGGAAATGTGCCCTCTGCTCTGAACAGGGCTCTTGCAGGAAAGGCAGCGATCAGAGCACAGATAGCTGTACCTTGATCAAAGCTCCCCCTCACTTCTGGCAGACCAAGCACTGGGAAGCAGAGCTGTCTCCTTCCTGAAATGATGCATCTGGGGCCAGCAGCAGGGAGAAGGCAGAGGGATGGACTCCTCCTCATTCAGCATCTGCTCCAGGCAAAGCTGGGGCTGCTTTGAAGGGAATGCTGCAAGAGCCCTTTTCATCCTCTGGACAAGTTGAGGGATGAGGAATAGCCCTGCCCATGCACAGGAGAGGAGCAGCCCCATCTCAGAGCAAGGGAGCAGGAACAGAGCAACAATTCTGGCTGATGCCTGCGCTCTGTGTTGGTGACATAAGGCCCCAGGTGGGAGGAAGTGGAGGGATGGGCTGAAGCCAGATAAATTGCTCTGAAAATGAGGGCTTGGGTCAGATAGTGGCCAGCCAACCTTCTCCTGGGTATTTGTCCTGGCTGTTTAGAAACAGGGAGTTGCCTCCTTGTCCCTGGCAGCCCTGACTTGGCACCATGGGTTCTCTTCTCGTGATGCAGGTGACGCTAGGTCTTGTCCCTGTACTTCTGTGCAATATGGCATTTCTCTCCCCATCTCCACAGTCCCAAGCTTGTGGTTACTCAGCCCCACACCTTCTTCTCTCTGGCTCAGCCCATGGATCCCTTCCTAGGAGAGATTATTGAAGTGCGAGCCTGTCTGGACTACCCTGATATAATTCCTTGGGGAGGGCTCTTCCCAGCTTCTCTTGCTACACATATCCACACATACCAGAGCTGGAAATGGGTTAGCTGGGAAAACAGGAGGCAGCTCTGCTACCTCCCACCTTATGCACCACTGAACTGGGAAAAAGAATCTGCTCAGAGGCTGCCACCCCACTTTGCATGGCTCAGTGCATAGACAAACAGCAGCACAAAGCAGGGCATAAACCCTGGACTAAGTAGAGTTTGAAGGCCAGAGACCCCAGGGAAGGAGGTGTTGCTGGTGTAGCAGCTGTTGAAAACATTGTATGTGAATAAGGAATACAGAAAGGGCAGGGGAACTCTGCAGACTGAGGAGCCTTGCTCCAGGGTGTTTGTGCTCAAGCAGTCCCCATGTGACTGGGAGTGCCTGTCCGTGTGACTCTCCAGCAGTGTCCTCCATGGGAAATGTGCTCTGCTCTTCAGGCTTAAGTAGTTTCTGGGGTCACACAGGGTGGCTGCCTCCAGGGACTTCTGTCCCTGTAGCTGGAGCACATGCCAAGCTCAGATGGTCACTGACTCATTTTCCACCCCTGGACAGGATGTCCTCACTGAGCTCTCTGAGGAGCCTGTGCCTGCCATGGCCAAAGCCTCCTCAATCTCTAAGAGTGACCAGAGGGATGAATCAGCAGAGGATGAAGCCAGAGAATGAGCAGTGATAGTAGAAGGGCAGCACACAGGTGCTCCTGCACCTGTACCATGGTTACCTGGGCAAGAACATGGCTGTTAGTTGGACATGAGCATCACCGTGTCTTATCACTCTGGGACTGGTGTTTCTCCTCAGGAGAGCTGATGGTGAGGGATAATGGAAGCAGTGTCCTGATGGATGAATCACATCACACAGAATTCATCCATGAGCTACCTATGAAATCTGGAAGGAGCTATTGTTTGCTGAGGCCATGTGAAGAAAGAAAAACCATTGCAAGCAGGAGAAACTGGACCAAAGCTTGTAATGGAAACTCAGCTAAAATATCCAAGGCAGTAGGATATCTACTGCTCAGCCTGTGTCTATGAGGGCAGAGCCTGGGACCAGGAAAAGTCCCAAGAAGAAGTAAATTAAAGAGAAGTTCACCCTGGGTCTTTGCTGTGCTTTCCCTCTCATTTCAGGTTCCTGAGCTCCAGGCAGGGGTGGTCAGTGGCAGACAGACTGTCACATGGATGTCCCTTCTCTAAGTAAGCAGAGGGGCACTTCTGCTGTCCCCTGTCCCTCCAGGGAGACCTATGCCAGCCATGGGGAACCTGCTCAGCTTAACATACCTGTGTGATATCCAGAGACACGGGATGAATATTCACCAGCAGCACCTCTCTGCTGCAAATGCTTTGCTCCTTGCAAATGGACCCCTCCAGCCCCATCTCCATATTCTGGCAGCTGGGGAAGTGCTGATGCAGCTCCTGCCTCGTTGCATGTCCCAGCTGATACAGCATCAGCTGAGTACAGGGAGCTGTGGTAGCCCAGAGCTCAGGCAGCAGTAATACATTCTCCCTGTTTGCAGGTGAGGGATGCTGTGCCCAGCATCCCTGTGGTGAAAAGGAATACCAGGGAGTTCTGCAAGCAGTACCTCAGGAGAGCTAGAAACCCAGGGAGATGCAGACAGGGTGGCCTCATGTCTGGTTCACCTTCTCAAGTCTGTCAACCCAGGAGCCAAGAGTGGACGAGGCCCAGCAGTTCATCTGGCAGAAACCCTCTGCTGAGAAGCACAGGAGAAGACCAAATGAGCAAAGAGTAGATGAATAGCCTGTGAGTCAGTATGCTATCCCTACTTGGCCAAAGTCCAGGGTGTGGGAGGGAGGGAGGCAGAAGGGTTGGGGTGTAGAATCTGGCTTTCATGCTTCCTGACTTACTTGTGGTCTGCAGTTTTATTTTTCCCTGCAGAACTTGGTTCAGTGCTCAGGTAAATCTTGTGTCAGGCACAGAGTCATTCAGATGTATAAGAGGGCTGGACAATGTCCATGTCCTGGCCATTGCCTACCCCTTCTCCCAGGGGCAGGACCTCCTCCAAGGGTGCTTGGGGCAGGCAGATCCCTCTCTAGACCTGTCAAGGGAGCAAGTCCAGGACACTTCCTTGCGTGCCAGGGTTCTGTGTGCCAGGGTTCATGGCCTGCCCATCACCTCTGGCACTGTGTGAGAATAACCCCAACCAAACCAGGCTCCCTGCCAGCATGGAGTGGGCCAAGAAGAGCTGAGTTTAGGCACTAATTGCATCCCTGACCTGGAGCTGAGATGACAGAAGTCTCATAGCTCTGCTGAAGGCACAGAAGGATGCTCTAAGAGCAATAGAGCTGCTGGCCACCAGGCTGGACATGCGAGGGGAAAAGAGCCTCATATTAGGTACATGGCTCTTCCATGCAGACTTCCTGTGATCCTCCTCATTACAAGTCTCACCACTCTGGGGACCCTCTGATTCCACTCAGTCCCTGTGGGGTCCCAAAGCTAAGATAGGACCAAACCCAGAGCTACCTGCCAAGGCTTAGAGATGCCTCATGGGCCATTCCATCTGCAGAGGGAAAAGCCAGGAAATGCCCAAATGCTCAGAGAGAACAAATGAAAAGAGAAAAGGGTTTAAAATGCAGGAACAGGGATTAGAAACATGTCCCAGAAAGCAGAGTATCCCCACCAGGCTCATAATTCCCAGATTCAGTTTATGCTGCCCTGTCAAGAGTATATGCTCTGTCCAGGGATATCCAAGGATGAGGCAGCAAGGAAAAGTGCCACAGTCTCCGTGTCTTCCCACCACCCTGCCCAGCCACTGTGGGATACTGGGACTGATAGACCTCCAGTCAAACCCAGTTCCATCTCATTTCAATTTTCATGAGGTAATTTCAGTTTTAAAAGCTCCCCTGGAACTACATTTCTTTCAGAAAATGTTTGGCCGGAGTGCTGGTGGCCTGCAAGTTGCCAGTGAGACCAAAGGGAAATGTGTCTGCAAAGCCTGAGGAATATTTATCAAGCCGATTTTGAGTTTAGTTCATTAGCAATTACCCTTATTTGTCTTCCTCTGTTCTTGCCAATTTACCAGGGCAACGTCTTGGAAACTCGCCTCATTTGGAGAGAACAGGATGTAATTAGCCAGATAATCTGCTGATTCCCCTGTCAACCTCTCTGTGCCCAGTCCACGCAGTGGACTATGCAGGCTGGATCAGACCTGATTTCTGGTGTTGTTTATGCAGTTAGTGCCACATAGGCAGAAACTAAGATACTGTCCTGCCCTCAGGCAATGACAAATCCACCTCAGGCTGTAACCCCTGGGCTGAAACCATCTGGGAGCTTTTGTTCTGGGGTTAGTTCCTTTGTCAGGGCAACACAATTCCCAAGGGTATGCAGATACCTATTTTTGAAAAGGATGGGGATGATTTATTTCCCATGGGCAGCTCATTTCTATTTTCTTGCTGTGTCCACCCTTGCTGCTTTTTTCCAGACCACTAGCTAAGGTCAAGCGACTCAGCTGCAAGTTGCGGCACAGCAAGGGCTCAGTCACAAGTCACTGGGCACAGATGGCACCACGTAAGTGATGCCTGAACATTTTAACTGCTCAGGGAAATTTCAGGGAATACCCAATGTTGCAGAGTCCTTCAGGAGACAGAGGAGACACTGTTTTCTACATCAGTTCTGGACCTGCAGTTCAATCAGTGGGGAGGAATACTGCATGTTGCCTATTACAGCTTTCTTCCCTTTACTAAAGACCCCTCAGCAATGCCATGGAGGCCGTACAGCACTGCCCATGATATTGGGGCGGTGCTGTAGGTCTGTGGTTAAGTGGTGCCTCCCTCAATTTCCCTCTCTCAGGATGGAAAGGCCATACTGTGTGCCTTGGGCTGATAAGCATGTGCCACCTTCCGCCCTGGGGAGAGGCCCTGCCATGGAGGTAGGGGTGCAAATGCCCTGTGTTTCTCTCAGACCACAACTGAATTTGAGACCCTTTGAGTCTTTGGCTTGTCACTCACTAGCAGATGACTGCAGCGAGGACCAGAGCAGGGTGTCATAGTGGGTCAATTTGTGGGGACCGAGGGGCAAGAAGAGAGGCTGGTGAGGTGACAGAGCAGGGGCTGGGAATGCCTGTCCTACGTGGAGAGGGGCAGAAGCGTGACAAGGGGGCAAGGCAGTGAGCACCAGGTCCTGCAGCAGCCAGCACTGGAAAGGGCTCTCCTGCTGCCAGGCTCAGGACTCTCCATAGCTCTTCTGTTGCCGTCCTCTTAGGAGCTCCCGAGGGAGGCCTTTCAGCCTGTTTTCCTGGGTTTGAATGCAGGGTTATCACACAGCTTTTCCTCGGTGACAAATGAGCAGGTGACGGTGCTGTGTGAACTGTGCCAGGTAAGTCCTGCAGCCCTGGGACCGGCGGCAAGGAAAGGCAGCAGAGGAGGGACACAGCTAAGGGCAGGTTTTCTGTGCTGAGGACTGTACATGGCCCATCCCTTTCTGAGGACCAGGATAGTACTGAAGCACAATCAGAGCTGTGCGAGGACAGGCTGGCCTGGGGCAGGAATGGCTGGAGGGCATCGGGATCCGTGGAACTGACAGTGTCCAAGCAGGGGGACAGCGAGACACCAGCACTGCAGCATCCCAGCTGCTTCACCAAGCGGAGGGGAGGAAAAATGCCACCCTCACCCTCAGAAACCGCGTCTTCTTTCCTCCCATCCACTCTGGAAGGGTCTGTGAGCGGGCTACGAGGGGTCCCTCAGGGGCTGTGGGTTTTGGGGACAGCTTTTTGATGGCAGGTGTGAGCTGTCCACGGACGGGCTGCTTCATATCAAGGCTGTCCTTCACAGAAGGAGCGTCTGGACATTTGGAAACCTAGCACAAACACGTAGCTGCTAGTAAGTGTATCAGAAAACATCACTGCTCCCAAAACGAGACACCACCAGGGTCACATCAAAGCACTGCACACCCCGAGGCCACCCGGGGATGTCTGTGGGGATATTCAGGCCTTTCCCAGGCTGGGTCCCGGCCGTGCCCGGCCATGGCAGGGAGCCGCACTGCTCTATCCCCGCTGCCTCCTCCGGGGGATGGCGATGAAACGCTTCTCCCCGCTCCCGAGGCCCTGCAACAGCGGATCTTCGCCACGGAGGTCATGCTGGGAGTAGGAAGACGATGGGGAGGCAAGGAGCAGCTCTCGCCCCACTCCCGCCCCGTTCCCGCCCCACTGCCGCCGGGACGCGCCGCCCCGCGCTGTTCTGTCCCCGCCGGGCGCCCGTTGTCGCTCCCGTCGCGAGCGGAAGCGGAAGCGGCGGCGGCCGCGTGCGGCGATGGCGGCCCGCGGTACCGCGCGGCGCGGGGCGGGCGGGGGGTCTGCCCGCGGCCCCGACCCGCAGGAGGAGCCGCCGCCTCCGCTCCAGGCCGTGCTGGTCGCCGACAGCTTCAACCGCCGCTTTTTCCCGATCTCCAAGGACCGGCCGCGGGTGAGAAATCCCCTCTGGATGCTGCTGCCTGCGCCGCGCCGGTGCCTCCGGGGCCGCCTGTCCCGGTGTGCACCGTCCCCAGGAGGCCAGGGTGGGCCGGGATCTGGCGGGAGGCCGGGCTGGGTCGNGCCCGCGGTGCGGCGCGGCGCGGGGCGGGCGGGGGGTCTGCCCGCGGCCCCGACCCGCAGGAGGAGCCGCCGCCTCCGCTCCAGGCCGTGCTGGTCGCCGACAGCTTCAACCGCCGCTTTTTCCCGATCTCCAAGGACCGGCCGCGGGTGAGAAATCCCCTCTGGATGCTGCTGCCTGCGCCGCGCCGGTGCCTCCGGGGCCGCCTGTCCCGGTGTGCACCGTCCCCAGGAGGCCAGGGTGGGCCGGGATCTGGCGGGAGGCCGGGCTGGGTCGGGAGGGGACGAGGTCCCCCGGGTTCGGGCAGCCCCCGCCGCGGCTTCTCCCGCCCTCCTGCGCTCCGACAGTTCTCGCCTGTGGGAGTTTCTATCCCTCCCGGGATCTAATTGCTGTGTTGGTGCTGTCCACTTTTCCATATGGCGTGGCGAACTGCGGCGTTGCCTCCTTATCTGTGGCTGGTGCAGGACTGGCAGCGGGCTTGGACAGGCTTGTTTCTGATAAAGGAAAGAAACGAAATCATGGCCCTTGCCAGCTGTAATGTGTGAAAGAATATGTCCAGAAAAATGGATGGGGGTAGTACTTTAATTGTCCAGCTCAAAAGACTGTGTGTTAAAGGAACACAAAAGGTTCCTGGAGACTTTGGGTCTGAACAATTATCATACTTCATTTGCTGATTAAATGTTGGTGGTGCTTGTAATTATACATGTGAGCTCAGGCCTGAAATGAAACAGCAGCACCAAAAATGAATTAAGGAATGGTATGCCATCACTCAGGTGTGACTCAGTAACTCAATTTAAAAGTGTGAGTTGAATTTCAAGTCAAGAGAGTACTTACTTCATTTGAGGTTGGGGTTTCTTCCCCCTTGTTTAATTGTGGACACTCATATTCCTGTGGCTTCATCATTCATGTCTGACAGGTTTTTCTTGAAGCAGTTAAACCCCAAGTCAGAGAATCAGCACTTTTTTTTCCCCCAGTCTCTGTCATTTATCTGAGTCTTCTTGAACAGTTTTCATTGATAACTTCACTTTTTTGTGCCTTTCTTTCTGAACTGAGGATCTGCCCCTAGAAGATCACAAATTAGCTCTTACTGTTTAGATCAACTCTAAAAGATTTTTATAAAACCTGGTGGAGAAGTTACTTGTGTTATGTTTCTGGAACTATTGATGACATTATATCCCCAAGCTGGAAGGGGCTGTTGCTGATGTTGGCGTACTGAGTGTTTGTTCAGCTATCTGTATGCTTTTTTGGTCTTGTTTTTTTTTCAGGCTCTTTTACCTATGGCAAATGTGGCCATGATTGACTATACCTTGGAGTTCCTAACAGCAACTGGAGTAGAAGAAACCTTTGTTTTCTGCTGTTGGAAGTCAGCTGAGATAAAAGAGCATTTGCAGTAAGAATCTCTTCTTCTTTTTAGTTTTATCATGGAAAGTATTTGTCTGCCCTCCAACAAGCCTCAAAGGCCTCACTGATTCTTATAAAAAAACTGTAAGAGTTACCCTTTCAGCACTGGTCTCCTAGCATATCTCAGAAAAGACCATTCCTGCTGTGTATGAGGGTGGTTGTGCAGTTTGTTAAAAGGGTTGAGTGTTGTGGGACTGCTCCTCTGTTCACCTTCTGAATGTACCTGAGCCTGGTAATAGTGGGCTCACTGTCACAGGATGCTCCTTGCATCCCCTTACAGGTGTGGCATGCACTGGGACACCGTCCTAGTGTGTCTGTAGGAACAGCCTCTTTATGCCTTCCTGATGTTTTTTTCCCTTCTTCCAGAAAATCCAAGTGGTGCCGGCACACATCTCCCAACACAGTGCGGTTTGTCACGTCGGACCTGTACCGCTCCCTTGGTGACGTGCTGCGAGACGTGGATGCCAAGTCCCTTGTTCGTTCCGACTTCATCCTTGTCACTGGTGATGTGGTGTCCAACTTCAATATATCCAAAGCCCTGGAAGAGCACAAGTAGGTGCTGGAGGAGTGAATGCTTGCCTGGTGTGCTGTGACTGCGATCTGTAGTTCTCTGAGGAGTGTTCTCATAGTTCTGCCCTCCTTTTTCAGGTTGCGTCGTAAGATGGAAAAGAATGTGTCTGTGATGACGATGATATTCAAGGAGTCCTCACCTGGCCACCATGCCAGGTGCAAGGAGGATGATGTTGTTATTGCTATGGACAGTGCCACAAACCGTGTCCTTCACTACCAGAGAACGCAGGGACTGAAACGATTCCGCTTTCCTATGGTGCGTCTGGAAACTGGCAGGTGGAAAAGGGCTGGGGTAGTGAAGCAGCCCACCCAAGGAGATCCTCCTTGAATGAGAGCTGGGCAACTGTCCTAGCTGCTTCTCTTGGAGGAGCAGATGATAGGAAGTAACTTGGGGTAAACTGGTGTTTTTCCCCTTAATCTTTATTTGAGGCTTGGTGAAATCGTGCTGGGACACACATTTGTGACTCATTCCAGTTTGAACATGAGGCAGATAAATTGCTCACAGTTCAGGTTTTGCCCTTTATTTCCTTTCCATGATGTAAAACAAGGGAAGGAGATTATTTGTGCTATCACAAGGGGCTCCCAAATTGGGGTGCATATACCACTATCATACACAGACCATTTTTACCAAATAATTGAGGCTGGAAGAGACCTCTGAGATCAGAGTCCAACCTTTGATCACCACCTTGTCAACTAGACCATGGCACATCCAATCATTACTTGAACACCTCCAGGGTTGGGACACCACACCTCCCTGGGCAGTCCATGCCAGTGTTTAACAACGCTTTCCTTTTTCAAGTGTTGTTGAGCCTGACATGGGGTGGAATTACAGAGGTGCAAGGAGTGGTACCTCCTATTACCTGTTTGTTCACCTAATAATATAGTAAATGCTCTGTAAATGTCGTGGAGGCACTTTCTCCATGAGACAGATGGACCAGTTCCTTTCTTCTACTCAGAACTAAGACTGTGATTGTATAATATTTTCATCCCCAAATCAGTAATCAGGAGGTTATTTCATGTCTTCAAATGGAAGTACAAATCACCGTAGGAAACCAAAAAGGAAAAACCAAAAGAAACAAAACCCGAAAATACAAAACTGACCCACAGCTGTAAAAATTGTATTTGGATTTATCAGTGGGTTTTTTGTACAGTTGTAGCTCCCAGAGACTGAGGTAAGGAGCCTCCTGGAAGAAAAGTGATTGTTGGAAGTACAGGCTGTTTCTGGGAGACCTGCACTGTGTAGGGACAGGGGCAGTCTCTGCTGGCTGACACTCAGCTCTTTGTGTGACCAGTCTGTGCCTACTAAGATTGGGCCTAGAGTAGATTGTAGATTTCTCTGGTCCTCAGAACTTCAGCTAGTTTAATAATTCAGCCAATACTTCTCCTGGCTTATTGAAGGCTTTTGGGGCTTGATACTGCATGAGGCACTCAGGTCATCTGAATTTTTTCCTCTTTCAGAGTCTGTTCCAGAACTCTATTGAGAATGTTGAGGTGCGCCATGACTTGCTGGATTGTCATATCAGCATCTGCTCTCCACAGGTGAGCCCTGCCCTTCCAAGGGTCCAAAATTCAGTCTGCTCCCCTGGTACTGCTGGTGTGCAGGGGCTGTGCCTGGCCTGAGTACCAGGTTTGGAAAACAGAACTGGCTGAGCTGAGGGCCTGGGTGATCATGTGGTGCTGCTGTGTGGAACATATGGGGGCTCAGTCTGTTTCTGGCATCTACCACTCAAGCCCAGGCAGAACTACAGGTGGATGCATCCAGAGACTGTCTGATTTGGCACAGAATGAAACTATTTCAGAAAAAATGGGATTTCACTTTGGGTATAATAACATCTGTGGAGCAGAGGTGGTGGCTGTGCTGTGGAGAGGTGTCAGTACTTGTAAGCTGGTACCATGTTAGGGTAACATCCAGGGTTATTCCAGCTAAGGCTCACTAATCTACCTTCCATATCTGATAAAGTTTGTCTGCAGCCTCCCTTTTGGGGGTGAAACTACAAAGTAAGTCTGGAAAAATTGCTTGGAAATGCTAAAGCAGTGTCTTGCCCCTTTTGGAAACCACAATCTGTTCATGGATTCTGGAGGAGTAGGACAAGGAGGAGATGGGAGGGTCAATATTTCTAGCAGAAGGAGTCAGAGCTTTATTCAAGGCAAGATCATCGCTTTCCTGTATTGTATAACTTGCCTCTAACTATGTTATTTATATGTTTTTTATCCTGGCAGGTGGCTGAACTGTTCACAGACAATTTTGACTACCAGACACGGGATGACTTTGTGCGTGGTCTGTTGGTGAATGAGGAGGTAAGGAGAGGGTTGTTACAAGGGGGATCCTGTTACTTAACTTTAGAGAACCGTCTGACATGCTCCTGCCTGTCTCCCAGGTCCTGGGGAACCAGATCCATATGCACGTAACAACAGAAGAGTATGGTGCTCATATATGCAACCTGCTGATGTACGAAGCCGTGTGCTCTGACATCATCCGGCGCTGGGTTTATCCTCTCACTCCAGAGATGAACTTCACTGATGACAAGAACCAGAGTTACACCCACTCCAAACACAATATTTACCGAGGGGTGGATGTGAGCCTTGGCCACGGCAGCGTGCTGGAAGAGAATGTGCTCATCGGGCAGGGAACGGTCATTGGCAGCAACTGCTCTATCACCAACAGCGTTATTGGGCAGAACTGTAGGATAGGTGAGTGCAAGGATGGAGGATGTGCCAGCCTTGCCAGGCCGGGGCACACATTCATTGGGATTCCGGTTTTAAAGTGTGTTTGACACTGAGAGAGCATGGTAGTTGGGTACTGATTGATTGCTAATGGGGAGAAAGGAGAAAAGCTTGGTTTTCCAGCAGAGGAAATAGATTAAAGTTTTCAGGGTACCATAATGAAGCTGGAAAGTACTTCATGCAAATGAGTTGTTTCAGCAGCAGAGAATGCATGGCCTTTACTGATCTAGAGTTATCAACCACCAACATCCTGCAAATGTGGGACATCTGTCCCCATTTTCATGAGCTGTTTCCTAGCGGCTCAATCCTAACCTTGCTCCCTCCTAATTCACTCCTTCTTAGCCTTGTTTGTTTGTTTTTGTTTTGGGGGTTTTTTTGTTGTTGTGTTTGTTTTTGCTTTTTTTTTAATTTGGCTGTGCTTGTCCAAAACTGAGATGTTAGTTGTTACTCTCAAGTCTCTGTAGAGAACAAATTTTTTCTTTCAGCTTTGGGTAGGAAGTGGTCGTAGGCCTCTAGAGGCAAATTTTCCCCTGTCATCTAACATCCATCATGCATCAAGGGCATTGGGAGTCAGTAAGATGCTTCCTAGTGGACTCAACAGTGTCAGAGAGCACCAGACAGCCTTCCTCAACATATTTGTACTTGGTGGTGTATAACAGGTGATAGAGTCACTTTGGATGGAGCTTTTCTGTGGGACCGAGTGCACATAGCAGATAACGTGGAGATCCACCATTCTGTTATCTGTGATGAGGCTGAAGTGAAGGAGAAGGTGAAACTAAAGCCCCACTGTGTCCTCTCTTCGCAGGTGAGCTGATTTATGTCTGTTGTGCTTTCTGCCTCTCTTGGCAGGTTACTCATCTCACTGTACTATTCCAGAACACAGGGCTTCCCCAAGCCTTTTTGCAGAGGTGGAAACTGTGCTACTGCTCCCACCCTTTTCTTCCCTTTGCTTGGCTGGGGCAGTACAGTATGGAATGTAGCAGTGCTGGTGTCTTCAGTTATACTTGTTAGTGACAGCTTGTCTGGAGCTGCTGGTGGAGGTACAAGGGGGCAGTCAGAGTGTTTTTCACTAAGATATGTTTCACATATTTTCAGGTAGTAGTAGGTCCTGGCATCACTCTCTCTGAGGGCACAGTGATCTCTCTGCACCCCCCAGATGAGGAGGAAGAGGACGATGACCAGTTCAGTGATGATTCTGGTGTGAACAAGGAGAGCAAAGTGAAACTGAAAGGTATGAGAGTCTCTGTCTCCATGCACTAAAGCTATGCAGAAGGTTTTGTCTTCCGTGATCTTTTGGAGTCTTTACCAACCCCATTGCAGACACTGCAGTGCCAGAGTAGAGCTTAGTGCTGCATTCAACCTGGAGCCTATGTGTTTTCATCAGGGCAAGGAAGGATACTCAGCTGTGTCCTTGTGAAGTACTGTCCCTACACTGTGTGTGCGTCAAGGGATCTAAACATGGTCTGCCAAATGTTGCTGCTGTAGGAAGGAGTAAGTCAGTCACTTGTCACGGCATGTGAGAAAATCAAAGCTAAAATCCATATGCATCTGCAGGAATCCCAGCTCCCTCTTGATGAAGGCTATTTAGGGGCAGTAATATGCAGGTTATACCAGTCTATTTCAGGTTTGCCTGTAAGCAGATCCAGTACATTCACACTCTGCTTGCTGATTGTTTTTCAGGTTACAATAAAAAGGATGTAGGCTCAGAGGGCAAAGGCTATCTCTGGAAAGCAGATGACAAGAATGAAGAGGATGAAGAAGAGCAGAGACAAAGCCTATGGGGTGAGGAAAAGTTTAGTGTGGTCACCTGAGGGCGAGCAGACAGCCTTGTGTTGGGGAAACTGGCCAAGTGGGATGCTGGTAATTGTGTCTAGAGCAAGACTTGGACTTTGTGAAGCAGACTGGCTCCAGATAACAGCTATATGTGGAGGGAAGGTGAGAGGTAAAAGCAGGTCATGGACCAGATTCTCTCTACCTGTGCTCTGTGGAAGGTAGATATTTGCCTTGCACTAACACACAGAGCTGTGCTGGGAATGCTGCACTATGGGACACTAGGCTCTCCCTCAGATGGGAATCTGCTTTGGCTACTCTACGTGCTGCTGGCTTTCTTCCTGCCAGTGGCAGTGTCTGCTGACATTGCTCCATTGTGAGTCAGCAGTCTGCACAAAATGCAGTTGCTTCTGTCCCTGTCCTTTGTTGTCTGCCTGCAGACTCCCAAAAAATCCCATTATCCTGGTGCCAGCTGTAGTGTTTGCTCTGCAGCAAATATAATCATCTGCATCTGTAAATAGAAGCTTCCTTGCAAGGACAGAGAGTTGCTGACTTGGTTGGGAAGTCCCTGGGACACCTAGTTCCTCATGGCATATGGTAGTTGCAGCTTTTGAGTGCTGAATGCTGCATCTTCTCGTTCCTCAGGCCCAGCTATGCACTCAGAGGAAGAGAGTGAATCTGACAGTGACCTGAGCATGGGCTCTGAGGAGCCAGACAGTCGGGCAGCTTCCCCTCAGCTGGATGACATCAAAGGTGAGATGGGCTCTAAAGAAGTACAGTGACTCTCTAGATAATGCAGTGTGTGAGGTTTGTGCTGCTTTCTCTTGGTGTATTGGAAAATTTGTGCACCTCTGTGATATGTTGTTTCCTGGTCTCACTTCCTAGATTTTCTACAGAGTTCTTTAATATTCCCTGTATCACTGCTGGGTTAACCCAAGGCAGTCAAGGATGAGAAACTAGACAAACTCAATCTTTCTGACCTTCATGAAAGAGACCTCCCTGAGCTGTCTGTTTAAATGGCAGTGTCATTGCCTAATTTTAGAGACTATGGGAAGGTCCAGCAGAGTTTCTCTGTATGGACAGCTTAGTACTGTAATAATTCTGGAGAAGTAAATTACTTTATAGGAGCTGCCTCTTTTGGCAAGATGTTTTGGTTTTCTGTTTTGTTGTGTTAAGCTTACCTGGATTTGAAAGAGGTTCAGGCCAAATTGGAAAAAAACAGAACCTTTCTCAAGTTGGAATATCGCCCCAAAAGAAATTAAACCAATAAATTTTAGATTTGAATCAATACTTTCAGTTATGAGAAGATGAGGTTTGTCTGAATAGGAAAGGCTGGATTGTGAAAGTATAATAGAAACTCTACTCTAAAAGGCTGCAGAGGCAAATAGCTTTGTACTGGTTTCTGTGGACAGATCAATGATATTTAGTAGGTGGTTTCCTTTGAATTATATCCCACTATTTATAAGTATGGTTGCTGTGGGTTTGTGTCAGCTTACAGAGAACAAATAGACATCTGTGTCGGAATGCTTTTTTTATGAAGGGCATCATTCCTTCAGTAATGAGCAGTTTGAAGAATCTGTGCTTTTCCCTCATGTCTAACTGCCTGTCCTTTCTTTCATTAGTTTTCCAGAATGAGGTTCTGGGTACGTTACAGAGGGGTGAAGAAGAAAACATTTCCTGTGACAACTTGGTCCTGGAAATCAACTCCCTCAAGTGAGTTGGGGATGTCCTTAGGGCTTCTTGGGGTGTTTTTAGGGATATTATCCCTTATGCTGAACAGTTGGGATTGACAGCAGACATGTCAAAAGAAGAGGAGAAACCACGTGAATGCCCATTGTTAGACATTTTACAGTATGGAGCACAAGAAATGCAGCTTAGGCATCATGACTGAATGACAGGAGTTGATGGAGAGCACCAGCTGCATCTCTAGCATCCTTGGTGGTTAGGCTTTGCCTGCCCCGTCTCTGTAACAAGAGATTGAATTGCTGCTAAATAACTGTGGACTGAAGAGAGCAAGCCTGTTCTTGGCATGACTGCCTGGAAGTTCATGCAGGGTCTGCTGCTCTGGGCATTGCAGCATTCAGCCAGCTGCCTGCAGCTGGGGCTGGGCTGTGGTGTGGCTTGTCCACAGGATTTTTACAGCAGCAAGTCTAAAACACATAATTAGAGTACTTTTTGTCTAGTGTTTCTCAAATCCAAACCTGTGGGCCTTCTTTTGTGCAGGAGCATTCCTATAGCACTCTGGTAAATGTGAGGGTGCTGTCCCTGCAGCAGCTTGTTCCCATTGTGATAACAGATTTTCAGGACTTACAGCCTTATGCAGGGCCTGATGCAATGCAAAGTGATTTTACTGTCTGAATATTTGGAAAAACCAAATAAGCAAATAAAAAATAGGTTGAGAAGATGAAAATCAGATTTTCTCCTCTATCTCTGTGGATAGCCACAGTCTGCAGAGATCAGACAGTGTGAAATGTTGAGGGTTTTTTGCCTTTTTCATCGTAGGTATGCATATAACATTGGCCTGAAGGAGATGATGCAGGTGCTCAGTAAAGTGATCCTGGAGTTCCCACTGCAGCAGCTGGATGCAAACCTGGACTCCCAGAACTATTTCTCAGCATTACTTCCTGTGAGTCCTGCTCCATTTGACTCTTCCCTGGGCTTGTCTCCTAGTGTGTAGCAGTCTCTCTGTATGCCCAAGGTAGTTTCTGCCTGAGAAATCTCTTTGGTTAAGCCTGGAGCCACTTGAACTCCTTGAGTTCATGAGCCTCTTTGTCTTCTATAGAAGTAAAAATGAACTGAAACTTGTTCCTGCTTGACAGAGCTCAGCTAAGACTGCAGGTGGGGGAGCTCTACTTCAGTACCTCTGGCTGTTCCTGTTGCCTGTGTGAGATAGCAGAAGTGCATCATTTGTGAAGGAGAAAAGAGAAGGTCTGTCGGAGATGTCTTTACAGGCTTGCACTCCAGCAACCTGGTTTCAGTCCATCTCAAGTCCTGTGCCTGGGGCAGTGGGGAGCACTCCTCTCCCAATGGGATCCTTTCCAAGGTCTTACTTGTCTGCATGCTATAATTGGTGCCAATTTTTTTTTCAGCCAAATGCAAAGGCATGATCTTGTTGTCTTTGTGCAAAGATAAAGTTCTGCTTTGTTTCTAGGGTTTCTAGGGTTTGTTTCTAGATAGGTTGCATAGTTGGGTGTACCTCAATTTCCAACCTCAATTTCCTGTCTTATGGCAGACAAAATGGGGTAGGATCTGTTTTAAAAAGCAGGCAGTCTTCTCTTAATGGTTTTGTTCACCTAAGCTGAAGTCATTGTAGTATTTCTGTCTCCTTGTTACAGTCCATTTATGTACTTGACTTTGCAAACTCTAGAGATTCTGAAGATGCTCTTTCAGAATGAATAGGTCTGACACATGTTTGGGATAAACTACTTCAGTTTTTTTGGGACTGCTTTTTTTTTTTAGGAGATTGAGGGAAATGCTAGACTTCCTCATAATCCTTTCTCTGAGGAAGTATGTGCTTTCAACTGATGGGAAAGGGTGGAAAACTAATTCTCCTTTGTGTAGGTGTAAGCATGCTACTTAATTCACCTCTTGGACAATTGGAGATGCCTTCTGCAGAAAACATCCGTGTAAACTGATCTATTCTTCAGATGGCTTAGTGAGATTTTGCTGCTCACGCTGCTTAAATTCTGCTTGCTTTTGTTCAGTTTTCCAGACTGTTTTCTTGAATAGCATGTCCCATCCTAGAAAATGAGAATTGAAGGAGGAGGACCAAAGAAAATGTTGAAGCAGGTGTTAGATTCTAAGTGGAAAGCAGTACGTCTAGACAACAGCTTGTGTGGAATTGGTAGCTATATAGGATGGGGGTTTTTTTATCCCAGCTGGGGTATGGCATCTCTTGGTCTCCCACATTAGGTTCCTACTCCAGCATGAGTGGGAAAGGAGAATTTCACTGCAGCACCCAGTCAGAAGATGTTCTGGTCTGCAATGAAGCATACAAATACATAAAGTTTTGTGTAATTTCCCCAAACCCCTAGAAGCTAAAGACAAGTAGTATATGAAGAGTTTCTCAGAGTAACTTTGTCCATATATTTTTCATCAAAGGAAAGCTAATGCTCGTGTTCAGCATCAGAGAGAACAAGTCAGCTCACCTTTAGTGAAAAGTAGTAATAATCAAAATGTAATATTTAGAGTGGCCACGTGTCATGTCATGGGCAGGTGGCGTTTGTCTAGGTAGGGAATTGTGTTCATTTATGAAGTACAAATTACCCTTAGATTTATCAGTGAAAGCCAGATGTCAAACCAATTGACCATCATGGCAGCCAGTTTCTCCAGATTGTCCCTTGTAAAGAACAACCAGGAGGTTTCTTAAAGAATCCTTCTCTGGGACAGTTTGTGCCTTGGTTGGTGCCTTCAGTGTTCAGGATTGCTGTGCTGACTTTCTGCACTGCATTCAGCAGGAGCACAGTGTTCTGGTGATGTACAGGTATGATCACTTGCACTCATGATGTTTGTCACTGTTACAATAACCCAGTATTTGGGATGAGAGGTACCTTTAATAGATGAAGTGAACCAGCCTCGAAATGCTTATTAAACACACATCACTGGTCTTCTGAGGCAGCAGCTTTGTGTACTTACCAGCAGTGCTCTGAAAAGACCAGTTCTTTGGGCAGAAGTTGTACAACATCTGGAACCGTGGCTTCTCTGCAGCTTGCAATTCCCTGGTTAGTAAAAAGTACACTCCATTAATTTATTAATTCTTATTTACACCCAAATCCCAAGCACAGGCTTGGTATAGGTTAGTACATAATGAAAGCTGCTGCTGCTTAAGTTTGCAGCTAAAACTGCCTCAGGCAATAGCAGTTTTGGGCTGAGAGCTGCTCATGATGGAGTAGTTATGGATAAGTTATTTTGTGTGAGATGGGGCTACCTGCATTCTGAGAGTGATGGGTATCAGAAGCCCACTGAACCTTACAGACCTGTTTTGTGTTTCTCACTCGCTTTGTAGCTCAACTCTGACCAGGAGATGCTGAAATAAGATGGGTTGCTTATGTAAAACCTATGGTAGATCAGTCCCAGGCAGCTCAGGAGGGGAAATTGTGGGAATGCCATAGTTATGATGTATGGTTTGGCTTGAAACCACAGTATGTGGTCTGTAGTGCTGGCCCCTGAGCATGAGGGGCTAAAGTGTTGCAGCAATTTTAGGAAACAAGCATCTGGTAAAGGATATGCCCGTGGGTATTTTTTTCAGATGAAACATGGAGGCTTGAGAAATAGAGGTATCCAGTTTGATGTATGTCAGGCATCATGTTCAGCTCTTGTACAAGTTATAAAGGAGAGATGGTGCAGAAATAGACCTTTCCTAGAACTATGGACCTTTCCCAGAACTGGGATTCTGTAATGGTGTGCATGTGAACACACCGTGGGATTGCTTATTTGGGGACCAAATGGATTTTTGCTGTCACTGAAGCCATTTGTGGTGATCAGCACAGATGCTGTTGTGGTCTAACAGGTTGGAATTACAGTTTTGTCAATTGTGTTTTGCACGTACTTCCTGATGATGATCTGTGCTGGTCGTAGGTGTAAAATGATCTTCGTGTTGAGACTGTCCTTTTGACAAGAGCTGAATCACAAACCTCTTCAAAGTTGCTAGAATATCATTGACCAGATTTGATGAAAGATGAATCAACCTGTCAGAGAAATTTGATTGCTTTCTCCAGACTGTAGATTGTTTTGAGGAGTTACCTATGTAGAGTCAAAGCCTGAAAAATTGTGATATTGTCCATAGGGCTCTCTGTCAGGTAACTTTTCACATTTTTCAATGTTCTATCAAATCCACATTGCAAGCTTCTAATTCTTCAGTTTAGATTTTCATGAAATTCCCAAAATAGCCTGTCTGATCATACAGGCTTAGAGGATGTTTTTCTTAGGGGCTTTGCAGGGCTGAGCCCTACTATCCCCATTAGCACTAGTTACAGTGCAGTGCATGTTCTCAACTTGACGTGGTATTTTTCTTCTTTCCCTTTTCCAGCAGCAGGCACACTGAATTGAGTCCTGGGGTTGTGACTGTTTTCTTTATAAATAACCTGCTTTCAGAAACTCAATAGCTTCTGGTTGGATTTGTGCCTGCTTATGATTTAAAGGTGTTAATAGAAAGGTATTACAAAGTGTTTCTTAGGCTGGAAGGAACTTTCCAGTAGCTTTACTGCAGTTGAGGTGAAGATTCTAAAGAATAATAAGAATGGGGAAATGGTTGTAGAGGAGGGAAGAGTGTTTAGCATTAAGCATTTTGCTAAATAGTAAAGTGCCTCCTGTAAATATGCCACAGAACCCTCAGTTGTTTTATTGTGGTACCATGATCAGGATCATTCTGTGCTGTTACTATTGTTCCGTAAACCAATCAATGTACCACTGCACAGATGAGTTTGTTTGTACTAATCCCCTTCTTTGTTTTTGATTGATGGTTGCATAGCAAATGTGTCTGAAGAGGTGATGGAGTGCAGTACTGTAGAGTAGATGAGCACTGTCCCGTTCTCAACTTTACCTTTGGTAATCCACACCAGCCTGGACTATCTCCATAGCTCCACTGTGTGTCCTGGAGCTCTCTTTTTCTCAGGTCTACTGTGTGTTAACAGTTTTCCTGGACAGTATAATGCTGATAAACCACAAATGTAGGTGACTCAAAGCTTCTTCATCAAACCCCAAGCCCCTGTGAATTGCCAGTTTCCCTTCAAAACAGACCAGATGTGTTCTGTAAGGAGACACTGCTGAAGGCACAGCAAACCATTGTATCTGTGCAGGCATGTCAGGGATATAGTTACAGGATTGCCTGCTATTGAGTTACTCCACTGAAAAAGATGTGGAACTCTAATTCCTACGATGTTTTTGTAGGATGGTCAGGTCATGATGTGGCCAATGAAGAATTTTTGTATCTTATCCAAGTTCTGATACCTTTTAAAATCTTTATAGACAGGGATCTAAGTATTATCTCCTATCCCAGATTCAGGTCAGTCTGTGCTGCTTTGCAGAGCTTCCTGCTGCATATTTCCCAGATACATACAACAAGGGAAAGAGCTGTGGGGGACTCAGAAATATTGTTTGAGGAGGCAGCACTAAAATCATTAAACTTAAGACTTCAAGAAAAATAAGCCTTGGAGGGGAGAACAACTAATAGTGCAACAACTTCTTGCCCTTCATCCTTCCACTCATTCCCTGCAGCAGGCTTCAGGATCCAAACAAGCCTCCTAGGCACACAGCAAATGTGTGATTTGCACTTAGGGGCTGCTCTGACGTGTTTGTGTTTTAGGGGTGGTTGTTTTTCACTGTTCACTTCCACTCAGCTGGTAATTAACCTGGCATTATCTTTTCCTATGTTTCCTTATTTGTCCTTCTGCTTTGAAGGAAAATTCCACTGAAATGTCAGCCTGCAGTGAAGAGATTTTGCTTGGATACCAGACTCCATTGAATACATTCATTGTGATGATCTGGTATTCCATCCAGAGAGGCAAAACCAAGAAAGCGAATAGATATTCTGAAAGCTTAAAAACTAGGTTCTGTCCTCACATGTGAGAGTCAATAGTATCTGTTTCATGGACAGAGAGGGTCATATACCTGAAGCAGTCAGCTGAATGATTTCATAAAGTGCTTCCCTGGGTCACTTTCTTGCTGAGTGCACAGCTGAGACACAGGACTGAGTGCACCCACCCATCACAGCTCAGGAGCTCTTGTGTTTTCTCCCTGCAGCTGTTGAAGAACTGGACCCCGTTGATTAAGAACTACATAAAACGAGCGTCAGATCACTTGAATGCCTTATGTGCCATTGAGGAATTCTTCTTGGAACATGACAGCCTCTGCACATCGATAGCTAAAGTGAGTATCCACTCCCAAATCTGTTTTTGCTAGATTCACAGTGGAATGCATCCTATTTACATCATCGCCTCTCTGCTTTAGGGGAGAGAATTTTAGGGTCTCAGTGGAGAGGGTGTGTAGAAATTGTATAACAATTTCTTAAAAGAAAAAAATAGTTCTGTGTCTGCCTGTGCCTCTGAGGGAGCACAGCTGAGGGTGAGTATTAATTACCAGCTTGCAGCCTGTGGGGAGCTAGTATTTTGCAGCTTCCAACATAGATGCCCTTGTTGTGTGACGCTGGAAGAGGCGAGGCCAGAGACTCGCTCTAGGAAGAGCTTCACTTCATTTATCTCTCTATGGTCCCCAGGATCTCACTGCTAAATGGTTTATCGTACTTCGGAGTGCAAAACAGAAAAGCTAGGAGTAAGAGTGGAATTTTATTCAGGCTGAGCAAGTTATAAAATTGGGAATAAAGGGAATCTGTCATGTGGTTTGTTATCGGTCTCCCTGCTTCTGAGAATTTTCATATATTCCTCCTCACCATCCTTCACAAATATTTTGTCCCTGCATTCTGTCTGCCCTATCACATGGAGAGCATTTGACTTGGATTGCAAGGCTCCTTTAGCAGCAACTCAGGAAGCCTCTGTCTGTTTTGGAAGAGCTCTCCTAGAGCCTGCTTAAGTCTTGATTCCTCAAGAAAGAGTAATCCTAACTTCTGCTACCAGTGCTTCTGGCTGATGGCAAAGCACTTAGGACTGGAGCCAAAAGCCTTCAGTTTGGTGAGCCAAAATGTCCTTGAATTACAGCAATTGTTTGGCATGTGTCCATTGTTCTAGGGGCCTGGGTTTCCCTAGAGGCTGGGAATTGAAGTGACACTTTATATTCGGAGTTGGCAGCCAGCTTTGTTAGTGCTGTGCTGCAAGGAGACCTACTGCAAAGTGCCTGCTCTGCCTGAGCACAAAGGCACCCTGAGAAAGCCTGATCGGATCTCCCCCTCACTCACAGGAGTAGGGCTTGAGCTGACGAATGACCAATTGCTTTGACACCTGCCATAAGGCAGTGCAAAGAGAGAGCTGGCAGGGGGAGGGAGCCTGGGGCAGAGCTGGGTAGGTTCATGCTCCTCTGCACGTGTCACTGTTACATGTGAGCCTGCATCAGTTGCTTGTTGGATTGGCTTTGGGGATGGCATTTGGGTTGCTTTGAAAAGAGAACTTATGTCTTGATGGTCTCTGTGATCCCTTGTTGCCCACTGCTCTCAGTCATACCCAACATCCTCAGAGCTGAAGCTGATGGGGCTTGACCTTTTGACTCATGTGTCACAGCATCTGTCAGGAACATAAGGCTTCGTAGGAGAATCACAGTTATTTTTAACAGTAGAAGGAAAATGAAGCAGACTGAAGCCTTCTGGTGGAGACTAAGCTGAGAGACACAGATTACGTGCAAACTTTGTACTTGGACGTGAGCTAGTCCCGAAAGAGTTTATAGAGAGCCTGTTGCTCTTTTCTAATTGATGCAGGTGTTGATGACATTTTACCAGCTGGAAATTCTGGAAGAAGATGTAATTCTCAATTGGTTCTCTTTGCGGGACACGTCTGACAAAGGAAAGCAGCTTCGTAAAAACCAACGGGTGAGTCCCAAAGGTGTTGGGAGAGGCCAGGGTGGGGGGAGAGAGACAGGCAACAGCTGCTGAAAGAAACTTCGAGTGAAGTTTAGTGTCACTGTCACCTTCTGTGGAGCAGTTCCCATCACATGGTAGGCCAAGAAACACACCAGTGCACTAAGCAACACAGATTTGTTCTCCAGAACAGGCATTTCTGTGCATTCTGCCATAATCATCCTGTTTGGATGAAGAATGGTGGTAGTATGAGGATTGTTTCTAGTGGGCTCTCGGTAGCATGAGGCCAGCACTTTCCGGATTAGCAGCACGGCTTCTCTAAGCCAACACCCATTTGAAATGGGCTTTAGGCCAATGCCCTGTGTGCTGGCTCCATGCAATTTCTTTGAAGCTTTCATTTCTGGCTCAGCAGTCCCTTCATATATACTTCTAAGCATTTGCTGTACTGAGTGGTTTCATTTGGCTTCTGTTGCAAGGAGCGTATAAACTTCCCTCCTCCATCAGGTAGAACTTTGTGCCGCAGTTTGTCTGAGCCCTGTTCCAGTCCTCCTCCCTGGATCTGGAAGAGAGGTGAAGGAAAAAAAAACATCTGAAGAACAACTTTGTTCAAGACCTTTGCAAAGTCAGCTATTAGCATAGGTCAGCAGTGCTTTCAGCTGCTTGTTCAAGCCCAGTTAAAATGTAAAATAAGCTGCCTTTTTAATAGCAGTTTCTGAGGCACAAGTTTTTTTCCCAGCAGAGTTTTCCTAACATGTCAGTTAAGGTGCAGCTGCCATCTCTTTGCCCTCAAGCTCTGAAAAACTGTCAAGCTTTTGTCTTTTTGCTGAGTGCTGGAGGGATTGTCTCACTGGAGGAATCTCCTTTAGGAATTGAATCAGTCTGCATTTGTCTGTGGCATCCCAGTTGTTTTTCACCTAATTATCTCTCAGTCTGCCTCCATTTCTTCTTTCTTCTGGAAACACTTTATCTTTCTTGTGCATGATAGTGATGCTCACTCACACAGTGTATTTGTTGAGCATTTCCAGCATCTCTTAGGTGATAGTTGTTACACAATTACGTTTCATTCTCTCTGCAGCTCCAGAAGTTTATCCAGTGGCTGGAGGAGGCAGAGGAGGAGTCGTCTGATGGCGACCAAGACTGACATGGTGGCTCAGCATGAGAAGAGGCTCTCACTGCCTTTCTGGGCCAAGTGGGCAGGGCAAGATCAATGCCAGTGCATGGTGTGTAGATGTGGGGCCTGACATCGAAGTGACTGACAATCCCATCATTAATTCAGTTGTGTGTTCCCAACTTTGCCACTTCCCTCCCTCCCTCTTTTGCACCTTATGTTGCAACCCAGTATAAAAACTATAAGGGAAAAACAGGAGGCGGTGATACCTAAAATCCCTCTGGAGCCTGGATTTGATGTACTATAAGCTATCTTTTGGGAGGTCCTTGTTACTAATACAAAGGGAGAGAGTAGATGCAAATGCATACGATGCCCCTGTAGATCTAACCATCAGGGTTGTGGAGGAATGGTCATACAGCTAAGGTTTTTGGAGTCTTTGTTGCTTCTGGAGCTAAGGGAACTCCTGCTGAAGAGACACTGGCAAGGTTGGTGAGTAAGAGCATGTGGATTAGGATCTGGAGTGCAGGACTGGAATTCAGGCGTTCTTATGCCTGGAGTTGTCTGAGGACGCCCAAGGCATTTTGCAGCCTAGAAGGCACTTCTGTGATCTTTCCAAAAGGGAAAATCTCTTGCCATCTGCCATGCTAGGATCTAACACAAATTGCACAGTGGAGTTGGTAAAACCATGTGTTTCCCGTGCTGTAGAACTGGGGATGGTGTGTGCTCAGCTTCCCCACAGGGTTGGCTGATGGTGGATGGCTGTACGGATCACCATATCCTGCATGTGGTCGTTCTTCCATGTCCCCAGCTTAGCAGACATGTTTTAGAGAAGTGTCTGTTTCTTTTTTTTTTTTTTTTATGAAAAGGGAGCAGAGGTGCCTGGCTCCTCCCACTGCACCAACTACACTTGTTTTTTGCCCTGGGGGCATTGACTGCACCAGCTGCTTTGAGAAGAATGCAAGTTCCTACGTTCTGCTCCAGTGTGAAAAGGAGCGAATGGTATTTTCTCCAGCAGCATACGGTCTGTGTATCCACCTGATTTCAGTTATATAAGCTTGCTTACTTCATGGCCATTTATTTATTTGAAAACTTCCCTCAGACAGCAGGGAAAGTGCTGCAAACCCACTGTGAGGCTCTGCAGCCGCAAAGCTGCTCAGCAGGCAGCAGGGAGTGAGTGTGCCTCTGACTCAATGTGTGGCAGCAGCAAGGCCTTTAAGAACAGCTTACTTGGAAGTGTTGCCGTGCTGTGTTCTCCCCTGCTCTCAAAGAACAGAATGAAAAGAGCACTGCAACCATGAGCTTGTGTTCATTCATAGGTGGGTTATTTGTTGGATGTGCTGACCTTGCCTTTGCCCCTTCAGGAGGAGCATGGAGTAAATCCTTTGCAGGGGGAAATGCACTGGAGCTGCCCACTCAGGATATTTACTTGGCCGTTCCGTGGTGCCACAATTGTCAGTGAGGGGACAGCATTGGATGCTGGAGAGCAGGGATACTGCCTCTAAAAAGCTGATGTTCAGGCAGGGCCATCTTGTGCACTCACACTATCAGTTGCCAGGATTGTGCATAAATGTCCTTGTTTTCTGACATTGCAAACTCAGTCTTGTAAATGTTGGGGAAATAGTCGGTATCTGAATTTTCTGTATCTGCCAATATTTAATTCAGGGAGCAAATAAAAATATCCTGGTGTTACCAGCTTGTTTGCTTTCTTTGACTTGGAATTGTATGTCTCCAGTTTTACATGCCTGAGCCCGGCTTCATGTGTAAGTTGAATAACTCGTCACTGCTTTTTCCTCAGATTTTAAGTGCACAATAGGCACATAGGAAATCAGCACAGCATTGAATCAGTGAAAGTGTTTGATGGTAACTCATGACCCCTGTTTGCAACTAGAGAACAATTAATTAAAACTTCTGAACTTGGAATCCTGAAGTGGGTGAGGTTTGATTTTGTACAGAATTATGTTGCAAAGATGAACCTTAAATCCAAAGAAATCTATCATTTGTCATTATGGGAACTGCTGGAAATGTTGGCTGATACGGCTTGCATTGTGCCCTCCTGATGCTGGGAAATAGGAACTGACAGAGGCAGGGAAGGGCAGCTACAGAGCCCTTAGTAAAACCATTTACAAACTAGCTGCCAGACTTGGTAATTTTAAAATCTCCTTGGACATCTCAAGTATTTTTTTCCTTTTACAGGGTAAAGATGGCCTAAGAATAAATTTAACATGTAGTGCTGTAAATAGTTCAGTTTTGCCAGAAGTTCTTGATTATTTCTGCAAAGTAAAAATTCCACTTTTGTTTTTTCCACATCCCTTCCTTCTTGGCTCCAACTTCGTGGTATGAGCTGCTTTTTTTACCTGGGAGTTAAAATCCAAGAGTAGAATGTTGCTCTGTGGCCACATCCTTCAGGCCTTGCTGGTGTGTATGGTGGGTAGTTTTACAGATGCCAAGAAAGAGTAGCAAAAAGAAAACCAATCAGGACACTTGATACTCTCCAAAGTGGAGTTCTGGCATGGTGCAGCATCCTTATGTACTGATACATGTTGTACTTTTTAAAGGAGCATTTACTCCACTGGTGAAGTGTAGGGTGGGCTTGAGGCTTTCTTGTTGCTTTAGTCAAGTTTTTTTTTTAGTTGGAAGACTAGAAATGCCTTTGAGAGCAATCTTGAATGTGGAATCGTTGCTACCCATCTCTGAGCAATGTAAGCAGTCAGTACTTTATTTTCCTGAGGCTATAATAATCAACTTGTCTGACTTCCTATCTGACAGGGAGGGAGGGAGGGAGGGATGGATGGATGGATGGATGGATGGATGGATGGATGGATGGATGGATGGATGGATGGATGGACGGACGGACGGACGGACGGATGGATGGATGGAAGGAAGGAAGGAAGGAAGGAACCTGGTGTTTCTGCATCAAATCCATAACTTCCGTTAACAATAATAACTCTTTTAAAAGAAGATGGTAGTTTGGTATTGCTTCAAGGTGTAAGTGATGGAACTCAAGTACATCCACCTCTGCTTTGGGCTGTTCCAAGATGCACTAAAATGTCTGAAGTCTGTGTACTCTGTAAGGAGAAGCAACATTATCAATGCTGCAATTTTTAAGTTGCAATAATTGCAAAAATAAGCCAACAAACAGTTCAGAAACTCTTCCTTGTGGACCTTGGAGTGCACAGCACAATCCCCTCCTGCTAATTTCTTTGGCACTGTGTTCTTAGCTTCCATTCAGTGAGTCATACAGCACAAGGCCTCTGTGAGCAGTGAAACTGATCTATCATTGAGTCTATTCAGTCACTTGGCCTGTTTTAAAAGAAAAGGCAGCTTTAGCAATGAGATTTCATCTACTACCACCCTGGGGGATGTGACACCCCTCCCATGAGCTGCTTCTGCTCCCTTGGGAGCTCAGCACTACCAAAAATTGCCCTTTTGGTAACAGAGGTGTCTAACGTGTACAATACAGGCTCCAAGGTGCATCCATGGCTGTGCTGGGAGGTGTGTGAGACAGTAGCCCTGCCAGGGGCAGACTAGGATTCTTTCACATGTGCCTGCTTTTGGGGCAGGGAGGTGTTGCAAAAAGACTTTAAGATTAGCACTGTCAGGGTTGACCCAGGAAAAAACAAACTAAACTTTTCCATTCCTGACCTGGATTCTTCATTTCAGGTACACCAGCTTTTACCACAGAGCTCTGAGCATAAGGAAATTACAATCTTCCAAGAGCTGATGGGAAAACATGGGAGAGTCTCAGGCCTCTTACAGCTTCTGCTTACCTGAGGACTTCCCTTGAATTTTTTTTTTTTTTTTTTTCAGTTTAATGTCAGGTTCTTCCCCCAGCCTAGCAGTGCTGCCCAGGTAATTACTAGCAATGTCTGCAGGATTCTTTAATGCATTAGGAGGCTTATTTAGCTCAGCCTGCCTGCCCGCCTGAGGAACTTGGCTCTGTTCCCTGTAGGATCTCTCTGGCTCCTTTTCCTACGGCAGGGGAGTCTAGTCTGAAGGGTGATCTAGTCTCATGCCCTGCGCAGGCCCATGGTGTGGTGCTTCCTCTGCATTTATTCCTTCTAATCCAGGATAGTGCAAGGCGGTTCTTGCCCTTCCTGTTGGTGGGTGTTCCCAAAACTCCATTCACCCCAGCTTTGCTCTCAGCCACAGCTCCAGGAAACTGCTGGTGGATATGGTTCCTTGGTGCCTGCTGAATGCTGGCAAGGTGTGCAGAGGGGAAACCAGACAGCCTGAGACTGCTGTGGAAGGGAGGCAAGTCCTAGGGCCTGGGGTCAAAGTGCTGATGACTATAGGTAAGAATGTTCTGGGGTCCGGGGGGATAGAGGATGGGAAAAAAACACACAGCCAAAGGGTGCCCAGTTGAAGAAGCCATGGTACGTGGAACAAAGGATGCTCATGAAGAGCAAAGAGTCTGCTTGGTGAGGAGAAGTCTGAGTACTGGGGTTAGTTGTTGGATGGTGACAAGGGGTTCAGAGGGGTTCAGCTGGAGAGGAGCTGGGGTGGGTGGTAGTCTCTGTGTGTGGTGACCATCTGAGACACAGTACAGGGAGCTCAAAGGGGTCTGTACATGGAAGGATACAGTAGAGATGGATATGCTTCATGTTTTGTAAACTGTACTCATGTAAAGTGTAAACTGCACATAGCCGTATGAGGAGCATGGGGAAGGCTGGGAGGAGTGTGATGAAGGATCAGGGCTGCAGGGATACAAGGGGAGGCCTGGAGTGTGGAGAGAAGCAGAGGTCGTGGGACACAGGAATGACCCAATGAAGCAGCATTAGAGGGTGTAAAGGGGGTGTGAAAACTGAATGGGGGTGGGGGGCCTGGGAGAGGTGTATTCCTAGCTGGCACTGGGAATGTGGGTGCACGGGGAGTACCAGGCTGTGGATAGGAGGATATGGATGTAAAGTATAAATCCCTATGCACCCACGAGAGATTAGGCTGGACGTGTGCAGTCCCAGGGGCCATGCACCCACATGGGGCACAGCAACAGCGGGGGTGGATGGGTGTGTAGGGGGGTCAGTTCTAGCGAAAGGTGTGTNGGGCGCGGGCGGGGGCCGGGCCGGGTCTGGGGGTCCAGGCCGGGGCGGAGGAGGCGGCGGAGGCAGAGGCGGGGGCCTGGCGGCCGGGCAGGGGCGCCATGGCGGCGGCCGAGACGAAGATCATTTACCACCTGGACGAGCAGGAGACGCCGTACCTGGTGAAGCTGCCGATTCCGGCCGAGCGCGTCACCCTCGGCGACTTCAAGGGGCTCCTCAACCGCCCCAACTACAAGNGGGGGGCCTGGGAGAGGTGTATTCCTAGCTGGCACTGGGAATGTGGGTGCACGGGGACTACCAGGCTGTGGATAGGAGGATATGGATGTAAAGTATAAATCCCTATGCACCCACGAGAGATTAGGCTGGACGTGTGCAGTCCCAGGGGCCATGCACCCACATGGGGCACAGCAACAGCGGGGGTGGATGGGTGTGTAGGGGGGTCAGTTCTAGCGAAAGGTGTGTGGGGGGGTCTCCTATCGATGCGAGATCTGGCTCGGGGGCAGGGTGCGGACCAGCATCGTGGCAGGATCTGCGCCCAAGCTCCCAGGCTGTCCGCTGGGCCCGGTCCCGGCCCACGGCGGGTCCCGGTGCGGGGTCGGTCCCGCTCCGCGCCGCGGCCCCGCGGGGCGCCGGGCTCGCCCTCCGGTGATTGATGGCTCCGGGTGGCCAATGGCTCCGGCGCGGCCCCGTCCCGGCGTGTGCCGNGACGCCGTACCTGGTGAAGCTGCCGATTCCGGCCGAGCGCGTCACCCTCGGCGACTTCAAGGGGCTCCTCAACCGCCCCAACTACAAGTTCTACTTCAAGTCCATGGACGACGACTTCGGGTGAGCGCGGGCCCGGGCCCGGTCTCCCGGGGCCACGCGTGGAGCCCGGGCCCCGTGGGCCTTCCCGGGGAGTAGTGGGGGGCGGCTGGGGAACTCCCTTCGCTCACGGGGCTGGAGCCGGAGCTGGCTGTCCCCTCGGCCCCAGGAGCGCCCCCGGGACGGCGGGGCCGGGACCCCCGGGGTGGGGAGGTGCCCCTCTCGTGCCCGGCGTGGCGAGGGGGGCCCCGATCCATCCTCCATCCCCATTGCTTTTCCTTGGAGAGGATTGGGATGGTGACCCCCTTGGCTTCTGTCTGGGGGGACACACCCTCCGTGCACCCCAGGACCTCACCTGTGGGAGGCTGGTTGGTGATACCCTGCTGTGCACATTCTCTGGGGTTCGTTGTCCCTGGGCTCTGCCTCCGGGGACAGCCCCACATCCTCGGATCCCGGATCAGCTCTGGGGAAGCTGCCCCATGCTACCTGCTCCATGACGGAGCTGGTGATACCCTGCTTTAGGTGCCAGGGGCACCTTGGAGGAGACCATCATCCCCTTCTGAGGGTCACCGTACTCAGGATATTTGGCCAGCACCTTGCCTGAGGTGGTATCTCCCATGCAGCCCCCATTGGGTTGTCTAGGGTGGCATCCCCAGGTTGTATCCTACTCAGGACCATCATTCCCTACCAAAAGGGCCTGGGCATCTCCCGCTGTGCCTGCCTGGGGGAAGTGCCCCTTGCTCCCTCCTCCAAAAGGGTGTGGAGGTAGTGCCTCCATCAGCTCTTTCCACGAAGTGGATTTGGGGACAGTTTTGTTCTCCTACCATCCATTTTGGGGAGAGACATCCATTTTGGCAGCTTTGTCCTCCACATCTCATTTTTGGGAAGAATGCATAGAGAGGACCAGTTTACTCCTCCTGTGCCTCCATGGAGAAGGAGTGAGAGCTCTCCACGTGCTGTCTATCTCTGAGTAAGGGGTGTGTGCAGGACCTGCAGTACCCATGTACATGTCCCATCCTCAAAGTGAGATGTCCCATGCTCAGTCTCTGGTATAGAAGAGGGGTGAAGCCCTGCCTCATATCCCATCTCCTGCAGGGTGGCTCCCTTCCAACACTGGTGTTTCCATCACTTCTTTTGTGATGCTCTTTGGTTCCTCCCATCACAGGTGGCTGTTTGGAGGTGAGGAGGTGTGTTCTGTCCCTTGTTTGGATGTTGTACTCGCCTATCTTCTGGGGAGCCCTTCCTGTCTCCTACATGTGTAAAGTTGGTTACTGTTCTGGGGAGCAAGTACCATGTGAAGCCAGCTCCCTGTGAGACCCTTTGTCCTCACTCTGTTTTGTCCAGGTTTCCTGCATCTGACTTTCCTTTAGCCTTTTTGAGGACCTCTTTTTCCATCCTGGGACCCTCTTGGTTTCCACAACATGTGACCCTTTATCATTCCTAGGACTTTGGTATTTGAAGGAGTTGTGTGATCCTTCCTCCTCTGAAGTTTTAGTGTTTACAGTAGGTCTTGTGTATCAAGCTGGGGTTGCAAAGTGTTTTCAGTTTTATAGTCTTCCCAGTGTCTTCCCACTGCACCAAATACCTCTCTAGACTGTGATTCTGGCTTGTACCCCATGTTGAACAGGGCTGGGCCTGTTTGGGGCTTGGATGAGATCTGTGTGGCTGCCTCAGCAGGGGGTGCTCTCCCCTCCTCAGCCAAATTATCCCAGTGCCCAGGTTCTCCTTAGTTTGGGAGCTGCCAGCTTTCAGATGAGGCTTGAAATTTGGAGTCGCTCCTTTGACCACAGTCTGGGACGCTTTGCCTCCCTAAATTCCTCCTGACCCAGTGGAGAGCTTTAGTCCTCAGAAGCTTCCCCAGTCTCTCCTGGCAAATAGAAGTCTCCAACCCTCATTTTCCATAAATTTCCTCAGCAATATCAGTTGTCTGTGGATTGTTTCCTGTCCCTCAGCTGTTGAGTAGCGTTGGGTGCTATGAAACAGCTGCCTCTCCCTGTCTCAGAGGGGACCATGTTCATTGGTGGGAGAAGTGAATTCTCCATGCATGCTGTTTGTAAACAAATGCTTTGGGATCCTTTGAAATGTTGTTCTTGAAGTGAATTCAAACTTGTCTTGAATGAAACATTGCCATGTGGGTGGGAGAGTGAACAACTATAAACAAAGTTTGGTAATAAATAGCAGCGTCTTGCAGTGGAAAGAGGGGTCTGGTGGCAGTGAAGTTTTGTGCTGTGCCTTTTCATCCTCCTGTATCTCTTTAAGGTTCTGCAAGAGGATGTAGATGGTAGATTAACAAAACTCAACTATAAAGCAGCATAGGGAGTTATAGTGGGTGATAGCAGGGAGAGGGGAAAGTCACTCAGGAAATCACCCCAAGATCAGTTGTGTCAGAAATGCATTGGATGAGATTTTTGTAGTGACCAGTTCAGCTAATTTGTTTGGGAAGCATGAATCGCTCTGGAAGGGAAGGTGCAGCTGAGAGGGGGTTAGGGGCTGTGTGTGGGCAGCCCATTCCTTGGAGAAGTCCTGGGCAATGAGTTGGGCAGTTGGAGCAGCATGTGCAAGGCCTGGGGTGTGACAGAAAGAGCAAGCCTCTTGTGATGTCACCATGAATGCTCCATCAGGAAAGCTGTCTCTGCTGCTTTCCAGCAAGCTGAAGAATGGGAAAGTGGTGGTTGGCTAGAACATGCTCTGGGAACAACCAGAGCAGTCCAGCTGCTCTGAGAAGCCCTGAAGCCCCAAGCAGCACACAAAATAGAATTAAAGAATCATTTTGGTTTGAAAAGACCTTTAAGATCATCAAGTCCAAGCTGAAAAATTTCATGATCCCTGCTAATTGATGTCCATGAGAAAGTGAGCTATTGGCCTGCAGGGAGAATCAGAGACAGAAGGGCAGGAGGCACCTTGGCTGCTTGACTGTAAATGCATGGGCAATTAGTGAAAACTAGAAGGAGGTTAACAATGATGGCATTCAGAAGCTGTGTGACAGGGAAAAGCATTTCTCTCTCACACATTTATTCCTCTCAGCTCCTTCCCTGAGGGGATTCCCTCAGGGTGCCTTCTGCGTGGCTTGTGCTGGGCTGCTGTCTTCTGTCAACTGGCCAGTGTCCAGAAGTAGGACCCAGCTTAAAGCCCCTTGAATGAGAGACCAAGTAGATGGCCTTAAGGCAGCTGATCAATGAAGAGAAGGCCTACAGGTCCCATGGTTCTGCTTTGAACCTTCTGCAGGATCCCTGTGGCACAAAGCAAACTTTTCCTTTCTTCTATTATTGGGAATGGAGGCATCTCACTTTCCAGAGCCAGATGGAGCAGGATGTCCAGTGTTTCCTCTCACCTCTGTTACCCAGTCTGAATCTTTCTCACTCTTCCTCCTTTTTTTCCGGGCTGTGGATCTCCAGTGTGGTATTCCCTTCAGTTCACCCCATCCCCAAGGCAGTATTAGAGCATCAGTCTTGGTGTGTGGGATTTTTCATTCTTTTGTTTATCTTGTTAATATTTGTTTGCTCTGAGAATCAGAGTTGTGATGGAGCAGCTTCAGTGTTTACATCTCTTTGGAAATGTGAACTGAGATTCCCCTGGGTGGCTGGGAAGTGTTGGCCTATGGCAGGATGGTTAGTACTCAGCTTCAAATAATTAAGACCCCAGAGTGGTGGGTGTCACTTCTGGGTGGCAAGGAGGAGAAATGAGAAGAATTCATGCACCTGGTCATGGGAAGAGGAGTTGTGAGCAGCAGGAAGGCTGCAAGGTTTTGTTGCTGAGCAGTGGGCTACAGCTGTACATAACGGTGCAGATATCTGTGCCCTTGTTGGCTTTGTGTGTTGCTAATCCCAGAATTGGAGGCATATGAAGGTCAGCTGATGGATGGTGTGAGTGTGGCAGTGCACAGATGTGGTAGATGCTTCTTGGACCTGAGATGCTTTGTGTCGATGTGTCTCACCGTGAAGTGTGGAACTACCCTTGGCTGCTAACATTGCACTCATTAGAGAAGGAAGGTTTCTTCCTGCAGCTTGAATCTTCTCATTCAGTGTTTCACAAGTAAGAGCTGTGTGCTGGTCAGCAGGAGAGCACCTTAGATCAGTGCAGTACTGTGACTGATATAAGTGCTTGTGAGATCCATATTTTCCATCAGATCTCTCCCAGGTTTTTCATGGGATTTTGAGCAGGCTTTTTTTTTTTCTTAATCCATAAAATGGAATTTCCAGCTGTGCCTTGTCCTGTCCAGTTGATTCTGGGAGCTTCTTGGGCAAACATTTGTGTAGCTCTTAGCATGACAGAGTTCTCAGTTCTATAGAGGTGCTGCAAGAACAGGACTGTAAATTATTCTGGGTACCTGTGCAGTTGGGAAGGGAGCAACCATGCTGATGGTCTGTAGTTTGCTGGGACATAGGCTTTAGACGTGTTTTGTCTCCTACCCAAGTCCATAATGAGAAATGTATCTGGGCAGCATGGACTTCTCACCAGCCAGGTGTTGTGCATGTTTGCCTCAGCTGAACTACAGATGTGTCTTTTCATCTGGTACAACTCTGACAATATTCTTATATCAGCTGAAATGTGATTTATTTTAATTAGTTTTCTGTTTCTTATTGATACTGCTCATTTTCTATTGATCAAAATGTGTTCCCACAGGGGCGTGCTAAAGTTTAGGCTAAACTTTTCAGAGCACTTTAATGAGTGCAATTTGCGTGTCCAGGTAAATCCTTAGCATCTGGCCCGAAGTTCTGCCGTGTCTTTCCATAAATTGTGAAGTGCCTGAAAGTTTGAATTTCTTTTGCCTGTGAAAAAATCACTTTAGTGATCATTTCTCTTATCTTCACTTGGCCACCTCCCCTCTCCTACACTGGAGAGCAGAAAGGCCCCATTCTTCTGCAAGGGGACCACTCCTCTCTCCTCATCCTACTGGTTCTGCATTGCTGGGAGAACACCAGTGATCTGAGGTACAGTGGTGGGATGGTCCTGCTCCTCCTGCCACTGCTGGTTTTTCCCTTTTGCATGTCTCCGTTCCAGTTTTAGTTTTATAGCTGTGGTGATTCCTTGGTCTCAGCTGTGAAGTGAAAATTGGTATCCAGCTTATCACTGGCCCAGTATCTTATCCAGACCTGCTTAATTATCACCTGCTCTCCAAAGCCGGGCACAAGGCAGTGATTAGGACAGCACTCTGGAGGCAGAACAAAGCGGGTGCTGCTGGAATTCCCAGTGTAGGGGTCAGATGCCATTGGTATTTGGCGGCCTCATCTCTGCACGTCTGCATGAGGAAATGCGTTGATGCTCTCTGAAAGGCCAAGTGATTTATTTTTATTGCAGGGTCTTTTTGAAATTGATGCCAGCAGTGACTGTCCTTCTGGCTGGATATGCTGGGAGCTGGGGAAGGGATCCTAAACTTAATAAGCAGTGTCAGTTTCTAAGCAGTGGTGAGCACTGGCATGGTGCCCCTGCCTTTCCTGCCAGCTCTTTGTAGCATGTGTTGGGGGAATTGTTTTATTTTGATTTTGGGAACTTTTTAAAATTTATTTTTAATTGGAAACTTTTGCTGTCTCCAGAAGACCTTTGCTTGTTCCATGCCCCTAGTGGAGACTGCTTCTATGTCAGCATGAATTTCATGCTGGGAGAAGTTGGCAAGAAGTCTGTGAGTGAAAAGGCCTACAAAGTTCCCTTGCATGCTCATGTCCTTTGTGGTGGTCTAAGTGGGAGCATTGGCCCTACTGGAAGGTGGCCATCACTTTTTTCCAGTTTCTGGTCTGTACCTGTCCATTCTGTGTGGAGGAGAACACTTAACACATGAGAGGCCACAGCAGAGGCCTCTGTGCTCCAGAGGATGTGTTTCCGTGCCTGCTGTGAGGTGAGCTGCCCTGGTTAGCAAGGGCCCACCAGCAGTTACTTCGGACATTTTGCATGTAGGTTACTGCAGCCTGTGCCTCTGTCTCCTAAGCTGCTGAGGATTTGGCAGAGAGCTGCTGACCACTGTCTGCATTCGTGGTGGGGAGTTCCTGTAATGCTGCCTGTGCTGGGGGTGGCCCATGGACACTGGAGCTGATTCTGGCTGGAGCTGCTGCTGGAGGCCATTTCCAAGTGTTGTGGTGATGGTGGTGAGGGCTACAGCAGTGCCAGGGCTGAGGTGAAGATGGAGATGGTTAGTTGACAGTATTCCCTGCTTCCCTGGACTGTATTGTCTGTGCCTGGCCTTGTGTGTCCTGCTGTTCAGACCCAGCTATTACTGACTCTGTAGGTGTTTGGCATTCTCGGTTGTGGTTGGAGCTGTGCTCTGAAGGCCACATTGGATGGCAGTCACAGCCTGGTTTCTTTGCCCAGGGGTGGTGTTTGGAAAGCCAAGTTAGCCAAATTAGGCTGCAGACCAGTTTCCCTAAGGCCTTGTATGTCCTATGCAAACAATGAAGCTTTACAAGATCTATTGAACTAGTTTGCAGCCAGAACTGGTCATAATTTTTTTTTTTTTGACTGAATGTATTTTCTCCCAAAATATGGTGTTATGTTGAAGCCAGCATTTTTCTTAGTGAGGCATTGTTTTCAGTTATGTGTTTGATGGGAATGTTTCTTAATGTTAAGCCTCTTTTGTCATTTCAGAAAAAAAAAAAAAAAGAGTAAAAAAAGAAAGATCAAGAAACCTTTACTCAGCCATGTGAATGCAGCTGTTTTGGTGCAGTTCAGTGTTCTGAAATCATCTGGAGCACTCTGGTCCTCCGAATTCCAGTACGGTGCAAAAACCTACCTTGATGTCTCAGAAATTGCTGCAAAGTAAATCAGTGTGCCCCAACAGTGGTACAGCTGTGCTTCAGCATGGTTAAGTCTTGGAGGTCAAGGCAAAATGCCATAAAAAATGGTTCATAAACCACCATAATTTGGGTCACAACCTGAGCATTTTTTTGTTGTTATGGGATGATAGTCATGGCCCCACTGCTAAGTTTTCTGGTTCCTGCTGAGATACATCTTTTTTCTAAAGGGAACTCTAGAATTTCATCTAGAACTTTGCCATTCCCAAATCCCAGACACTGGCTCACCCACAGGGTGGGTACTGGGTCTTCTGGGTGGTAGTGTAAGCAGTGATACCCCTTCCTACATGGCTGCAGTGAGAGCAGGATGTTACTGGGGAGGCAGCGTTTCATAATGGACTCTGAGAAGGAAGATGCTGGCGTGCAGGGGTGGAGGTAGATGGTCCATGATCCCAAGGTCATCGTGCTTGGAGGGCTGAGCTTTCAGTAAGCCCCTCTTCTCCATCATGCTCCTGCCCTCTTTTTCCTGTGATTTCTTCACCTGCTTTCCTAGCAGGTGTGAACTCTTGAAGGTAGAGGCAGCCACCCATCACTATGCACGTGGGGATGCTCAGGAAAGAAGGGTCTGTGAAAATAAGCAGGGAAAATCTAGTTTCCTCCACAGCTTTTCTGCTGCACACATGGGTTTGGCTTCAATCCTCTGTCAGGGTGGGCATCAGGCCCTTCATCTAGACTTGAAAGCTGTATATGTAGAGGTGTAGGGAGCATAGTTGAAATTCCTGAAGTAGTTTTTGAGCTCAGTGTACTTAAAGGGGTAGGAAGCCTCTTCCATGTCTGCATGGTAGTTGCTGAACTGTTCTGAACTGAGGGTACCTGCTGTAATGAATTGCTACTCCTCCACCCCGACTGCATCCAAATAGATAGAATAATGTTGTGGTTTAAGATACTTGAGCTGTGAAAAAGCCCATGAAGAGGGGCTGGGCTTGCAGAACACAACAGATACTGAGTCTACAGGAAATTACCTTCATGTTGCACCAGCTTTGCATCATGAAGCACATCTGATGAGGCAGCAGTCAGGGCTGTGTGGTTTTGGTGTTTCCTATTGACTTCCTCCTCTTTCCATCCCTTGTTTGTTATTCAGAGCCTGCCCTTCTGACCTGTGCAGGATGGATTGTTGTTTTCCAGAAGGGGGATGTGGCACCACGTGGCTACGTTACTGTTTGTCCCACTGGTGCTGGCTTGTTAGGCAGCAGCTGGCAAGTTAAATAAAACTTAATCCCATTGGTGGCTGCCGTTGGAAATTTTTGGACCAAATCCTTTTGTAAAGGCTTTTTGGAAGGCATTTCAATAAAGTACAAATAGGGGAATTAGTCTAATCTCTGTGACTTTGTCTGCTTTGTCTATGTGCTTATCTGTGTAATGCCATGGTGGCCTTAGGAGAGAGTGTGAGCTTTTGGGCTGTGAATATCACTGTCTCTGCGGACTGCTTTAGCTTGCAGAGCTGAAGCTTTAGTGTTTCCCTGAGCCCCAAAGCTCTTGGTTTCACTTGTTTCCATTGCTACGTTGTTACTACTGTAGCACTAATATTAAACCCATCCAGGAATGGGCTGGAACTCTCGGGAGGCTTTGGCAGGCAGAGATGCCTGGTGCTGACCTTCCTGTGCCCTGTAATTCTGTATCGCAGTGGAGAGTTGGGACTGTTGTGGTTGTTGTATCAGTTATTTATTAAAGGCAACATGCCAGAGGCGTTGTTTTTCCGGTCACAGCTAGCTGTGGAAGGCAGCAGAAGCAGCATTTGGGAACCCTACTCCACTAAATTCTTTGTGGTGGTTATCACCTCACTGGGGTATCTGTCCTTGTGTCTTTGTTAGGATGTTAGGGCTGGAGGAAAAGAGGATGCATTGTGAGCAATGACTGAGTTGCTGCAGTGGGAGTCTGTCCTGGTCCTGGCTGAAGACAGAAGCTGAAGTGGGAAAGGCTTCCTCGCATGACTTAGAGCAAAGCTCTGTTTCTGGGAGAGCTGTCACTGGCTGCTGTGTGGGAAGGTCTTTCCTCTGCTGGTTTTTGACCTGCCCTGAGGGTTTGGAGAGGAATTTATTTGCTACGTGGCCCCTCTGATCGCTGGCAGCTGTCTCTGTGATAGGCTAGGAGTTCTGGGTCTGGGTAACAGAGTTTGTGGACTTTTCCTTGTTTGCTGGTGGCTACAGGCTGTTTCTGGGGACACTGAAAATGTGCCAGAGGGGTCTGTGTTTCAGGAGCTTTGGCTCTGCATGGATTATTATAGCAGGGAAGCTGGTGTTAGCACAGTAACCTGCCCCTGCCTGGGCTTCAATTCTCCCTCTGACCACCTACTCTTTGTCTTTTTGTGTCTCATGATCTCCAAGCAAATATTGTCCCCTGTACACTGCATTGTGCTGTGCTGCTGTTGTTGACAGCCAGAGCAGTGTCAGCAGCAGGTGACAACCTTGGCTTGGTGGCCCAATGCCATCAGGGCATGGAGAAAGTTGCTGCAGTGCCAATGGCTGTTGTCTGGTTGGCCCCAGGGCACAGTAGCTTCTTGAACTGAAGCTTTTTCCTGAAGCTGTGATGGATATGCAAACTCCATACTTGTGTTTGCATACAGCTAACCAGGTGTCCCAGTTCATTCAGCCCTGCCTAGTTCAACCAGTATGTTAGTGCCATTCACACAGACTTGCCTGTTGGCCCAGCTGGGGCTGTGCCATACATATGAAATCCATATAGGGCCTCAACGCATGAAGTCTTGCTATTGCACTGTGTTCATTTGAGTTTTCCTACTGGGTTTTGTGGCTCTGAGAAGGGTGGGTTTTCATGGTTCTGGCTGAGGAGCTGAGTCCCTTATGGCAAACCTGACCTAGACCTAGAGCTGGTAAATGTACTTTTAGGTCCCGAAGGGGGTCCTTGGGGTGAATTTTTCTTCTAGATTAAAAATATGTTGTTTCAGCTGGGGGCAAAAAGTTAGACTTGGGAAAACTCTTTAAGACTGTTCCTTGTCTAGTCATCCTAGAAGTGTCAGGGGACTTTGAGGATGTCAACATCTGCATCAGCTTAGGGTGAGCTCTGGGTTTCCTTGGGGCAGTTCCAAACTAACACAAGGTGTCTAACATCTGCCAGTGTGCATGATGTTGGAGCTGGGTCTGACTTAGCTGTGCCATGTAGAAGGGTTTGTAGATTTGAGGTGGGGACTGTCTGGCCTTGTTGACTGTAGAGTCCAGCTGTGCTCCTGATTGATCAACACGTGGTGCTGGAACTAAGTGTTTGTGGTCACTCTACATGTAACTTACAGGAGAGATGCTTCAAGGGGACTTGATATCAGTATTGCAGATAATTAGGAAGCTCAAAATCTGACTTACCAGCAGATCCATAGACACAGGAAATGGCCCTGTTGCAGTAATAACATGTGATAAGTGTTTCTCCGAACTGCCTTTGGGAATAGTTAATGTATAGAATGACCAGTTCGACACACTTACTGAGCTCATGGGATGTTTACAGACTTATAGGTTGTGCTGCCTTCCACTACACTCTTCTATCCTTGAAGGACCTAGGAGTTAGCATTTGTGGCTTTGAGGAGAGGAACATTTCATGTTCCTCAAGAGGAACATCTCATGTCTTGTGATGGTGATTTCAGGAGGTCAGTGGCCGTTACCCAGCCTTTGGTGCAGTTGTCAAAGACAGCAGGTGGAAGGTTTTGCACGGTATGTGACACGGTCAGGTCCAGGAGTTCACAATGTCAAAGAAAAGAAGCAGTTGGACCTGGTGCTGCAGTCATCCAAAACTTTGTCCTCTTCTAAAGTGCGGGGAAGCTTACCCTCTTGTTGAAAAGGAAGATGATTCCTGTTGTAGAGATGAGTCCTGGTAGGATGTGAACTGAATTCTGTACGTGGGAACTGTGAAGACTTTTAATTTACAGTAATGTATTGGGTCCTACTATATGGCTTTCATCTGCTTTCTGGACCTCTTGAGTAAGTTGTGTGCCAGCACTTGGTTTGGTTAGGACTGGAGCACCTTTCTTGTCTCTTTCTTCCAGGAGTTTAACAATATTTTCATGCTTGCTGGGTTGTTGGCTGGAGGGCAAGCCTGGCTGGCCTGATAAACTGTGGTGCGTTACGTGTTGTATTCAAGGGTTTGGCCCTATATCTTGAATGGAGTTTGGTGGATAAGACTGGTACTAGTGAAATTGATGAAGCATGTAAAAGGCTACTAAAACATGCTCTATTTGCTTTTAATTTATACAGGGAATTTTTTGTACCATCCACTGCATGACACCATAAATAGCAGATGAGGAAGAAAAAGTATGAGTGTCCCTGGCCTAGCAATGTTTAGAAAAGTTTCTTATGAGTGTTCAGACCACTCATGCTCTCTTCTGTCTCCTGCATTTTAGGATCAGAGGGATGTACTATCAGTGTGTGCCCATTTTTCAGAGTACTGCAATAGCTTGGGATCAGGAACAGAGTTCTGTCTTTGCCACCAGGCAGCTGTTGTGACACTGAAAGGCTCTTCTTTGCGTGAGTCCTTTTCATTGTCTTTGGCAAATGTTTTGTGGTGAAAGTTTGTTGCAAGCTTTATTAATTGCCTGTTGGTTTTATGGGGGTTCTCTGTATGTCTTACAGACCCAGTTAGCAGAGCTGTTGCTGATGGCAGCCCAGCTGGATGTGCAGAGTAGGTGCAGCCATCTACAGCCTGTCATGCTTCAAGACCCCTTCCCATGGAGTGGGAGGTTTAGCTGGTTTCCTGGGGAGACTTGCACAATTGTTTATGCAAGGAGAGAGTAGTGTGAGCTGGTCAGTGTCTTGAGGACAGGACACATGTGGAGGCTGCTTTGTCATCTCGTCATGGAGATCTGTCATTAAATTAAATTAATTATTAACATGATGGGGGAAATTGAACCTTGCTCCTCTTCCCCACAGACATCTGCCTTGGTGTGTGTGTGTGTGGTCCCAGATCTGCTCTGGAGGTATCTGGCTGGCAGAAGGGTGTTCCTAGAGTGCAGGACTGGTACTGGGCAGGGCTGCTGTGCTGGCAGCCTGTGACGAGGAGGTGCTGGTGAGCAGACTGCTCTGTGCTTTCCCAGGTGTGGAAGTCCAAGCTTTCAGACTTTGTTTCCCACCCTCCCCCTCTTCCCAATTTCCCCCTCTTCTCCTCTCCTTGCTCTCCTGCTGAGTTGATGCTTTTCCAGGAATGAGCTGTACTGCTGGCCCAGCACATTCCACAGCAGCAGCACTTTCTTGGCAGGAGCCTCGCTTGCTGTTAGAAAAAGCAGGACTGACTTGGTGTCCCTCAGCTGAGGGCCAGAAAAGGAAGGCCTGGTGTTGCATCCCTCATGGTGCATGCAGAGCCTTCACAGGCATCATGGCCTTCTCCCTTGGTTGTGGTGTATGTAAAAACATCACACTATCCCTGCAGCAGCAGCCCTGGGGGCCCTTTACAGCTCCTCACGGTCGTCTTAACCAGTGTGAAGTCCCTGGACATTGCAAGGCAGGCTGTTGCTCTTCTAGCCAGCCTAGAAAGAGCGGAGTGACTTCTCACTCATGGGGAGTTGCAGGGAACTCCCTGTGGGGCCCAAACACCTCATTCACAAGCTTCCTGATAAGCTGATGTTGTGTCCTTTGCATTTCGTTACCAGCAGTAGCCAGCTAAACCCTTTGTCCACTTCTGCACCTTTTTCACCTCTCTCCCTTTCCCTCTGTCAGCAGGAGCTGGTGTTTCGCAGCTCTGTCTTGTCTGTGTCCAGATGGAGCTAAGTGTCACAGTAGACCAAGCCTCCTTCCTCTGGTGCACTTGCTGTGTCACAACATCAGTGTGGACCACAGCAACCACATCAGGATTTTACCCTGTCTCATATACATCTCTGGCTGGGACCTCTTTAGGCCTGTTTCCTCTCCCACCCTGAATACAAGCCCAGCTTTTGGCCACTGTTATTATATCTGTGGAATTGTCTCCATTCCCTGAAGGTCATTTCTGCAGATGTTTAACCTCAAATCTTTTTTTCTCACAGTGAGTCCCTGCACTTCTCTTGTATCTTTGTGTTGGGCTATGCAAGCTTTTAGTTATTGAGGAGCTGAAATTGAGTTAGCAGGGTGAAGAACCTGACTTGGCTTCTGCTGGAAGTTCCCGTTTGTCCTGATTTCCAATTCAAAGAGACTCAAAGTGTCACTGAACCTTCGGGGGCCTGCAGAATGCTTCCTTTGATGATGTCTGTAAATGTCCTTCCGGAGGTTGGAAGCATCGCTTGGGCAGGGCAGGATTAATTAGCATGGAGGTGCCTCCTGCAGTCCCCATGCAGCTTCCTGCTGCCGGTCGGTGGAGGACAAGCCTGTTGGGCTTGTTTGCAGAGCAGGGGTGCAGCCAGATGGTCACTCTGGGATCAAGGCAGGAGGGGCTGCCAGGGCTCTGTGCTCACCGTGAAATCAGTCTGTAGCTTTGCTTTGATAAGTGCTGCTCCTGGGCAGGCCTCTAAGCCTGGGTGGCTCCTTCCTAAATGCCATTCCTTTTCCAGTCTTTGGACTAGGTGAACAGGAGGTCTGATCTCTGTCATCTCCCACCCAGCGATGCCTGTAGGACTGAGCAAAAGTCCAGCTGGAGCCAAGCATTGCCCAGACCTAGGGGCTCTGCTTGTCCTGGTGTTTATCCAGTGGAGTGATTGCAAATGTGTTGATGAGGGCTTCTCAGGGAAAACAGTTAGCATCTTGGATGTCTGTTCAGCCCTTGCCTGACAGACTGTGGTGGGGAAAGCACAGAAAGCTGGGAGTGATGCATGAGGAGGCTGCGGGGCAGCAGAAGTGAGCATGGTTGAGGGAGGCTCTAGGCCCATAGCAGGGGGATTGGGACTAAATGATCTTTAAGGTCCTTTCCAACCCAAAACATTCTCTGAAAACAAAAGAGCCTACTCTTGAGGAGTGCAGGTAGTAGCTTGAAATGGAATGACCTTTGAGGAGTCCTTGTGATGCTCCCTGGACTTGTTAGGAGCACAGGGGTGGCCATTTCTACACAAGTGCAGAGGTGTGTTATTGTCGTGGTAGTAGGACAGCTGCTAACAGATGCTTTGTGCTTCTTGATTCTTGAAAAGCACACCAGGTAAAGACACTGCTGCAAAGTAGTTCATGTTCACATGGGGTGCAGGGACAGACAAGAAGACAGCAGCTCCTCTGGGGAGGAAGGTCTGACAGAACGAAACCATCTACAAATCTGTGTTTCCCTTCTTACCTTGTGCTGCAGCATAGAGGAGCAGTGCAGAACGCCCTGTCTAGGGACTTGTAAGGGGAATTAAATGGGAGAGTGACAGTCTGTTTATGGTCAGAGAGCCCTTCTCACTCCAGTGTCACACAGCTTGTGCTCCTCTTTGCACAGGAGGTGAAAATACAGTGAGAGAGACCCAAAGAGTGCCTTGGCTTACAGAGACAACTCAAATCCTCTAATCCTGTTTGATGCATCCTGTTTGCTTGCAGAGCCCGAGGTCTCACAGATACACATGTGATCACTGCCATGTGTATTCTTTGGTTGGGTCTGTAGCTCTTGTACAGAGTACAAGAGTGTACAGTGGGGTGAATTGTATCCCCATGGGAAGCACACATATCATGTCTGGGCTTAATCTAACAGGCATGTATTTCTCAACTGAAATCCCAACACTTGTAGAGAATTGCCCTGTCCAGTTTTCTCTTCTGGTGAAATGGCTGCAGAGCTCATCCCTGTGGCCACAACATTATCTTACAGAAGAGATGAGGATTTTACTCTAGAGCCAGGAGCTGCTCATATTTGGGTAGTAGTAAAACATCAAGATGCTTCCTTTTGCTATGCAGCATTATTAATCTATACAATCACTTGGAAGCAAGACATCCCTGCCCTAGCAGGAGTGTACAAAAGGTCTTGAAAATGAGATCACATTTCTAGTGTGTAAATCCCTGAAGCTTTTGCTGTTGGGTAGTAGTGTCTCCTGATGTTTTTTTGTTTGGTTGGGATTTTTTTCTTCCTTTTTTGTGAGCTGTAGGAGGTAGGGGCTGTTAAGGTTACAGGAATGACCAACCTAATTGTGCACTTCTGGAATGTTGTAACAGAAGATTGTTTATAATTGAATTTCTGGGCTTTGCAGTGTTGGGAAGAATATTGCTGCTCTGTAAAGGTCTTTCCTCTTAATAATTGAGGAGACTTCTAGCTTTTTTCATCTGCTTTACTAACTTTGCATCTTTTTAGTGTGAAATTGTCACTGCTCAGTTGTCTTCTCAATCTTTGCATCCTGGCCATCACACTGTCCAACATGCTTGAGAGATCCCCATCCCTACCTCCCTTCTTGGTACTGACCCCTCTGATTCAGCTTTTGTGTTTGCCACCACATCTTGGTTTCTTCTCTCTGAGTATCCTCCCTGCTGCAAGCTTAGATAGGCAAGTTGGGGGACAGGACTGCCAGAGACAAGCAGTAATTGCTACTGAGCTCCAAGTCTGCCTCCAAATCTAGGGTTCAAATTCTGTGGAAGCTTTTGTCCATGGGTTTTCTTCTATTGCTGGGCTTGTATTACTCCATTGGAGTTCTTCGCAGGGACCTTGCTGTGGCTAGTGGATGCTGCTCAGGAGAGACCAGAGCTGGCTGAAGCTAGAAACTCGCTTGTATCTGCAGTCTCAGCCAGGCTGGAGGCCACCGAGGGGAAACAAGGAGGCTGGAACACAGCAGCTGCGCTAGTGATGTGTGCACAGCCGGGGTCTGACATGGTGCGGCTGTCTCCGCACACTGGGGTTTATGGCCTCCTTCTTCTCCTGTGCACACTCTCTTGTTCCCCACCTTCCCTTCACTTCTAGGACATGACTCTGTAATATAAAATACCCTCTATTTTCCTGAGCCAGGCTGGAACTCCACGGAGAAGGCAGCATCTGCCTGCCTGTCCCTCACCCGCCTCTGCATCCATGTTCGAGGCTGCCAGCTGCTTCCGCCGGCAAGGCGGAGGGAGGGAAACTGGGAGTGTGGCACCTTCCCAGGCCATGGGGAGAGGGTCTGCTGGCTCCAAAGGAGGAGCTGGTGGGAGGGTAGGGATGGAGCCAGGGTTGGAGCTGGGTTTCCTTTGCTTCCCTCCTGCTGCCAGGATTGTCTCTTCCCCTCCCCCAGCTGCATGGGAGCATATGTGCTGCTTGTGTCAGCGCTGGCAGCCCCCTCCGCACACCCCAGCCGGGCTCCTGCGCAGCCAGAGGCTCTCGTCCCCTCCTCCTCTTCTTCCTCCTCCCCTTGGCTTGGCCCCGTGTCACTGGGGATGGCGGTGGAATCATCCGCCCACTCGGCCTGCCTCCCCTGTAACCCTCCCTCCCGTAGGTCTCTTTGTTGGAAAATTCAAGGCAGATGAGTGCCTGAGTGCCGGGGAGCGCTGGGCCTGCAGGCCAGGCACTGAGCTGCACCTTGGCCACGGCATGTCTGCTGGCCCCCAGGATGGGAAGGGGGCCGGTGAGTGCCCGGTCTCAGGGCAATTCTCTGGGCAGGGCAGCAGCACCGAGGGTCCTGGACTTGGCTCGGGTTGCCTCCACATGAAAGGGTTTTTTCCTGGCCGCCATTCTTAGCCGTGTTGCACCCAGCCCCCAGCAGGACATTGGAACATTCAAAACCTGACAGTAAACTCAAAGCAGTCCCTCTGAAATCAGCCTTAGGCAGATGTTTTCCCTGGCTTCTGGGAAAAGGAAAGACTTGGTGAGAACCCAGAGAGCCTGAACTGCTTCTGGGTCTGCTCTTTCAGGATTTCTGGGCTCAGACCCTATCAGGTGGGAGCTGTTCCCAGCACATTCACAGGATGGTTTTCCCTGCCAGCACATCCGCGGGACAGTTTCATCTCATGGCTGCCTCCCCGTTCCAGCGCGGAGCAGAAACGTGGCACTCCTCACAGCTCCCCCAGAGGCTGCTCGCTCACTGGCTTCTGACGCGTGAACCTGCGGTCGTGTCCGTGCGAGAAGTGTGACTGGAAGAGTGGTGAGAGGTGGGAGGAGGAAGGCTGAAGCTAGGGCTGAAGCTGGAAAGGAATGGAGGAGGAAGGCTGCAGTTCAGGCTGAGGCTGGAAAGGAATGCAGGGCACGAATAGCTGGGATGGTGTGAGGGGTGACATATGTGAGCAGTGCTGCAGAGATGTTCCTGCTTGGCATGTGCCTGACTCCAGCACTATCAGTCTTTGTTCTGGAGAGTCTAAATATATAATCCATTGTGCTCTGGCATCTGGGTGATAAGTAGTGATAAATAATGTAGTGGCTGAGGAAGGAGGGAGAAAACTGCTTCGGGGTGGAGCTGACCCCTGGGATGTCTGGGGCAGCCGCAGAGTAATAAGAGTGAGAAGGGACCAGCTCTCAGGACAGAGGGAGCTTGTTCTCCATCAGGCATTGCAGCTGAGGCTGAATGGGCGGGTCTTGAGGTTGGTTTTCTCTGTCCCCACTGAAAGTGGAATAGTTGACTTGTGCTGAGCAGTTGGTCACCCTGACCCAGCAAATATATCACCCTGTCCCTTCACCCACAGGCAGAGCTCTGTGTCCCTGAGCAGGCAGCATGTAGCACTGAAAATTGGCTCTGCCTGAAGTTCTCTCTAGGAATTGGATGCAGTCCAGGCTGCTGGCGACAGTATGAATGGATGCTAGTGCAGCCAGGGCAGGGTACATATGCACTTGGAAGTGAGAAGATGACAACTTGCCTGCATTGGAAAGGGCTGGTGTGGGCACCAAAGAGGATGGGTCCCAAGAGGATTGCCTGTATTTGACATTCATCTTGGCTACAGGGTCTTTGGGCAGAGGCTGGCACAGAACATGCTGAAGAAGCATTAAGCTAGCAGGGTTTTAATCCATCATCACTGCTCCTTTCCTGCTTTTCCTGCTTCTCCATCTGTGCAAGAGGAATTAACACACATCCTGGGAGTGGATTAGGCTGCTCAAACCATGACCTCCTCATCTGTGCCTTCTGGGGATGGATAGCCTTTGTACAGTCCCTTTGCTGGCTCTCCAGTTTTATCAGGGATTGTGAGTGCCAGCAAAGGCCTGGTGATGTGCTGCCTTTCACCCAGTGGGTGGGACAGCCTTTTGCTGAGCATGTGTGACACCGGTGCAACCAGTGGGGCTGGCAGGGTGGAGCGAGCTGTTCCCCAGGTCTAGGCTTCTAGCACTGTTCATTTGCTTTTTGCTGATGCCTTGTGAGTGTTGGCAAGCCTTGTGTCCTGTTTTTGGGGACAGTTGGGGCAGCTGTTGGCACGCCAGGGAGCCCAGTCAGGTGCCCAGAGCACCTGTTTTTCTAAGCCTTAGTACGCTGTGACTTGATGTCACTCTGGGGCAATGGGTCACAGCTCCATGTCCCACCTTTGCATGCTCTTTGATTCTCCGTGAGTTGGGGACTGGCTTGGGGACCCATCAGAGCTGTTGATAGGATTCCACTTCTGAGTAGTGGTAGATACTTATAATCTACTTACTTTTAATACATAATTTCTCTTGGTTTCACATTCTTTACTTTGTTCTTTTTTTTGTTGAACTTTTCCCCTGCCCCCCACCTAATTTATTCACTATTTAGTTACTTCATGTTTTAAGCATAATATGTGTCAAGCTACCTTAGGTATAGCTTGGAAGGGGGATCATAGTGTCACAAACTAATTGTAAAATATATTTGTATTAAATAAGAGTGCTTAAAATGTTGTCATTGGGTAGAAAACGAAATGAGCTTGTTAAAGCCTGTTGTGGTATTCGATTTATCAAAGATAGTAGTCACTGAATCTTCTGAATTTGCAAGTTGTTTTGATTGGAAATTCTCTGTGGAAAAAGTATTTAGGGGTCCAGTGATATTTTAAATAAAAACTAAACTTTCTTTCTGCAAAGAAAACTGATTTTTTTCTTTGTTTTTTTCCCAGAAATAAAAAAAAAAAAGTTAGTGTTTCTTTCACTGTGAAGGCTGAAAATAATGTAACTGTTTGTGTAATGAAGGGACATGACATTATGGCACAACTATAAAGCTTAAAGTAATGTTGAAATATTATGTATGTAATTCAAAAACAACTGTATCATTTGGTAGGCAGCATGTTTAATGTATTTCACTTTCATCTATTAGAAATCTCTGGCATAGTTTGTGATTCTTTCAGATCATTATAAAGAGGCTTAAATTATGTACTTCTTTAGAAATAAGCAAACTGGTGGAAATATGTCTGCTGGAAATACAGTACAGCAGAAACAGCCTGGGAGGTTGCTGGAGTGTGTGGAAGAACTTCCTAATACCGCGGGTGAGGGAGTCAGCTGGGGAAGGCATGCACTGGACCTGTTGTTTGTGAGCAGAGAAGAACTTGTGCGTGATGTGATGGCTGGAGGCTGTCTTGTGCACACCAATCACAACATAAGAGTTTTTCATTCTCAGGGAAGTAAGGAGGGTGATCAGCAAAACTGCCCCCTTGGATTTGCAGAGGGCAGACTTTGGCCTGATTATGGACTTGGTTGACAGAGTTCCTCAAGAGGCAGTCCTGAAGGGCAAAGGACCCCAGGAAGGCTGGATATTCTTCCAGAAGGAAATCTAAAAGATGCAGGAGCAGGCCATCCCTATGTGCTTAAAAGACAAGCCAGTGGGGAAGACAAATGGCCTGGCTGAGCAGGGAGCTTTGGCTCAAACTCAGGAAAAAAAGTGTTTTACCTTTGGAAGAAGGGGAAGGCAACTCAGGAGGGCTACAAGGATGTTGTGAGGTTATGCAGGAAGAACCAGAAGGGTCAAAGCCCAGCTGGAACTTATCTGGCTACTCCTGTTAAAGACAATTAAAATGTTTTTACAAACAATGCCAGCAACAAAAGGAGGGCTAAGGAGAATGTCCATCCTTCATTGGATATGGGGAGAAACAGTGACAGAGGATGAGGAAATGGCTGGGGTACTTAATGTCTTCTTTGCCTCAGTCTTTAATAGCAAGATCAGCTGTTCTCAGGGTTCCCAGCCCTCTGAGCTGGGACAGAGAGCAGAATGAAGCCCATGTAATCCAAGAGGAAATGGTCAGCAACCTGCTATGCCACTTAGACACATGAAAGTCGGCAGGGTCAGATGGGATCCCTCTAGGATACTGAGGGAGCTGGTCGAAGTGCTCACTGAGTCACTCTGCTGTCGCCCTGGTTTTCCAGCCTTCTGATGTTTATACTTTGGAAATTCTTTTCTCACACATTTTGCTGTAAATAATAGATTTGTTATAGGTAATTTTATCTATGTTTACGTTCTTTCTTGGAGGAGGGGTTTTCTTGATGGACATCGGTCTTGACCAATATGATTGGAGAAGTGTTGACTTTGCCTACCAGTCACTGGGCTTGTTTAAAATACTATATAAAGGAGTCAATGATGTAATAAACTCAGTTCTCTTGGTCAAACAAAAAGAGTCAGAGTCCATGAGTGTTTTTAGCGTGGCAACAGTGACACTCTGCCATTTACCAGCAGTCCTGGTCAACCAGGGAGGTCCCAGGTGACTGGAAGTTGGCAAATGTGATGCCCATCTACAATGAGGGCCAGGAAGAGAATCCAAGGGAACTACATGCCTGTCAGCCTCACCTCAGTGCCAGGGAAGGTCCTGGGACAGATTATCTTGATTGCCATCATGGAGCATGTACAGAACAGCCAGGCAATCAGATCCAGCTGGCATGGGCTTTGGAAAGGCAGATCCTGCTTGACCAACCTGATCTCCTGTAACAATGTGTCACAGTTAGTGGATGAAGGAAAGGCTGTGATTGTAATCTACCTGGGCTTTAGTAAAGCCTTTGACACAATTTCCCACAGCATTCTCCAGGAGAAACTGGCTGCTCATGGCTTGGACAAGTGCACTGGTCCCTGGGTAGAAAACTGGATAGTTGGGCCCAGGAGGTTGTCAGGAATGGAGCTACATCCACTGACTGCTCAAAGTGGTGTACCCCAGGGATCTGTACTGAGGCCAGTCCTGTTTAATATCTTTATCAATGATCTGGTCATGAGGATTGAGGGCACACTCAGTTCACAGATGACTAAGTTGGGTGGGAGTGTTGATATGCTGGAGGGTAGGATAGCTCTGCAGAGTGATCTGGACAATCTGAATTGACAGGCCAAGGTCAGTTGTATGAGGTTTGACAAAGTCAAGTGCTTGGTCCTGCACCTGGGCCACAACCCCACACAGCTCTGCAGGCAAGCCGGGAAGGCAGCCTGGAAAGCTGCCTGGTGGGAAAGCACCTGGGGATGCTGATTGACAGTGGCTGAACAAGAGTGTGTGTGCGCTCAGGTGGCCAAGAAAGTCAGTGGCATCGTGGGTTGTCTCAGCAGTACTGTGGACAGCAGGACCAGGCCAGTGACTGTCCCCTGTACTTGGGGCTGGTGAGGTCACACCTTGAACCCTGTGTTCAGTTTTGGGACCCTCATGATAAGATGGACATTGAGGTGCTGGAGCATGTCCAGAAAAGGGCAACAGAACTGGAGAAGGGTCTGGAGCACAAGTCTTGTGAGGAGCAGCTGAGCAAGCTGGTGGTGTTTAGTCTGGAGAAAAGGAGGCTCAGGGGGGACCTTATCACTCACTACAACTCTCTGAAAGGAAGTTGTATCCAGATGGGGATTGGTCTCTTCTCTCAAATGGGAAGCAACAGGACAAGAGGAAATTGCCTCAAGTTATGCCAGGGGAGGTTTAGGTTGGACATTGGGAACATTTCTTCCCCAAAAGGGTCGAGCACTGAAACAGGCTGCCTAGGGGAGTGGTGGAGTCACTCCCCTAGTGACTCCATACCCTACAGGATATACTCCATACCCTGAAGGTATTTAAAAGTCATGTAAATGCGGCACTTGGGAACATGATTCGGTGGTGATCTTGGCAGTGCTCAGGTAATGGTTGGACTTAAACTGGGTAATGGATGATCTTAAAGGTCTTTTCTAATCTAAGTGATTCTATGATATGCACCTGAATTTTGTTTTTCTGATTAAAATATGAACTGGGGGACGAAACAGCTGCATGCACATAGAAAAGCTATTCTGTCTGGCTCCTCTTCAGAGTGCCAGTCATGGCTATGGGCATAGGAACCTGTGGTCTGGCAGCAGGAGAGAGCTGCCAGTCCCCTCCTGCTCCATCCCCAAGCCTGGGCTGCCTGGTGTTGTGTGCAAATACCCATCTGGGAAAGTCTCCTTTTCTTTTGAAGTCCTGAACCCAGCTCTGACTACCTTCTCTCCCCTCTGCAGGGTGGTGAAAGAAGAGATCTCAGATGACAATGCCAAGCTTCCCTGCTTCAATGGCCGGGTGGTGTCCTGGGTAAGCAAGCCCCTTGCTTTGGTATCTCTCAGCCTGTTTGTGCCCTCTCTGAAAAACATCGTTTGGATGTGGAGTGCCAAGAAAGGCACAGGGACTGCACTGTACTGTTGGTGTGCTGGCTGCTCACGAAACTGATGAGCTGGATCCCCACACTCCAGTCCCTTAGCTGGAGAGGGGGCTCTCTGGTGCTGGGTCCCCTTTGCCAGGAAAGATGTGGGATATTTCTATGAAGAGCTTATGGTAACTGATGCCTAGCAGAGATCAGGGCCGTGGCCTGTCCACAGCATAACCCCTGTGCCCCTATGGCAGGGTCAGCTTTCCAAGGAAAGTCCCGCTCCAGTGACTGCCACAAAGGGCTTAAGTGACTTTAGTGCTGGTGAAGCGGACTGGATTTGAGTGCCCTGAAGACTAAAGGTACTGCCTTGGCAGCTGCAGGACAAGCTTTTCCCTCAGTACCATGCCATGCACACGCTCTGCTCCCTGCTTGCATGCTTCCCTCTCTCCCCACAGGGACCCTCCATTAGTGGGGTGAGAGTCTCTACAGCCCATCATCCAGTTTTCCCTCTGCTGAGCTGCCGTTTGTGCTGATGACAGTGTGTGGATCTACACAACGAGGAGAGCCAAGACTCAGCTGCCTTTTTCCAGAGGCCTCTAAACAGACCCAGAACAGTAAAAATCCTCAGCAAATCAGGCTAGGTCAGACCTGATTCTGCTTCTATCCCTGCAGCAGACAGTGACAGTGTCAGGCAGGTACTCCACTGCCGACACAGCTGCTGCTGGGATTCCAGCCAGAGGAGCAGGGTGCAAGCTGGAGCAGGGAGGAAAGGCTGTGCTGGGCTCCCGCACAAAGAGCTGGGGCCGGACGCCTGCCGTCCTCCCTCTAGCGGTTATCCAGGGCCTTCGGAAAACAGCCTGTGTCCGGCTCTTGGCCACCACACATTCTTCTGCGTCCATCCCGCTGCTGCTACATCTGCCCCAAAATGTCTCCCCACCCCATCCTTTCCAGCTGCTTTTTGCTTTCACCTGCCCTATGGGGAGTCCCAGAGTCTCGCAATCCATTCCAGTGCTCGTTTTTTATCTGGTGTGCTTTTCCTTGTGATCCATGTATCCATGCAGCTGCTGGCTTTCCTTGTAGGAGCTCTCTGGTTGTTCAGTGTGAGTGGCACAGATTTGGTGTGGGTCTGTCTAGTGTGACCACCATGCTGCTACTCTGCTGGGCTGGATCATTGCAGGGAACTTGTGCCCAGAGCGAGCATCACTACCAGCTCTTGTGCATTAAGGGCAGTGGCAGTTCCAGAGGCCTTTGTGCACCTGATGATCCCTTTTTCTTCCTCTGCTGGGAGTCTCCTAGTCCATGGGTGGTTTGGGGGCTGAGAGGGGAGCACTTGCTTTGCTGCTTCTGACAGACAGGCTGGGATGATGCTATTTTAGGAACTCAGTACTAATTTTAGCAACAGGGAAAGACGGGGGCTTGAATCCAAATGAGTATTTCCTGACAGTGTAAGAGGCAGGAAAAGTGCAGGATGGTTATCAAAACCTTCCTGGGAGGAAATCCCAGCCTTGGGAGTGTTAGAGGAAGATGGCATCAATCCTACCTGCTTGGGAACACCCCCTCAATTCTCCTCACAGCTGTTTGACAGCTGCCTATGGCTAGTTCTCTCTGTCCAGATCTATTAGCTTGATGTTGCCTTGAGATTTTCAAGCATGAAGTGTTATATGACTTTTGCCTAGGCAATGCTGGCCACTTTCAGCATCTTTTCTACCCTGTGCTTCCAGGCAGTGGGTACCAGAGTAGGAACGTGGCCCTTAGGGAGGCGGATGTGTCCTGGGAAGACAAGTCACCAGGAAGGTGCCAGGAGCAGAGCCAGGCATGTGCCTGGGGCTTGCTGGGGGGAGAGAAGCTGACCTGAGCATGAGACAAGAGCTGGTTAGACAGTTGTGAGAGCAGGAGCCGTTGGGCTTGTCCTGGGGCTTGTGGGACGGGCTCTGCAGCTTTTGACACCTGAGGCTGCTCTCTGCCGTCTGCCGCCTTAGCTCCGGCTTTTTCAAGGCTGCCCTGTCTTCCTTGCCCCAGCTACATCCCTGTCTCTGTTACCAATGTCTCTGGCAGTAGACCTCTCATCTGCTATGCTAATGGTGATCTGTGGGGTCCATCCCCCCCTTATGAGGGTTTTCCCAGTTCCTGAAGGTGGCCAGGGTACAGCTCTTTCATCAGCAATGCTGGGAAGCACTCAAGACGTGTATAAATGGGCTGTGCTTCTAGCATCTGAGTTGGCATCTGCTCTTGGATCCAAGGAGATGTGGTTCCCTCACCAGCAAGCAGTAGTGCTGCCTCTGAATTTGCACTGGGTATTGTGGTTAAGACAGCAGCTATCAGCTTTTTTTTCCAGCCTATGTTTCATGTTTCTTCTGTCTTGAGCAACAGTGGCTATCCCTCACCTGTGTTAGATACTTTCTGGGCCCTATCACCTCTGCTCTGCAGGTCCTGAATGCCTTTGTCAAGGAAGAGGCTTTTTGTTACTTTCTTACTTGGCCCTATTGGTTTCAGCCCAGTTCATTACAGCTTGAAAGTAAGGGAGAATGCAAGTCTGGACAGGGAGCAATATTGGGGAACAGCTCATTGGGCTATCCTCTGTTTCATTCCACTGGCAAGCCCATGGCCCCTGGGAGAGTCTCCAGCTCATTCCCTGAGCCCTGAAATTGGTGGTTTATTAGAGTGCCAGAATCACGGTGTGTTGGTGTGTCTGGGCTGCCCCTCAGCATGGCTGGTATAAAGAGTCTCTAGGGTTTAACCCTTTCTTGAATTTCTGCACTGGGAAATCCGTTGAGCATCCCAGAGATTGGCTGAAGGTTGTGCTCAAGCCAATAAGCTGAACACAGCCTGAAAGTTTGCAAAGTACGTGTGGAAGCTAGAAAAAGAGCCTGTTTCAAGAGTCTATTTCAAAGCCAGCCTTGGCCTTGAGCTCTGTTACCCCCGGCTTCTGATGGTTGGGAAGGTGAAAGTCCTGCTGAGTCCCACAGCTTGAAGGCAGAAGTGTAGAGGCTGCTAGAGCTGAGGAAGGGAATGACTCATAATTGCCTTTTCCAGTGTGAGAGCTGGGGGAATCCAGTTCCTGCTGAAGGATGTGTTCTAAAGGTTACCTGAGTGTCTGGTATGGGTGTGCAGGTGATGTCAGTGTGTCCAAGCACAGCTGTCACCCACCCGGGCTTCACTGCTGGGTCAGGAATTCCTGAGCCACAAATAACGAGTGTCTTGGAAGCCCTCAGGGGGAAGTGTTGCTACATGCTTGGCCTGTTCCATACCTGCTCCTGGGCATCTGCTGTTGTCAACTGCCAGAAATGAGATCTTGGGCCAGCCAGGCAGGCTTTTGGCCAGCTCCTTTGGCCACTTTTATAAATGTTTTCTCAATTTCTTTTTCTGTCTCTCATCCCTCCAGCTGGTGTCTGCAGAGGGTTCCCATTCAGATGCTGGCTCAGTCTGTGCCGATAACCAGACAGAGCTGCCACCCTCCATGGAGCGCACAGGAGGAATTGGCGACTCCAGGCCCCCCTCTTTCCAGTAAGTTACATGGACATCTGTTCTAGTTTCCTAGGGACACATGGTGCATTTGCTGTAATCCAGACCAGTATCCCAGACCAGGCTGGGACACTCTTACTGAAATTGTCAGGGATGACAGCCAGCAAGAGGGGAAGAGAGTGGGGCTGGGAACAGATTTGAAGTGGAGCTGGGTTATTCAACAAACAAGGACATGCTGAAAATGATGCAGGGAAAGAGCCAGCACAGCATCCTCAGTCCTTTGCCCTGCACTCATAGATGTGCTGTGATTGTTCCTGTCCCTCAAGAAGGAGACAGCTGATGGCTGGAACCATGTGTTGGTCAGGACAGAGGCAGAGAGAGCCTTGTCAAGTTGTTCCCTGTTGAACATATTTGTTGCTTTTATCTCATCACAGCCCTAACACTGGGGGGAGTCGGGAAAACTTGGACAATGAGACAGAGACAGACTCGGTGGTGTCATCGCAGAGAGAACGACCTCGTCGGACAGATGGGCCTGAGCATGGTAAGTGTTGGCAACATGGTGAGAGCTCTGCAAGGGCATGGCTGGGGCATGTGGCAGCACCACCTCCAGACTTGGGGCTGTTTTCTCTGCTCTGCAGAACTTTTCCAGCTCAAAAGGGCTGTTCTATGGCTTTTGGAAGGGCCATAGCCTCACAGCAGAGGCAGGAGCTAACACCTGTGTTACATCACAGCTTGGTGTTGAACCCTTTGGGGTCAAAGGAGATATCTGGTGTAGAAGCCCCAAGAGCAGGAGACAGTTGTGCCTCTGTCTTCTTAGCTGAGAAGCAGAGTGAGCTTCAGCCTTGCCACTTGTGCTGCTTCTTGCTCTACCAAGGAAACAGCTGCAAGTCTTCCACAAGTTTAGCAGCATTGTTCCTGCTGGCCCATCAGCCTCTTCCCCATCCTGTAGTGATAGAAGAGGTATCCCACAGGAGATGGATCTGATCCCAGGGTAGACTGGGAGTTATTTGGCACTAGATGGGATTGACTGATGGCCAAATTTGTTCTGAGGAGGTTGCCATGAGCCCTGCATAGGGGAAGGGTTTGTTTCAAGCCCACTGAGCTTTGCCTTTTCACAGCACCCAGGGTGAATGGGACAGTGAAGGGAGAGCGGCGCCGAGACCTGGGTGGGTATGAGAGCTCCTCCACGCTCATGAGCAGCGAGCTGGAGACCACCAGCTTCTTCGATTCAGATGAAGATGACTCCACCAGCAGGTAGGAGAGCTTGGATCTTAGAGAAACACTAATTTCTCCCTGACTCCCAGAACAGAGAGATGCAGAGCACAGTAGTCCTGGGCTCAGACCTGCTTCTGTCTCACCCAGCAGACTCCTCTGCCACTGTCTGTTCCCCATGTGCATGTTCTCCCCTCTGCCCCCGCAGTCCTCTATTCCCTGTGCCATTTCCATAGCTCTCTTGCTGCCAGAGCCACCACTATGGCAGCAAAAGAGCTGACTCTTTCTTTTGCCTGCAGGTTTAGCAGTTCAACAGAGCAAAGCAGTGCTTCCCGTTTAATGAGAAGGCACAAGCGACGCCGGCGGAAACAGAAGGCTCCACGCATTGAACGGGTACCTAGGAAGGGGCTGGGTATCCTGGGGAGGACAGTGCAGGTCAGGTTGGGCTCTCAGGGATTCAGCTGTTTTTGCCGTGGGCGTAGCTTTGGACGAGTGTCCAAGTGCTGAGACTTCAAAAAGTGCTGTGAACCTTTTCCAAGCCAATGTAGCCTCAAGAGCTGGGACCACAGGCCTTGTCTCAGCTGTAGAGAGGTCATAAGGATCATGGCTGTTCTCTGGCTCTGCAAAGCTCCCAGCATAAGACTGGAGTTGTGGGTGGTGGCTGTGGTGCCACAGAGAGGGGCAAGAAGGAAAGGACAAGGGGAGGAAGCCAGGGCTGGGAATGTTATGGAGGCACAGGAGGACATCTCATGTTTCGCTTATATTGCAGTCCTCGTCCTTCAGCAGCATCACAGACTCCACCATGTCCCTGAACATCATCACAGTCACGCTGAATATGGGTGAGTGGGAGGTGTGCATGGAGCCTGCAGTTCTTCCAAAGTGAGATTGGGTTGTGGAGAGGGAACTAGGGAGAGGGCAAAGAGAACACATGGGGGGAAGAGTGAGGAGATTAATTCTGTAGATTGGCTTCTCTTGTAGAAATTCTCTAAAGAGTTTATGTGTCCCAGGACATCTCTCTGGCACAGGGGTGCAAATCACCATCATTAGGATGTGTTTTTACTGAGGTTAGGTCTGCTTGTGCCTTATCCTTTGGGGTGACTTCCTTCTTTCTCTTTCCATCCCTGCAGAGAAATACAACTTTCTGGGCATTTCTATTGTGGGACAGAGCAATGAGCGTGGGGATGGAGGCATTTACATTGGCTCTATCATGAAGGGAGGCGCTGTGGCAGCTGATGGCAGGATTGAGCCAGGAGACATGCTCCTGCAGGTACTTCACACCCACGTATCTCCATCTTTGGGCCTGGGAAAGCAGTAAGAAAAGACCCAGAAGCCTCCCTGAGAACTTTGGCAGGCTAAACCCAGGAAACTGTGCTTGGAAGAGGGAAACTGAGTCACTGCTGAGCTGAGTGGGGAGCTCAGCCTCTGGTCACATCTGTGGAACTCACCTCTTGTTGCTGTTTGCAGGTAAATGACATCAACTTTGAGAACATGAGCAACGATGATGCTGTGCGGGTGCTGAGGGAGATTGTGCACAAGCCGGGGTGAGTACTTGGGTTGTTCCTTCCATCCAGGGACATCTGCACAGTTTGTTTTTGGGGTGTGTGAGTCGTATCTTCCAGCCACCTTGGCCAGTGCCTCTGCAGAAGCTCAGAACTCAGCGTTTTGGTGTTTCTTTGATTCCTGGGTTTTCATGTCCAATGCAAGAATTGCAGCCAATGGATTTTCGGGGAATTGGAGTCTGTGTCCCTTTATTTGTGGGGATGCCATGTTGCTGCTCATTGCAGGGCAATTGGACTAGATGACCTTTAAAGATCCTTTCCAAAACAAACTGTGCTGTGATTCTCTGATTCTATTTGGGTCATCAGCAACCCTCAGCAGGGTCACATCATTTTGTTCATGTCTCTAGAGAAACCCATAGCTGGAGGGGAACAAGGTCACTTTACTGGCAGCTTCTCCCTGTGTCCCAGGAGAGAGCTGGCACAGCATCCGCCCATCATGCAGGGGTTTGTGTTACTGTGCTCTGGTTCTAACTCTCACCTTTTTGTTGCAGGCCCATCACCCTGACAGTGGCCAAGTGCTGGGACCCCAGTCCGCGGGGCTGCTTCTCGTTACCCAGGAGTAAGTGGATAGCTGACCCACCCTTAGCGCTGGTGCCCAGCTCATGTGAGAGCCCTGCCTTAAGCACTTACTTGGTTGTTGTCATGTTCCTCCCCTGTGTGTGTGACTCCATGGGGCACTGAATTGGGGTTTGATGGGGTTTCAGCTCTCCTTTTAGGAGGCTGCTATGTCCTATTCCCAGACAAAAATGCCCATAAGCCCAGCCCTCCTTCCCACATCACGCTGGGGACGCGTTTCACTGGGGCAGGGAGGTCACTTGCTTGGGGCGCCAGAGGAAAGAGAAACCCCCTCCTTAAGTCATAGGGGGATCTCTCCCTCTGCACCTCTCCTGCTGACCCTCCCTCTCTTCTTTCTCTCCCAGTTGCTCCCCAGCGGATCTGGGCTGGGCCAGACTCTCCATGCTCCGATCCGGGTGAGTCCCGGCAAATACTGGGGATGGAATGGGCTGTGCTGAGTCCCTGTCCCTCCCCAGAGGTTGTTTTGATGAGGTGATAATTTCTTACAACTACTGACTGACTCTTTCTTCAATGCAGGTGAGCCCATCCGGCCCATCGACCCGGCAGCCTGGGTGTCTCACACAGCAGCGATGACTGGCACCTACCCAGCGTACGGTATGAGTCCATCCATGAGCACAATCACTTCCACCAGCTCCTCCATCACCAGCTCCATCCCAGAGACTGAACGTAAGTCCTTGTGCGTCCGTGCTGCACCCACTGCACGGCCTCCTCACCTTCACTCTGCTGTGAATGGAGCAATACATCTGCCTAGGGACAGCTGGGGTGGGCCAGATCTGCCAAGGGACTGGGAGGGAGGCAGCTCTCGCCAGGCCGGCACTTTGATCTGTGGGAGTTCTGCCTAGAAGAATTAATATCACATTTTTCAGCCTTCTATGTGAGGAGAGTAGAGGAGCCTGGGTGCAATGAGGAGCTGTGGCAGGTATAGAGGAAAGGCTCAGACCAGTCAGGGGTTACCTGCTGAGAATGTGGAGCCAGAGGGATTCAGCATGTCCCTGGAGCAGTTGAGAGCTCCTCCTAGACAGCAGATAGAGCAGGGTAGAGGAGACAGCTGAGAGCAAAGAGCCTTATGGTGGGGCAGGGTCCTACTGAGCACAGGGCTCTTGGTTGCTTTCTGAAGGTTTGGGATGATTTGGTATATAGAGCCCTGAAGCAAGGGTCTGGAGAGCTTGGGTGAGGCAACAAGTCAGGAGTTTACTGTAAGTTTGTGACTCTTGCCTGGGCTTTGCCCAAGAGGAAACAGCTGACATGTGAAGGATAACGTGGGAAGACTGGAAGGGGGGTTACACAGCATGTACCCCAAGCCTGTCTGCGATGTATTGTTCCCTGGCCCATTCCTCCCGTGTGTGATGCTTCCATGTGGCCCTCTTGTCTCTTCTTTCTTCTCTCACCTCTCACCTCTTCATCCACACCACAGGCCTCGATGACTTTCACCTGTCCATCCACAGTGACATGGCCACCATTGTCAAAGCCATGGCCTCACCAGAGTCAGGCCTCGAGGTGCGTGACCGCATGTGGCTGAAGATCACCATCCCCAATGCCTTCATTGGTAAGAGACCATGATGCCTGCAACAGAGGCTGGGACTGGGGAATGGGTGACCCGTTTTCAAGCAGATGTCCAAGGGAGCATCTTTGTCACCATAAACAAACTGTTGACTAGGCAGGAGTCACAAATTGAACCTTTTGACCCACTTTGTCTTTGCTCCAGTGTGGCTCACTGCCTCAAGGGCTGCCATCTTCCTCTCTCTTGCCAAATGTAACTCTGTATTTGGTGGCAGGTTCAGATGTGGTGGATTGGCTCTATCACCACGTGGAGGGCTTTACAGACCGTCGTGAGTCCCGCAAATATGCCAGCAATCTTCTGAAGGCCGGCTACATCCGACACACCGTGAACAAGATCACCTTCTCGGAGCAGTGCTATTATATCTTCGGGGACCTCTGTGGAAGTATGGCTCTTGGCATGGGTGGGAGGGAGAGGTGGTCCTGCAGAGCCCTGCTGACACAGTGGGGACACACCTACAGCCATTGCCATCAGGCTGGAGCCCTTGTTCTACAGACCCTGTTAGGGGAGTGATGAATATCTCAGCTCCCTTGTCCTGCTGCTGACATAGTGAAGTTGAAAGCAGCATTGACAGTGTCACCTGCTGGGTGATCTTTTCTCCTGGGCAGTCATAGCAGAGTCTTAGTCTTTACTGACGGTTCCCAGGCTCTGAATTTCAGTGCTGGCAAGGGGTTGGTGCTCAGGCAACTGGGTTCTGCTCAAATAAGGTGGGAGAAGGAATTGGCAGGGTGAGCTGTAGCTCTGATAAGGTCCTTTCCCACTAAGCTGGTCTCTGTATTAGAGTGGGAGCTTGGACTCCCACAGCCTGGCAGTTATTCAGCCAGGAAGCACAAATGGTGTCATTGACTAACAGAGAGAGTGCCAACTTCCTGTGTCTCTTGCATATCCTGTCCTTGTCCATCAGCAAGAATGGACAGAAAGCTGCTTCTCCACACATGGTTGTTTTTCTGCTTGGATTAACCCCTGTTCTCTGCTTTCTTACAGACATGGCTAATCTGTCTCTTCATGATCATGATGGCTCCAGCGGTGCCTCTGATCAGGACACTTTGGCTCCGCTCCCCCACCCAGGAGCTGCACCCTGGCCTATGGCCTTCCCATATCAGTATCCACCGCCTCACCCATACAACCCCCATCCAGGCTTCCCTGACCCAGGCTACAGCTACGGAGGGGGCAGTGCAGGCAGTCAGCACAGTGAAGGTGAGTGAAAAGGACTTAAATATACATCTGCAGGTAGGCAGATGTCCTGTTCAGTACAGGACAGCAGCAGGAAAAGGCTGCTTGGGCAAGGCCCTATGTGGGGGAAGCCAGGGCAGAAGCCATCTCAGAAGGGTCATGAGAGTCACTGCTGGAGGGAGACTGAGAGCACAGACTGTGCTGGGGCCTGGCTGTGCCAAAGCGTGTTGCAGTCCTCCCTTGGCTAGAGGAGCATCCATCTGTTCTTCCTGACTTGTCTGAGCTGGCGCCTAACCTTGCCTCGTGTGCTTTGCAGGGAGCCGGAGCAGCGGTTCCAATCGCAGCGGCAGCGAGAGGAGGAAGGAGAGAGAGAAGACCGGGGAGTCAAAGTCAGGCGGCAGCGGGAGTGAGTCGGACCACACCACGAGGAGCAGCATGCGACGCGAGCGTGCGGCCAGCGAGCGCTCAGTGCCGGCCAGCCAGCACAGCCAGCGCAGCCAGCACTCCCTGGCTCACAGCATCCGCAGCCACCACAGCCAGCAGTCGTACGGGCCGCCTGGCCTCCCCCCTCTCTTCAGCCCCCCCATGTTGCTGATGCCTCCACCGCCGTCAGCCATGGGGCCCCCTGGGGCACCGCCGGGCCGTGACCTGGCCTCTGTGCCCCCCGAACTGACAGCCAGTAGACAGTCCTTCCGAATGGCCATGGGCAACCCCAGTGAGTTCTTTGTGGATGTAATGTGAAGCGCCCATCCCCTGTGTGTCTGCTGTCCCTCCTTCCCCCTTCTATCCCTGTTGTTTGTGTCCTAGGACCAGCCCTGGCTTCACCCCTTGTTTTTTTGGGGTTTTTTTTTTTGTTTCTTTTTTTTTTTGTCTTGCTAACGAAAAGAAAAAAAGGGAAAAAAAAATAATAAATGGAACTAAACCTTGATTCTAATCCCTCCTCGAGTGGGGTGGACAGGCCTGGCAGGCCTGCTGGGTGCTGTCAGCCCATCCTGCCACCAGACTTGTGTATTGCTGATGGTAATTCCCTCCTGCCATCCTCTCTAACCCCATTAATCCGCATCCGTCCCAGCACCCTGTGCTGCTTGCCCGTGTGTCACTGCTGCCTCAGTCCTTCCACCCTAAACATCTCTTCTTTCTTTTCACCCTTTTGTGTTTCTTCTATCAAGCAGCAAAGAATTACGGGGTGTTTGACTTTCTCTGAGCCTGCCGCCCGTGGGGGGGAGAACTGGAGCATGGCGTGGCCCGACAGCAGGACACGGAGCTCCAGGGGCGCTGGGCACGCATGGCGCTGAAGATGGCTTCTTACCTCCCCCTCGCGGAAGATGCCCTGCCCTTCCCACAGCCCTGAGAGGGGAGCAGGGACCAGCCTTATATATGTATTTTAAATCCCGTTGTAGTTGCCTTTTGGCTAATGCATGAATGTTCCAGGGCTTCAGTGCCTCCAGGAAGTGGAGAGATGCTGCCACTTCCCTTTTGCCTCTCTTCTCTTGCCCACATATTGGGCCAGATCCGAGCCTGACACTGCCCCATGGCAGGACCCTCCTTCACCTTGGCCAGGCCTCAGGGCTCGGGCTGTACCTCTGCATCCAGCCCAGAGAGATGGTGACTACCTGTGCACAGTCTCTTGTGTGACTCAGTGGCCTACATCTGCCCTGGGGTTCTTTGGGGAGATTTAAGGGCAGAGCTCTGCTCCTTCCATCCTGCTCTTTGCCCTCCTGCCTGTAATGTGCTGCTGCCTGTCCTGTTCATAGGGGCTATCTCATGTCTGGGGCTGGCGGTGGCAGCTGTGGCCTTCTCCCTCCTGCTGTTGTGCTGCTGCTCAGCTATGTGATACGTTCAGGGTCCTGGACGGAGTTAAAAGGCGAGAGCAGGGCACAACTGGTTCACTTTCGTGCTTTGGAGAATCATGGAGGTCCCCTGCGAAGGAGGGCGGCCTTCTGAAGGGCCTGAGTCTGTCTCCTCCTCTGCTCAGTGCTGCTGGCCTGGCTGCTGGGAGGGACAGACCTCTGGGACAGCCCCACTCCCTCTGGGCTGTGCACGGTGCCTGGTGGCAACACAAGCTCTCCAGGAATGAGACTGCAGCCTGAACCGTGGCCTCTGGGCTCAGTGCCCACAGGTGTGCTGGGACAGTTGAGTTCGTTTGCTCCAGTGCTCCCTGCCTTTCTTCCTTCCACTTCTGGGTACTCAGAGATGTGCCTGGGGCTGGGGCAGCCCTTTCCCCATGCCCAGGGCCAAGCACGGTACAGTATAGACACACTCGACCCTGCTGCTGTTGGTGCTGGCGCCCCGGCGCCCTCTCCTCCTGCCACACCGTGGCTTTCTCAATAAGCATTGCCTCCTTTGGTCTTTCTTGTGTTTGCAGTTTTTATACAATGGAGTTGAATTGTATTTTGCTCCCCGGGAGTCTGCATTGCCCCTGCAGCCCCCCTGCCAGCTCTCACATGCCATCAGTTCATCTCCCTGACTCCCTAAAGCCTCTCCTTCCCTCACCCCGCTGGAGTCAGACTGTCCCCAGTAGCCTCCCTGGCCACCGCTCACCCCTTGCCCTGCCCTGCCCTACCCACTGGGTTTTATAAAAACAACACCAATCTCCTTGTTTTTATTTATAAACATAGTTTTATTGGACTCCTGCCTTGTGTCGCTCGTTTATTCTTTTCCCCCCAGCTTCCTCCATCCTCCTGCCTTTTGCTCTAAAGGGAGATCCTAGCAGGCTCAGGGCACCCTGTGCCCGTGTGCCATCTGTCTTTTCCCGGGACGCCGAGGGCGGCTGCGGGCTGAGTATCTCCGGAGCAGGGCCTGGGCGGGGTCTCTTGGGGTTCCCTGGGTCCCCGTTTTCAGCGGCAGCACTGCGGGGAGAACCAGGGGCCAGTTCGACCGCGGGCGCTGGCCCTTGGCATAGCAGTGCGGGGCGAGGGAGCGAGGATGCCTGAGTGCGAGGCCAGCGGGAACTACCAGCCCTCTGGAAGGGCGCGGTGACCTCGGGACTTTGCAGGGGGAGCGCGGCCTCCTGCCTGGGCGCACCCCCGGTCCAGCCTCTCGCTGAGCGCAGCTGCCATGCTGTCCACGCTCCGCCACAGACTACAAGTCCCAGTATGTTCTGCGCGGCAATATCATTCCCGCCCCGGCCGCGCGTTCCCCCTGCGGAGGCGCATGCGCGGTGGCGGGGCGC